>JAOXNO010000007.1:5964998-5993233 GCA_028565335.1 Limnodromus scolopaceus
ACAGGAAAATCCAGAGCTTTGGGATGGCAGACCTGCTTCCATGCAGGCGTGCGAGGCGGCTTCTAGAGGTGTTTCACAGACCCTATAAAAACACCATTCCTGGATTCCATTTTGCAGTTCTAAGCATTGACAAAGAGCAGGTTATCTAATGTGTTTTAAATAATTGTGGCTTTTTTGGTTACATGCACTCGGTAATTTTGCGTCGCTGAAACGAGCTGTGCAGCTCCACAGTCTCTCTGATGTTAGTATCTAATCGAAGTTGTGCCTTTTGTTCCGCGTCTGTAGGAGCAGCATCGCTCTCTGTTTGCTTTGCGTTGCATTTATGAGCATAATAAAGTTATTGCCCTCGTTTTCACAGAGAGATTGTCCTGCATTAGCAAAAAAAGCCACATAAATTATTTGCAAATGAGTGGCTTGTTCTTGCTTATTGATTTCCCAGAAGTGGCAAAATGCTTTAGCTTGTGTTCACGACTATTTATAAAATGTAAAATGTATTTTTCTCTCTGCCTCTTGGCACAAACAGTAAAGTTTGTTAAAGGATTAAAAAACTACATCCTACTGTTCCTCCAGTAACCATTCCACAGGCTTTTAAACAGTCTCCTTGGCTGTATTTCCTACACTTAACCTCATACTAATTTCAAAAGGTAGAGGAAAAAAATCCTAGCTCTTTAATTCCATGTTACCGTGTCCAGCTCTTTTGGTCCCCTTAGGGGGGAAAAAAGAAGTAGTAAAATCCAAACCTGTAGGTAGATTGGAAAGATACAGCTCTGTACCTTCCAGTTTCACCTCATTACCTCTGCTGTACATGTGAGACCTGTTTTGCACCACAGAATGATCATATTTTATACTGTTTAAATCTGAGTCCGAGCTAGTAAATATTTTGGGGCGTACAAAGTAAACTGGTTAGTGTTTAGCTTTTGACTAGTGAAAGCCAAGATGATTCACAGTGTTCACATTTTAATTTCTTGTTCATTCTAAATGCCATGGGAACGAATTGGGTTGGACGTTTTAAAGCATTAAGGGTTTCAGTTATATCCAGCCTTTGTAATTTTTTCAGCACTTCTTGTGAGAAAACTTAAAATGCTGAAATACTGTGGTTAACTTATCGTAAAAATATTTTTCGTTCTGGTTGGGAAATAGGATAGCCTGTATCTGGAGTTTTCTTTTCCTCTAGTATGTCTGCAACAAATGTGAGCGAAACCTGCTACATATTTAAAATTAACAAGAGGAATGTCACCTGAGGTACAGTGAGATGAAATCCTAGCATTTTGCGTGCAGCAAAACAAATCTCTTAAGGAATGCTAAGTTAGGGAGGTCTGGCTGTTTTTATATAGTTCAAAATTACTTGATCAAAGAATTTTAAGAAATAAAATGCAGAACTAATCTTTATTGAAAATATACTTTTATTTTACTAGGTGACTTACTACTGTATAACACTACTTATTTTCAGTTACATATGCTTCTGCTGTAGGTCTCGCTATAATAAAGACATTTTGGGGTTTGCTTTGATGAAACTTCACAAGAGCCGTCTGTAGGGTAGAAATACAATTTCCCCTCTGCTTTAATTGTGCTCTGTCGTGTGTTTGGCTCGCTTAACCGAATCAAGGGAACTGCATTCGGGTGATCTGAGTGGATCTTATCAGCAGTGGACGCCGGGTCATATTTTTAACTCTGTGCCCATTTGAGAATTAAAATTTGCTGTGCAGTTTTATTCTCCCTACCGGCGCATAAAGCCAGCCAAGCGCGGGCTGGGGGAAAGCAGTCGCATGAATATCGCCCCCCTACCATTTTTGTGCCTAAAAAAAAAAAGGTCATGTCCTTATCAGTGATTGTAATTGATAACAATGTGGTGGTTTCAGTCAAATCTGTGACCTTGGTCCTGCAGCGGGGCCCCTGCGCTGGTCGCTGCTTTCCTCACTCTCTGCTGCTTTGATGTGATCCGGCAGCTGATAGAGATGCTCCCAGGTCAGGGAGAGGCAGCTGCCTGGCAGCGCCAGATTAAAATATTTCTGACCCACAAAAGTAACCAAATGCCCATATTTCTTCATTTAGCATAATTAATACCTTGTATTTCCATTGACTTTGATAAACTGAGTTTTCCCCCCCCTCCTCTTTCTTTATTATTTTTATTCCCTGTAGCTTTTGGTAATGATTGCAGGATATCTGTAGTTAAAATTTTTTACAGACCCTGAAGAATAACATGTTTTGAAAAAGCTAAGATCAAAAGTCTCAATTAGGTCACAGCCTAGCAGGAAGCTTATAACCACATTAAAATTGGAAAGTTATTTCATTTTTAGTATAGTATATTTTCAGTAGCTGAAGTGTAGTAAGCTAAAGGCAAACAGAAACATTCTGGATCTCTCACCAAGGAAATCCTCTTGCTCTTATGAACTTGCCATTAGGGAAGATACATACAGTAAGTAAAAGTGTTCAGTGTGCTTTAGTGTATATTATTCTTGAGAAGAACTTACTGAAACAGCGCCTGGAGGAACAGATGAAACATATTTATTTTTTTTCTTTGTCATAGACGTTCACTGTGAATTACTATTGTCACTATTTAAAATCACTGTACAAAGAGTAGTTGTGGAGTGACTGCCGGGGTCCCTGTGTACGAGCTCAGAGGATCAGTGTAAAAGATCTCTGACTAACAGTGAATCTGGGAGTATCCACTCCGGACTCGCACATCAGCTGATGTCTTTCTTTAAAAAATAATAACCGAAAACAAGAGCAAAGCGAGCCATCTGGAGGGCTGACGTTTGCTGTGGGCAGGGATATTTGTGGCTGGGTTTGTGGCAGGTAGAGCAGCCCCTTCCCTGGCCGCCGATGCCGAGTGCCGCTGGGCCCCGCTTGTAAACAGAGTCAGCGGGCAGAGATTAACAGCCCTGATTTGTCGTGATGAATGGAGCTCCGTTAGGGTTGCTCTCGTAAGGCAAGAAATATATTTTATGCTATAACCAAATTTGATTCCTTTTTACCAATAAATTTTGAATTGCATTTAACAGCCAGATAAATGTGGAGCTTATTTTATTGCAGTTATGATTCTAGATATCTCCATTACATGTATTTCTATTGAACCTTACATTAAGCACAGTAGATCTTCTCTGTCAACAAATAAATTAAACTTGGGCCAAGCAGTATTTTCTGGTAGGTATCATGAATCTGCTTTTGCAACATGTTTTTATTTTCCAGTGACAGCAGTTATCAAAATACAATACCTATGAGGCTTATGTATCCTGAAGTACTCCTTAAACAAAGAGGTCCTGAACTGTTACTCTTGGCAGAGCCCCTGCATTTCTATAGGGAAAGCATAACTAATGCAGAAAAATAAATAAATAAATACACGGGCAGTTTTACTGGTATGTGCAGAATGATAGGGAGATGTGCGGTAGGATGGAGAAGGAGCCAGAAACATTAGCAGATTCCATTCCCAAAGTACTGGGGTTCAGCACTCCAATTTTTAAACATTGACAGTGTTTTATACATACAAATTTAACTTATCATCTAACCGAAGTATTAGCATTTAGAAAGACAATAGAAATAGAAAATTAATATGGTGTTTGACCACTTTATTTTAATTGTGGATACATCATCTATTTTTGGACTGGCTGATAGTTGCTAACCTGCCTGGATTTCCTTAATTGAGGAGTTCTCAGCCTTTGTCACATCTCAGATCCCTCCCTTCACCTTACTGAGATCTCTTATCCTTGTGAGCCTGTGGCTATGCTGGCGCCTGTCCGTGCCCCTCTCAGGGTTGGGGTTGGGGTTGAGATGCCCTGCACTAGTAAATACCAACAGCTTTATACTAATAATTAATTATAAAAAGCAAGCAGTCAGGAAAGGTGGTGGTGGTGGATTCTAGGTGCTGCACAGCCTGGCGTCAGAGCTATAAAGCAAAATTTGCAGCAGAAAAGAGTTGGATTCAGCAGGACCAAAGCTTTTCTAGATAGCACCTGCAGAATTGGCATCTCCTCCACCTTCATGAAAACTGAAATAATCCAAACTCTTCATGGTATATAAAATGCGGACGTGGCTTCACATTTCTTGCGTGGCTTATTGACCAGTTTACTGTGACATGTTCCATAAAGGGAGGGGACTGTGGAAGACTTGAGTCTGGTAGAAACAAGCATCTGCTGACGCTCGTAAGGTAGGGCTACCAGGACAAGCAAGTTCCTTTCCAAAATCAGAGGAAGCCCCACCAGAATCTAAAATTTGCCTGAAACTGGTGCTTCTTTCGTGCCTGAACGCCCCTCACTTCTGCAAATATGAGTTGATAGTGTATGTTTTGGGAAGTGTTGGGTATTTGCGGTCATTATTTCCTGATTCTGAATTCTAATTCAGCAAGTGGCAAAAAAACAGAAACGGGGAAATAAATAGAAATACCAGGGGATTCCTTATCTTTACCTGTGTTTGCAGTGATGCTGTGTTAAAAATAACACCGCCAGCGTGTGTGATATTTATTTAGCGAGGCTGCTGGGAGGCTCTGTGCTCTGTGTTACCATTTTTTCCCCTCCTGTGTGACTGTGTTTTTGCACATGCTGGGTACAGTCGTTCTCAACATGTGCATCGAATCCAGGAAGCATGGGAGCTACTGTGCGTGTGCGGATGAGCTACTGCACATCACGCGGGCTCTGTCAGCACCCTGCTCCCGGCCTGCAGAGGAGGAGGCAGCAGAAAAAGAGCCATTTTTTGCACAATCTGCTCTTTAGACCGAGGCAAGGGGTGGCTGAAATGTTGGGGGGCTGCTGCCACCAACCCCCAGTCCTTCAACCCTAAGCTTGCTCCTTCGGGGCTCTGTGGGAAAAGGGCTCTCGGGAGCCTGGCATCGGAGAGACGCTGTCCCGAGGAGCCCCACAGCTCTACATTCTCTTTTTCTACAGCAACTTCAATATCTATGTTACATTGAAAGAGGGGAAAAAAATTAGACTCGGATCTTGTGGACGTTTCAATAGGTGTCTAACTTTAAGTGCAAGTAGCTTTAAGTCTATGAAGTTACTCTTATGCTTAATAACAAACATCTGTGTAGTTTTTCATACCCTAAGATTTCAGACAAGCCAATGTCTGAAGAGCTCACGGCTCGGCGTAGATGATTTAAAGCTCAGGTCAGTATTTATGCACGGAACGCTCAGGGAAGCAAAAATAGAAAACACCCAAGGAAACAGTGTGTTTCAGGGATGACTTTAACAGTTCTAATTCTGAGCAGGATGCGTGTCTGTAGCTTGCACATTATATAGAAATGTTTAAAACAATCAGTTCAGACTTGGCAAATCCAGTATTTATGTGTATTTTGTGCTAATTCTTTTAAAAGAAGCCTACATTCCAGCATGTCTTCATTCAGTAATTTAATTGGGATGTAGGTCTTTGAGCTAGTGGCTGATTAGAAAACATGACCTGCTTGAGAGATCAAGAAGGTAAATTGATAAATGTTGTAGCAAAGGTTAGTAATGTGTGAGAGAGTAGAAGCTGCTCTGGGCTTTGAATCACTGATCAAGGTCAGCTGCAGTTCATTAAAATCTGTGGAGATTTAGATTCATTGTAAATATACCCACATACCGTAGTTTATCTTGTAAATCCTACGTATTAGTTGTTTAGTAATATTGCATATTATTGCAACAGTTTTATGGTAGTAAATTTACACCAAGGTACAAAGCCAAAGTCCTGTAAAATATTTGGATTGGAAAAGCAGGCTGGAAGGATGGACCCGGGCGATGAGACTGGCTCAGCCCCCCAGCACGTCCCGTGTCCCCCCGTCTTCACCCCAGGGTGCTGCCCCCAAGCTTCTTGCTTCTTTGACGATTAAAAGTCTCTTAAGGTGCACCTGGTTTTGTGCTGATGCTAGTCTCTGACTTAAATAGTTTTCCCTTCCCTGGCGCTGGTGTCCCTGGGGTGTTTGCGGAGAGCGGTCACAGGCTCGTCCTGGCTTACAGCTGGGACGGGAAAAAGCCCTGCTGCTTTGGCTCCCTTATCTGAGCCGGGTTTCTGTTCCCCTCGTCAGACTGCTTTGTAGCTCTTTCAAGTGTTCAGCATGAACACGGGTATCGGTACGCGTGTTTGAGATGACATCTCACCGCTGTGCTGAACAACATCGTATTTCTGTTTTCTGTGATACGTGCTGGAGCAGGGCCATGCCAGACAGAACGTCACCGTCCTGCTACTGAAAGACATCGGGCTTTTACCCCGGCCTTTCCCACTGACGGGCACTCCCACTGCTGCGTTCCTGACCTCACGCTTTCTGCTGATACATCTGTTGGTTACAGCCCTCAGGAACTTTCCTCTCTTCCTCGTTACTGCCATCCTTGTCCGGGTTTGTTCCTCCTCTTTCCTTAAAGGCTCTGAAAGCCCAACATATGAAGATCATATAAAGGCTTTGCTCTTTTTCGCGTTCCCAAAAATGCTGTTCAGCCAGTGTTGTCGGTCGGTCCTCTCCAGTTCATCCTGGTTTTGCTAGTTTGGATGCCGTCACCTGGTTGGCGTCACTATCTCTGCCTACGTCACCGGTGCCAGGTCCTGATTTCATTCCAGCTGCTCGTTTATCTTTTGAAGAACGTCCATCTGCCGCTCTCGGCTTCCTGGTACCTGTTTCAGCTGAGGCTGCAGCTTCTCATTCCCAGTGAGGTGTTGACTGTGCACTGGTCTGATGAACTTCCATCAGTCTGTGGTTTCACCCGTTCCTGGAGAGCAGCTGAGGACAACCAAGGTGGTTCAACCACCACTGTCTTGGTTGAACCGTTGGCACTGGAGAAGCTTCTGAGGCAGAATCCACTTGCTCGTTCCTGCAGCGGTTCCTTGCCCGTTTCCCAAGCCACAGTTATTTCTCAGTTGTGGTGTGTGTCCTTGAGGGGTCTGGGGGGGCAGCGAAGGCTGATGGGGAGGCAGTGTCTGTCGTGTCCCACCACATAAAGCCGTACAAACCTCCCACAGGCTGACTTCATGGAACCAAATGGAACACGGGTTTACGTGCACCGCTAATGTGCCCTTTAAGTGGTTATATTGTTAAGTAAAGCGCATTTGCAGGTGTGCTGGTAAAAGCAGAGAAATGTTCTTTAAAACTTGAACAAATACCTTTCCTTTAGGTTATTCCTGACTCAAATCTGTTGCCATGACTTTAAAGTGATGTTAAATCTACTAAAAAAAGTGCCTAACAGAAATACTTTTAAAGTATTTTCTTGAAGCAGAACTGTGAATCACTTTGAGCTTAATGGTTTTGAAAAATCTAGAACAAAAGAGTTTTTTCCCTACAACAGCTGTGCAGTTTTATTAAAAATTTAAAGAAATCTTATGTGTCTAATCCTTTGAGCGGATGTGTAATTACTTGGCTTGGGCTCTTACACATGGATAACCTAGCTGTACTGTGAGACAAGATTCTTATGTTTAATTTAAAGAATCATGGGTGTGCTTTGGAGATTATCAACACCAAGCCTCGTAAAGGAACACAAAACCAGAACAACTATTATACATTATCATTTGTTATACAGATGTTACAAACCATCTGACTAGCAGATAGTGTAGTTTGTGATAGTATTAGCAAATGATGGCAGGGTCTGTGGAATAAAAAATTGGAAAATTGTCTTTTTGAAGCTGTTTTCACTTCCTGGATTTTAGATATTATTTTTTTTCCCCCCTGCATTCAGGTGCATTAATTCCCCTGCGTTTAATATGGATTCCCTTTAAGTAAACCTGTTGCTCTTAGAATCAGTTATTCAAAGTGCGTTACCGCTTTTTATCTGCAACAAGCACCTTCTTCAGCTTCATTGGGGCCATTTGATATGAAGCCCAATTGAGCAGCGTTGTAGAGCTTGCACAAGCTGTTATCCTAACTGTGCTGTACGTGCACAGTGGCGTTAAAGGGAGTTTGTGTCTCTCCTGAAGTCATTGCACAGGTTAGATGCTTGAAAAATTAATGCATTTTAGAGGTCCGAGAATACGATCGTAGAAAACCAGTTAAACCCAGTTCATTTTGCTTTAGGTAATTTTATCATGATGTGATTGTTAGATGCTTTCATCAGAGTATGGATGATTCATTATTTAAAATTTTGAAGAACTAACCCACATCTGAAATGAATTATGATCTCTTTCAATCAAGTTTGAGGTATCAGTCAAAATCACCCCTAATGTGAGCAGGTACGACTCCATTGAAGTCAAGTCTGCTTACAATCAAGCTGATTTTAGCCAAGGGACGTTTTTTCCTTATTTTCTTTTTATTTTTTTTCTCCCACCCCTCGTCTTAGTAATCTTCTTTGTATTAGTTGCATTTTTTTTTTTCTTTTGATATTGCATTTGGTTGTAGTCACTTTGGTAGGACAAACACATCATACAATTTTCTTCCATAGAAATCATGTGTGCACATTATTTTCAAAATCTGTATTACAAAGTCTTTTATCCTTTTATTAGTTTAGTACTTAAGCCCTAGACATAAGAAAGAAGCCTATCAGTGAAAATCAATTGAAATGCAGTTAGATACAGATCTGATGTACTGTGCAAGGAGGCTTAGACACAGCACAATAAAATCAATTAAGGCCTTTCCAGCCCCATACAGTTTTACCCATCCAATCACTTTTCACACATTCCCTCCATTAGTTTTGCAAGAGGGTTGGGGTTTTTTTTATATGAATTATGATGAATGAGACCCTTGTTATGAATATATAGATGGGTCATTACCCTATGAAAACCAGACTGTACTGGTGCTTAGTGATTAAGGCTTTCTGCTGCTACTGTCAATAAAGTTCAAATTCATCCGCCTCAATCTATGATAGGGAAGCTGTGGCCATTGTTGTCTAATTCACTTAACAATGTTATAATTGTGATTTGTTTTTGTTCATCATAATAATTTACATAAACCCTTTTGTATTTGTTAATAATTTGGATTAGTCATCAAGCTTAAGGAATGTAATAGATCAAATAAACAAAAGGGAAATAACAATATAAAAAAAAAATGGCACCAGGCCTGCCCAGACAGATGTGAAGAGCAGATTAAATACTAGTTGCGTACGGTGCCAGAAAATGAAATATTTTTGATTGAGAAGTTAAATACATGAAAGTGCAGGTTAGATGATGGGACAGAGGTGTAACACCTTACCCTCAAAACTCTTTTTTTCTTTATGGGAGTCGATGGCTTAGTTGAATTTGAATTTAAACCTTAAATATTAGCTAAGCCAGGGAGGACTGGACAGACAGCTCTGGTGTATGAATTTTTATGCAAATGAAGATGCAATAAAACAAGGCTCCTTGAAAAATCTGCCCTAGTAAATTAGCGGAAAATGCACCGCCATAAACAGCTGTTGCATTTTAATCAAGCATCTGTAGAGTATATTTTGCTTTGTGTTACAAACAAAACAAAACAAAAAACACCCAGATTGCGGCAGCCTCATTTTATATTCAGAAATTAACCCATTCTGCACTGCTAAAAAGGAGTAATTCCCAGGTCAGAGCTTTAATGTGCCAAGGGGGTAGATGTATGTTTAACTCATTGACTTTCAGGCTACCTTGTTTAATTTAAAAAGCAATGTTTCTGAATGGAAGAACAATTAGCGAATTTTACTTCTCTGTAATTCTTGGGAGGTTCTTGCTGGTGCATTCTCATAGTTTGAAGCACATTTTATAATGAAACTGATCCAAATAGGTTTAAAGAGTGTTTCTTCTGTACCCCTAGCTCTGCACAAATGAGAATTAATCTTGCAAAATAGTTGAGCTGTCAGGTCTCGTTAGAAGCCGTCCTTTGTAGTCGGGTGATATGAAATCATACGTCTTGGTTTTCAAAGAGTTAATAAACACCCCGAGCTGTGCTGATCTTGTAGCTTTAGCGAGCCTTAATCTGTAAGCTTGATTACCTCCTAACCCTCCGTCGCCTGCCTCCCTCCGAACGCAGCGGGAGTTTTACGGCAGCATTAGTGGCATTTTGCCCAGCTTTGGCTTTAGGGAAATCATTCAGTGAGAAAGAAAAGCAGAAGGACTGGATCTGTCTACTGCTGCGAGGTCATTAACGCGGCGGCATGGCCGGGCAGCGCTGGCGGAGCTCGGCGGTGACAGTCCCCTCCACTACCCAACAGGTCACCTTCCACCCTCCCGGCGACGGGAAGGGACACGCTGCTACGGAAGCAACGGTGGTTTCCCCGAAACGACGTACGGCGCTTGCTCCAGAAGAGTATTAGTTTCTTTACGCGCAGCACACGGGCATCGGCGTATCTGTCTTGGTCCTTCTAAGAGCAATATCGCTCCAGATTTATGTGTGCCGGGCTCTTCATGCACGCGGAGGCAGACAGCAATATTTAGTGGAGTTTGCTCTCACTCCAGGAAAAACTCACAAATGGGAATAATTCTTACCCGGCGCACAAGCTGGGTGTCCTTTATTTATTTATAACGCTGGCCAACGTGAGCAGCCACCTGCTGCCCACCCTACTCCTGAGGAGTAACTCTGGCTCTGCAGGTGGTGGGACAGAGTTGTTTGAAATTCCCGGTTGGAGTGGTGCAGCTCAGTGGGTTTGGGCAAGGGCTGTCCTGACCTTCAGCAAAAAGTGGTCAGATTTGGCCGTTTTAATTCCTGTAAGGTCCTACTACAGCTTAAAGTAGTGATTGATCTTCTGGCTGGCTCTCGGCACGTTTTCACATTAACATTCCCCAAACGGATTCGCTTCTGTCCCCCCTGTATTATCCTTGTCTCCTTCTGGAAACCAGCCCTGGCACTTTGTGCTATTGACGTTTGCCGTTTCAGAAGGAACGGTGCCGTTAGGCGTCGTGCCAAACCTTAAGCAGGAGGTTGTTCCCAAGTTGTTTGGCAGGAGAAGACCCTCTTTGTAGTGTGATGTTGTAGGCCTGGTGTCTCCAGCTCTGGATGACCATCGTCACAGCGAGAGTGACCCCCGAGCAGGACAGGGAGGGCGGTGAAGAGGAGACCAGGGCTGGACCCGAGGATGGGAGACGGTGCTCTGTGCTGCGAGGTGAGAACGGAGGTTTTCAGAAGTGACTCAAATTGCACCTCCTTGCTCAAATGTGAGATCTAAAACCTCTCAGGGGCTTTGTATTTTCAGCAACTAGTTTTGTGAACAAGTACAGACACCATGCTAATTAAAATGTATTCACTTGTAACCAAAGAATTTGATAAAGGGACAAGTAACTGACACCACTGCTCTAAAATTAATAATAAAAAAAAAAGGCAAGAAACTGTTGGCTGACATAAAGTAAAATCTTTAGTAAAATGTCTGTTCTGGGAGAAAGCCGTGTGTATCTTAGTCCTGTCTTGTATCCGAAAAGCAGCAGCAGAGTGACGATGTGCATCTTCCACTCAGTGTTTTCTGCATTTTCTGGTGACTGGTTAGAAATGGCTCTGACTCTCCAGTGTGCACCAGTGCAGCTGAAGGTCTCCTGGCAACATACTGGCTTACAAAACAGAAGCAAATTATGTGAACTCCAATTTATTTTTTTTGAAGTGAAGCTGTTCAGGCTGGTAACCTGTTGTCAGGAGGGTCTGCTACTGGGACTCGCCTGTTGGGGACCTTCAGTGAGCTTGACGGCAGCAGTGGCCACGTTGGTAGTGAATGAAAGCACGTTTAGTTCTCCTCGTTCATCAGTAATTTAGCTGTCATTGGTGTGGACGTGTCCCACCACTTTGTTCTTCAGTGGAAATTCAGGCTTAAACCCCTCGGGTACTCCCTGGTACTGTTTGATTCAGGAAGGGCTTCACAACTGGTTGGTCAAGGACACACCTCATCATCCTCACCTCTCTGGTGACAGAGCATCTTGCCTGTGGGCTTTAGCTGGCTCGTTTGCCGTGTTTATTTAATAAAAGTTCAGCCTTTGCTGCTGTTTTGAAACAGTAGGCATGTGTTTATCCTCATTTCAGCATGCTGTCAGCAAGTATTTCCTTTAAAAATCTCTTTATTGTAATGTCCTCTCCTCCGTCGTTGAGTGTAGCACCTCTCTCGTTAAGCAACGGGGTTAAGAGCAGTCCGAAAGCACCAAGGGCGCAATCTTGCAAATGTATTATATTAGTACGTATTTCTCCTCAAAATGTCATCTTTGTCTAATAATACTTTACTTTCTGTGTTGACGTTAACCAGCACTCCCTGCCGCTGAACCACCCCTGCTCGTTTGGGTGAAACTAATCAAATCTGCAGTGTTATTCCTGAAGGAATGTTTCTCCTCTCGCCTCGCGGTGCGGGAGCAGCAAAGTGCCCACGGGTGGGGAGAGGATGAGCATGGAGAACTTTCCTCCTTGACGTAGAAACAAATGCCCTCGTTATCTTCACAACTTTCTTGATGTGTACAAGGTGGATGACACCACCTCCTTTAGATCCTTGGAAAATAATAGAGCGTGTTTGAATTAAGCATTGAGGCTGAAGAGTCTTGCTTTCCGTTCCACATTTAACCTCTTTGCAGGATTTAAATATATACTGATATTCCAGGGTATTCCGGGTCAGTGTAGAGACTGCAGCTCAGATGTGAGGGTTGTCCTGCTGTTCACAGCAGAAATTGTATTTACAGTTTAATATGGATGGTGCCGGTGCCCCCTGACCTGTCACAGGGCACACTGTGCTTCACACCTCGCCTTCGTACAAAGGGGTTTGGTAGGTGGGCTCAGTGTTTCCGGACGTATCTCCTTAACAACCCACCAAGACACACAACAGTGGTATTTTTAGTGTCCCGGGTGTACCGGTTACCACCCGTATAATATAAGGCCTATGGGAAATAGAAAAAAAACTGTATTTTCCTTACTGTTTTCCAAGGAATGCACTGAGTAGCGAGAGGGGTTCCTTTAAAGCTTTGGCTTGTAGCTACCCTGATAGCTAGGAATAAATAGAGAATGTTTTCATGGAAATTGCATTTAAGTTTAAAATCTTTTGCTTTTGATATCAGCCTTTATTTTTGCACTATTCCGAAGTGCTTGCCAGCATTTAATATCCTCTGTCTTTTCTGTGACCATGCCATGACCTTTCAAAATAAAAGTTACAGATCGGAAGTAACTGGCTGAGAATTAGTGGTTGGTATATTCCAGTTTACATAGAGATGTCCTCAGTTAAAATCTGGTTCATCCATCGGTCAAACCGTCCTTACTTCCTTTAATTGAATTAAGATGGGCAAATGAGAGATGTGTGCAAGACAGAAAAAAATTCTTTTGCGAATCACTGTTATCCTTTCGATAGTGTAAAACGAATCAATTAGAAGCATGTCAAAGCATCTTTTGCACATGCACAACTTTGAAGCAGAGAATATTTCATAAAAGTGGAAATTTAAATTGGAAATAGGAGAATGTAAATTAGATTTTACAATTACATGTAATCTAATTTTTCTTTTTGAGAAAGATAGATGACTATTATTTGATCATATTTTATAGGCTGTTACATCTACTATAATCATTTTTATAACTTGTTCATTTTAAAAACGTGCTCTTGTACCTTTTGTCTCGTTGAATTGTAGCAGCAACAACAACAAAAAAAGATTTTAACTGTTCATCATTAAAATGAAAAAAAAAATTCTGCCTGTTAGTTGAGAGAACCAGCTGAGCACTGGGCCCAGTACACAGGTGATGGAGCAGGACCTTCAGAAGTACTTAGATTTTGATATTGTTCTTTCCTGCATTTCCTGATCAGTCAGTTGTCAAGAATCCACTGTTTTCTATGGCGTGTTTTTGGGGTTTTTGTGCTGTCCGTGGAGTTGGCCTTCGCAGCAGTATTTCATACAGTCGCTTAATAAGGTGCTTTAGATGATGAGATGGAGAGCATAGACTGTGTCAACTCTGAAGTGTTTAAAGCTGTCTGAAATTTTGGGTTGGTGGTTTCTCCTTTGTTTTTCCTCCGTGTTTTCATTGGAGCCATTGATGGGGAACAACCAGGGCCGGGGTCTGCTCCTGGGGCAGCGGGGGGGTACAAGGTGTGGAACTGACACCATGCCCAGCTAATGCTGCACGGTATCACCTCGCTGGCCGAGCATCCTCGTGATGTTCATCCACGGGAACATCTATACGAGATTTTTAATTGGAAATAATTCACATAAATTAATGAAAATATCTGTGTGGTTGCAGTACCTTCAGTAAAATACACAGATTTCACACAGAAGCCTCTGCTACAGCGTGTTTGAATTTATGTAATATATGACTGTGTATTTTGAAAACTTCAGCTATTGCTTTATAATTCTGATCTGGATTAAAATTGATTTTACAACAAAAGTACATGTTAGAAACAAATGATTTAATTAAAAAAAAAAAAACCAAGACATAGGTTTGTTTTTTTTAAAAAAAAGAGATGGGTGAGCGTTAGCATCTGTCCTTTTGTCTTATTTTTATGCCAAGCATTTTTCTATAGTTTTTTTTAAAGTTTATTTATTTAAAAGTTTGGTTTGGTTAGCTTCTTGTGGGTTACGAGAGAACAAGGGTTTTCACAGTAGCCCATAGGCAGGGTCTTTCAAAACCTGTCTTTTAATAGGGAGCCACATGCTTTTTTACTTTGAAGGCTGTAGGAAGTGTACTGTTTGGCTCGATTTCTGGTGCAGCATATTTGCATGCTTTTTTTCCTAGCTGAAGGAGTACATCGGAAGGTAGAAATTCCAGCTGTTGGCTGATGCTAATGCTAAACCCTGTCTATAGGCTGCCTCGGTTTTGGCTGGTTTTCTTATTGGAAGCATTTTGTTTGTCCCACAAAGATACTTGTAGAGGAAAAGGGGAAAAACAGCAAAAATGACATGACCGTTGCAAGAAGCTCTAAACACATTAACAACAGATTTGGAGTTATTTATTGATGGTTTTGCCCACTGGCAGTGTAAAATGTGTGTCAGTTGTCATCACCAGTAACAATTTCAGCACATTGTGTTCCTTTTTTATTTACACCAGTGGCAACATGCTTATAAACACCATCACTGGGGGTAGGTCAGGAGGTCAGTGCTGGAGGTTAAGAATGGAAGGGGTCATCGGCTATTAACCTAAGTTTAGCCGCAAATAGTGCAGCCCTCTACGTACGGGGGCCTCGGCGCCTACCCAACTTAGTAAAACTTTTGTATCTCAAGTAATTTGGCTGTAAGATATTTTCTAGGGTTTTGATTTGGGGTTTTCTGGGGGTAACTAAGTCTCTTGGATTTTGCCTCGTTGTCTCTCTGTAGTTATGGGCTTCCTGATCTTTGCACCGAAGTAAAACTATTCATTTAGGGCTTAATTCCCTTCTGCTTGGAAGCAGTGGGAGTTTTCCATTGGCTTCAGCAGGAGCAGAGTCGGGCTAATCCGACACGTCACAAAATAAAAAATATGGGAAGCGGCAGCGATTGAAACCTGAACTCAGAACTGATGAGGTAGAGGCTTTTTATAAAAGGAAAAAAAAAAAAACAAGAGCAAAGTTTTTTCTTTTACGCGCAAAAGGTTTTCCACTTTTGTCAGGTTTTTCAGGAATGTGCAAACCCAGGCTCTGGAGAAGAACCCGAAACCAGGGTTCGCAGAAGTGGCGAGTAATTTGGGTGTGCAGCCTGGCACGCTGAAGGGACCTGCCTTTGAGAAAGTGCAGCCCTCTAAAAAACACCTCCCCCAAAGGTGTTTCCGAGTGAGCACTGGAGAGAAAACACGCGAGCCTTCCTCGCTGCTCAGAATATCTCGGCTGCTGCGCGTGCAAAGGCTGCCGTGCTAAGTCTGTTACTTATTCAGAGCGTACATGTCGCAACTGCGAGGCTTCCAGGGAAAAGAATATTCCCTGAGGATCTTTCACCTCCTTGACTTCTGTAGAAGCTTTTGCTTTTAATGCTCTAAAGGCAAAGTAATTTTTTATTATATACTTTGTATACTGTGTTTTCTGGAGCCTTTAAGGGGTTTAAAAATTCATAACAAAAAAAAAAAAAAGGAGTTACAAGACTTCACCTATCTATTTCAGCTTGTTACTGCACAGCAATGAAATCCATCAGCCCTGTTAAAAGAGACAAAACTGTTCCCATTAACGTTCCCTGTATTTACAAGTTACACTGTGTTTTGAATCGTGTACGGTCCTGAACATCCCTTTGCCACTGTGCACTCTGAAAGTTAATGTACCTGTTTGAAATTCCCTCTGTTCCCATCTTTTCCGTGCCTTTGACACAGCGGTGTTCCCCCAAGAGCTCTTTTTGTCTCCTCTGCCAGGCAATCTCTGCTGCAGCATCCAAAAACTCTGGTTAGAACCCTTTAAAGAAGCTGAAAATTTACAGTTGCAGTTAAACACATTAGCTTAGTGTTTCTACAGATACCTAGTGGATTTGAATACACAGATCTAATGAATTTTAATGGGAATAAGCTTTGAATTATGTAAAATATAGTGAGATGCTCCTCTTGAACCAAACTAAAGTAATCTTTTAAAGTAACATTTTAATACACAATTTATCTAACATAGATAATTTATACAAGTTTCTTTCAACCCTAAGTCTGTTCCCGTAAGCAGTACTTCTGCCAAAAAGCTTTTCTTTTTTCATACCAAACCGTGGGTTTTCTGAATTATACTCAAGAAAGTTATCTAAAGCTGCCTTTAAATTCCCACAGTCCCGTTGTTTGGATGTTCAGAATTTGGTTTGTAAATAAAACTTGCGTTTTGCTTCTCTGATGGATCTTTTGCTCATCCATGAAAACGTATGTAGTGTGATCGTCTTAAGAGCAGAATTTAATTCATAGGCTGATAGATGCTAGATAGCACTTATTGAAAGGACAAAGCCGCATTATTTATGGATATTATATTTGCATAATACATGAAAGTAGAAAAACATTTTTTTTTTTTTCCCTTTTCATTCTGAGGGGAGTGCTCAAAGTCAGGCTTTTCCACCATAAAGTGAATTAGTGACCCGCGCTGGAGGAGGCGGCTCCGCTCGGAGAGCGCAGGGGGTGAAGAGCGCGGGGCAGCCTGAGGTTCAGCGACGCCGCTCCCTCGTTGCTGACACCGTTTTATCAAAATGTTTCCTAAGGCGAGCAGCAGCGTTTTCAATCTACGTAACCCATTGGGGGAATTACAAAACCCCCGCCTTCGGTTGTGTAACAGGACTAGATTTCTGGACTGTTGCAATATGTGCACACCAATGGTGTTACTATTAATTTTCTGAATCAAATCCTGTGTGAGGAGCCAGATGGCTTGGGAGCATCTTGTCATCCCAACCATTGCGAACACATCTAGCCATAAAAAAAAGAAGATTGAACTGTGATTTCACAGATTTTTCATTAGTTAATCTGGGATAGAGAGGCTTCAAAGATCCCATCAGTTAATTCTCTCAGCACTTGTGGAAATTTCTGGCACATCGTGCTAAAGCCGGTTTGAAATCCAAGCTGAGAATCACCGCCTTAAAGAACCTGATCTCCTCTGTGTGCTGAAATTAAAAAGAAAAAGAAAAAAAACCAAAACCAAAAAAAACCAAAACAAACAAACAGGAGTAAATAAAACTCTTCTTGTGTGAAATTGGACTCAAGCTGCTGTTTTAGAAAACACTTTGAATACCCTCAATATTATCCGAAGTAATCAGTGAAGCTGTCGAGAGCTGCAATCTGTTTCCTTCCAAGTGCTTCTAGAAAGTGTTTGCTAAATTCAGATTTTTCTAAATATAAAAATGATAAAAGAAAGGAATTACTTTTTTCCTTTTGGCTAGCTGTAATGCCACTTTCACCTTTGCAAACAGACCTACTAAATAATAATCAGTTGCAATCTGTGAATTTCCCTCCTCTTATCAATTATTAAGTATCATAAACCTTCTGTTTGGATAATCTTGGCACCACTTTAAGCGTTAACAGTAAATTTATTTTTAATTAAATGTGTGCATTGAGAATAAAATGAGGCTCTTCTGCATACTAAACAGAACACATATGCCACCTCTACTTATTATCAAAAAATCTGATAATGCTTATGAAAGTTGTAAAGGCTGGAGTTCATTGTCTGTGTCCCATTTAACTTCAGCACTATTAGTTAATGAGGTGACAGCCAAAGTGAGCAACTGCTGCTTCTCCAGCAGTGCTCGCTAACAGCGTTCCCCCTTTTTAATGTAGTTCAAAACGTTCTTGTTTCAGCCTTGCTACAGGTGACTGGAGCCGCGGGTGTCTTTAGTGCGCTGGGTGTGTGTCCAGGGCAGCGCTTTGGGGTACAGAGAAAGCAGTTTTCCTTGTCAGACGCATTGATCTGAAAGTTTAAAGTTGTTATTGTTGTGGGTTGCGATTGATTTTTTTTTTTTTTTTTTTTTTTTTTCTTCATTATTATTATTTAGCTGATAATTTAGCTGTAGGGTTTTTTCAAGGGCTTTAGTGAAGATTCATCAGCTCACTGTTCACGGGAGGAAAAGCAGGTCTATGAAAATAGCTCAGGAATGTCTTGACAGTTCAGTTCAGGAAACTTTCTGGTACCTAAAGTAAGATGCGGCCGAGTGAAAATGCCTTTTCACGTGTGTTTTTGTTAACCTTTTCGCTAATAAGAGCAGTATCTGAAATCACCGAGCGCTTCTGCTGGGGACAGGAAGCCTCCGGCCGGTGCTGTGAATCTCATCATTTATTTTTTCTAACCGCTCCTTCCCGCTCGGGGCTGTGTGACATTAGCCCAAAGGGAAACACCGGTCGGGCGGCTCGCACTGGGCAGCCATTGTCCTCTCCGTCCCAGCAAGAACGCGTGAAGCTGTTTGCATAGCGTGCTGACTCTGTCAGGGTCAGTTCCAGTCTGTGGCCGCTAAAAATGAAAAACATGCCCCAACCGGGACAAGAGCAGGGTCAACAGCTGGCAAAGGATATGGCAATCATTTATATAAATATGCTTTCTCAAGCCCGCAAAAACAAAAATCCCAAAGCCAACAGCTGGGAAGGGTTGGAAGTAGCCCCAAGGCTGGTTAGTTCCCTTCCAGATGGGGAGGTTAGACCGGGGCTAGCCAGGCTGCTCCACATAGACTTCCGATTCGCATTAGAAATGAAAAGAGTGGAGGAAAGGAAAAAGGAAGAAAAGCTACAAGCATGACTGCTCTGTTTTTCACCTAACTTAATCAAATAAGTGAAGAGTTTCCGAGACGGAAGGCTTGCATTTATTGGTATTCACGCTCGGTTTTCTGTGTTTATCACGGTGTCTGATACACCCCTTAACTGTTTAAAAGGGAAGCATATATGCTATATAGAATAGTTTATATGTAATGTCATGGTCATTTGTAGACAGATTGAAGAACCATGTGAAGATTTATGCTCCGTTCATGTCTTCTGAGTATTTATATCGTCAGATCCAAAGGAAGGAGAGACAAAGAAGTTTGCTGGCCGTGTCTGAGTCCTAATTGGCAGATAATAATGTTCTTACCATTTGCTTTTACCTGCAGCTGTGCTCTTAGCATGTTTTTATCTGTCAAGTTAAAGAAAAATCTTAACAACTGCACATCAGGATGCAGAAAACCTATGTTGAGGAAGTCTTAAATGCGAGTGGTTTGTCTTTCAGAGTTCAAAGCTGTGGATTCAGGTTTTGTGGTACAGAAGAGACCGTTGCAGTGACACATCGTGCGGCAATTTCAGAGTCATCACACAAATGCAGAGACCGTAGTGTGGGTGCGCGTTACATCAGTTGAACAAATGCAGACCTTTAAATTTTCTAGCTTTTATTCAAACACAAATAGAGGAAGGTTTTTCAGAGTTGATTTACTAACGGTATCTTTTGCCGGTGAGGCAAATGTCCTGTAAAAGGGAATTTGTAGGGAAGCAGACCGGGTTAGATTCCTCGCTGCCACGGTCGGTACCGTATCTGTCGTCCAGCGAGAACTCTCACCCTAGAGCTGAGGACGTTGCTCATAGTGTGCGCTTCGTGCATGACTCTACCAGGTGCTGTTCTGTAACGGTAACTGGACAACACGCCCTGAGTTAGTGCTAGCTAACAAAGAAGGGAATCCTAGATCACAGAAGCCTGTTTGCAAAGTTGTCCATGAAGGTAGAAGTTCACTGGAAATTCAGAGGCTGCTTTCATAAGAAAGATCACAGTTGTTTCTTTTCCACATAAGAAACGAATTTCACGTAAGAAATGAAGAAACTGAATTTTCAGTTTTTTATCATTTTCTGAATAGTCATTAGTTCTTTCTTTTATTCAGAGCACCACACATCTTCTTTCTTTTAGTCTTTGTAATGTGAAACACGATGCTTTCTCTCATAGGTTGAAAGTCCACATTTTCATTTTAGCTTGACAAAAATCAAGCCCTTTATCTGCAGTTTCCTGTGGTCTGTACCTTTCTTTGGGGTTTTCTTTAGCAGTTTACAAGGCTGGTACTTTCCTGCAGTGATTACTGTGTTCATTTTCTATTTTACTTTATGTTGGTGTTGTCTTCAGATATTAAAAAAGAAGAAAAAAAAAACCAAACCCAAAACCTGCAGCAGCCAGGCTCCTTCTATGGCCAAAAGTGGGTGCACTGGAAACACTCCACTGCTGTGGTGGGGAGCACTGGATCTCGACTCTGAGCTGGAGTGACAGGGCAAGCAGGAGCTTAGGCAGCCCCGAACCATTAAACATTCTTGCCTTCGACATTGTTGCCAGCAGCACGGTCATGTCAGGGAAGTCCTTCCACAGTTGCTGATGGTGTCTTGTGATCATTAATTTTACATTGTGGTTCCTTCGTTTCATGTCACCGTGACCAGTGGTGTCAGTTCTTTGATGACCACGAAGCCATTACTCGAGCACCCAAGTTGAAAACCAGGACTTCACTACTTCTTCATAGATGGGAGAGGATTTCTGTCCTTTCTGCTGCACGTGCAGATGCATAAAACCCTACACGTCTGGCTAAAGCTGTATTTTCCATGTAGGGTTCATCATACACGTACCCACACCTGTCGGTATTTGGAAAACAAAGTTACGTTATGGTCATACAAGTTCTTCTTTTGGTTCTGTAAGTAATTATTTGCAGAGAGGCTGAGGGGGTTCCTAGACAGATTGTCAGCATCGCAGCTCCTCTAAATAAGAAGTCACATCTATGTTGTAGGGGAAAAAAACTTTTCAGCTTCTGAACATTCGGTCAAACTGCTTATGGTTGGAAAAAACAAGTAATGTTCATGTTAGCTGTGTGTATGTAGTCATGTATGTGATATTAATCTTCTGCGTTTGATCTTATCTCTCTTCCCCTTGGAACAGACCAGTAAAAGAAGGTAATTTAAAACTACCTGAACACATCCTTCCACCTTACTGTTAGGCCCTGAAGTCATAACCTCCTGACCTCAGAGGTTACGGGTCTAGTGCTTTTTATCCTCCCTGATTTGGTGGTATCTGCCCACTTCCTCCCGGCAGCGGAGCCTCGTTATATAAGGAAATTGGGAACACGGACCCGGCTGCCCAGGGCCAGCAATCTCGGCCGGAGATAAGGGCCGGCCCCGGCTCTGGTGCGAGGCGAGTGCTGATTTTAAATAGAAATGTGCACCCCGGGTATTGGAGACAGCTGAAGAGGCTTCACAGTGGCCAGTCAGGGGTACGTTTACAGAAGAGATGAATCTATGCTTTTGCTCACATATAGTAATTTGACTTTTTTTTAAATGACAAATGTACCTTGAGACTTTTACAGCTTAGAAGAATACATATAAAAATAAAGAGGTTCTAATACCATAAAGGATTAATAGGAGAGGATTAATAAACTGCTTGATGTCTTTTGTAGTGGCCAGCTTCAGTCTTCTGAATGTTTTCTCTTAACCCTTGTCTTTCCGAAATGTGGTTTTGAAGACCAGATGGCAGGGGTTGATATTGGAGACACGTGTTTGAGCTAAAGCTCTACCTGCAAGGCAGCGAGCTTGGTGGAAAAATTCAGCATTGAAAGGAGAAAGAGAACCCGGCGATGTCAAAGCCAAGCAGTGTCATTTCTTCTAAAGGTGGTTACTAGACTTCTGTCTTGACAGAGTTAATTTTCCAAAGTGCCTGCTTGTTTAGTTTCTGTGGAACGAAGCTCAGTAAAATAAGAGAACTGGCTGGGACCTAGGTGGTTTGAGTAGGACAAGAAGTTTAACGGTGTATCAAGTTAAAAAACTAAGGCATATGCAGTGTGTTGAAACACAAAAGTAGTCATTAAGATAACTGCGTTAAAGGGTGTCTGTATTCCCAAAATAATAATGCAAATATACTTCTGTAATATTTATCGTTTAGAAATCTTAGTATGTGTAAGAATAACACTGTTTGAGTTTGGCAGTGTTACTGCTGGTAACCCTCACAAGTAACAGTAGTCGGGACAAATACGATAACGCTAAGTATTGCAAATTAATTTCTTTACAGAGTTTGATAGAAGCAGAAAGCAAGGTGAAGGAAAATTTTAAGTATTTCAACTACCATTTCATGAAGTAACTGGTAGGAAGCATCTGAGACTGGTCACTTCCATGGGGTGTGCTAGAATTATTTCAAATCCAGAATCCAGGTCAAATAAACTTCTCTTTCCGGGCACACAATCTACCTTACAAAACCTTAAAAAGTATGTTTGTTTTTCACTGTCACAAGTCTGGTGCTTAGAGGAATAAGGAGGCAAATGTTACTCGAGGGCAGTTTTCTGTCCCAGGGCAATGTCGGGCTCCGAATGCGAGCGTCCCGTGGCAGTGACCTGCAGGCTTCTCCACAAAGAGCCACCATCTGTAACAACAGGGCTTCACGGGGATTTCTGAACTCTATCAGCGTCTTTTGAAGCACATTTCTCTACCATTTTAACTTCTTTAGTAACAAATAAACAAATCCCTCTTCCTGCAGACTAAGGACGGGGTGGATTGGAACAGGTCCCTAAATGTCTCGGTGACGGGAGAGGCACAAGAATGTCTCAGATGCAGAAAGGGGAGGGAGGGCTGTGCCTTAAACAAGGGGTGGCAAAATAATATTAGGTAGCAAGAGCTTTCCTTAGAAGTAATTAAATGGTAAACATACTGTCTGTTAATTAATATCTCTGGTTCTCAGAGCACAATTCTGAAGCGCATAAGATAGATTAAGGGAGGTAAATTTTAACTTATGTACTGGCAGTTTAAAACGTATTGTTGATTTAATCTCATTGAACTGCTCAACAAAGCACAACTGATCCATATTACTGAACAGAACTTGGACAGGAAAGACCAGAGAAGAAGAAAAGACTGAAAAATAAACTCTACAGTAGCAGACATGCTGAAAGCTTCGTGTAATGAGCAAAGAAGAAGAATTCATAAAATGAAACAGTAATTCCTTTCCAGAAGATTAACCAAATGGAAATGTTCAACACACAGGACTGGTTAATTAATAGTCAGGTCCATCATTTCGCTGTAGGATTTTCCATTTAAGAAGGAGTCTTTCTTCTTAAAACAGAAATAGGTAAAACGATTGAAGTTGGTTTAATTATTTTAAGTCAGTTTCAGGTTTACATAATAATAAACTGACCCTCTTTTCTTAGTGTTTTTCAGTTACTTGCCTCTAGGATACATCTCCTCTTCCTCCTGTTGTGTGGATGGGTAGAGCTCTTGTTAAATATGATCATCATCAGATAGAAACTCCTGTTTCTATAAATACAGTGCCTGAAGAATTAGTGCCTTGCCATGTACATATACATACAGTTGGCCTCAGTTTTTATTGTTTGGTGTTAACTTACTCGATCCTTACAAAGTCCCCTATAAATGTAGCTTCACTCATGAATTATTTAGTGCTTTTCCATATGAAATTTATACTACGAATATTTTTCCTTAGCAGTCACCTTGGGTTTTTGAAGCAGCAAAAACAGGGAAAATAGTGGCTTAAATGTAGCTTAAAGTAATTTCCTTCCTTCCTTTTCCTAGGAACGTGGCTTTAAATGCACGTCTGCAGCGGGGCAGGCAGACAGAGCGGGGCTCTGCCCTCCCAGTCCAGCAAGTCTGGGCTAATGGGTCTCTGTGCTGGCCACCAGTGGCTGCCTCACTCCTCAGAGCAGGGCTCAGGATTAGAAATATATTTAAAAGCAGCGTGAGTTTCGTCAAGTTTGAATCGTTAGTTGGGTTACCAACTCCCCCAAAACACAAAAAATCTCTTAAGGTGGAGGGGTTTGGTGTGGCCAGCGATGAGGAGAGCTGTTGGAAAAATTTTAACCACCTTGTGAGTTTATCCAAGACACGTAGAGTTTGGATTCAGGAGTCATTTTAACTTCAACTTTTGCTTTACAAAGAAAGCAGCAGAGCTAGGCCAAAAGAAGGGATTTGTAGTAGAAAACAGAAAATAATTATGTATTATGAAGGAAGAAGACATTTAACTTTGGTATTAAATTTCAGTGGCTTAATGTCATCCTGTAGCTCTTGTCTACATTCAACAGGCGTTGATCAAATTATTTCATATTTAATCTCTTACTTACCAACTGTGCTTATATCGACTGTAATGTCCCTTTTCTGCCACCTAAAGGAAGGAGGAGCACCCCGTGGGTTTCTTCCCCAAAAAGCAAAACCTGTTTTCATCACTGTAGACCAAGTTTTTCTCTCATTGTCTCATGATGTAGTAAACAGAGGAACAGGACACTTCAAAGCCCCATCCTAAACTGTGATTTTAAACCCCGACGTTTTAATCGAGATGTGATATATAAGTAATTTGGAAGGAATTGTATTTTATTTTTTATCATGGTCATCCAGCATATAGGCCCCAGTCCAGCAAAGCACTTACATACATGCTTCACTTCAAACATGCGAGGAGTCGAAGTCAAGTATGTGCTTAAGTACTTCCTTTGCTATACGCTGCCTGCCAGGGACACGCCGCTGGGTGTTTGATTTCTACGGTAGCAGGTGAGTCATTTTATAAATCTCTCCATATTATGAAGTGATTTCATGACAACTTTTCAACTCGAAATAATCATTCCTGGGGTTTTTTGGCGTCGGATGAATTAAACTCCCTGTATTCCTACATGGGTTTGTAGTGTCTGTATTTTAAAATGTTTAATTTCACCTTCTGGCTGTGCCAGTTCTCAGAGAGGCCAGATTGTTCGGGGGTTTTTTTTCTGTGTGTGAATTTGGAGCGGCAGCGAGAATTTAAAACTCTGTCCCCGAGATAAAAAGGTCAGTCGGTATCAATCTGTAGGGAAATGGTTCAGACTGCCGAGAATTTCTTGATGCTTTAAGAGCTTATGTTCTGTTTGGTGAAACAAAACCAGGTATTGAGATTATCTGATGGATGAGCACATCAGTCCTGGCAGACCTCCTCCATTTGAAATCCTGGAGGTTTTTCCTGCTTTTAAAGAAATAGAATTAAAAAAAAAAAAATTAAATTAAAAATCAGATGTGAAGAAGAACAAATTGAGAGAGGAGCCTGTGTGCGTGTACGCCCTTTCACAGCTGGGGTTTTGGCAAAGTGTCATTCCTGCTGTTAAACATGGTGACCTTGCTGCCTATGATTTACTAACTGTTTTACAAACATTTCCTCACTCTGTGAGGTTTGATATGTTCTCCATCCTCAACAGCTCAACAGAGTCACTCAACCACTGAGCCAAACCTGCCTTTGTTTACAGCTTTTCCGGAAATTTTCACAGAGAAAAAAACTTTCTCCTTTTCCAATGTTTTATTTTTAAGTCAACACTTTCTATGGTTTATTTGTGCAAAGCAACATTCGGGTACAAGGTATTGCACCGTATCCAAGTGGGAACTGCTGCCTTTCTAAAAATAAATTGGGGGTCATGTGAACCAGTGCAGAAAAATCTAAAGATACCAAATATTACAGGACCTTTACATTTGGTGGTTCTTTTTTCCATAATATTCTGGGCCTGGATTTTTCTGAACTTTTTTTCCCACATTAGTTTCTATATTAGAACATAACGTAAAATGATGAAACACAGGAAGGAATCTTCTTTTAAACAAAATTATCAGTGTTAAAAATAACAATCCTATTTTCCCTCAGTGTGCATTTTTTTTTTTCTTGTAAGAGCTTTATTTAGTAGTCTTGCTATTAGATATAGCCAAAAAATCCAGTAATATTTAAGCAGCATTTTAGTTAAAGCTTAATTTTCCTAAATGCTAATTTTCCCAGCGTGCGAATTAGATTTCATTTCAGGTTTTGGGTAGGGAACTCAAACATCGGGGTGCACTGGAAGAGGAAATCAGATAGCTGCGTCTGATGCTTCTTCGCATTGAAACTTAGCGCAAATTAAAATTAGAATGGGATGGGAATGTTTTTATTAAATGTTTTCGCAGTGGAGATACATTTCATGGAAATGTCCTTGTTTTGATGACAGTGTTTCTCAGGGTCAGGCTGGAGTTTCTAGTGAAAAAGAGGAGACAAGAGTAACCTGGGTCTGCTTTGGTGAGGGCACGGGGACTCCTCCACACCCAGGTAGCCACTCGCTCTCAGGAGGGGGAATTTCTTTCCATTCTCTCTTTCCTTCAATGTATACACTCATTTAACGTATTTATTGTTCCTACTGAAAATGCTGCTAGTTTTAGGGAGCAGGAGGGACACGCTGTGACTCAAACTACTGGCCTACAAAATGTCCCTTTCAGCGTTGTTTATTCTGAAATATAATTTCTCTCTGATATTTCAGAGTAAAGAAAGAAAATCAGCTGGTTTATTGAACACTTTTTTGTAAACTTGTAATTGATGATACAAGAGGTAAAGAAATTTATAGAAGATCGAGCCTTCTCCTAGGTGTACAGGTCACTAAGGACTGGGTATTGTGTTTTATGTCTACTTCCAAATGAGAAACCTATACTTAGTTTTCAGTCCTGATCACTATATTCTTTGAGCTGTATCCCACCGAATGCATATTTTCAGTCCTATCTGAATAATAAATGTTTTCTTTGGATTTTACATTACTGAAGTAAAATTTAAATTACCTACAAAGGCGTCAACGTTGAACTCATGCACAACAGAAAAAGATACTGTCAAAATACCTTCCTTCTTGATACGCCGGTATTTATATGCTCTGGCTGTATTACATATATTGCATTTTTAACCCTGTGAAATACGAGTGAATTATAATTCTAGATCGTCCTTTTAAATGCATTAGATTATTAATGCTGTTAAAGGAAATACCCACAAATGGAATTACTTCTGGAGGTTTTGTTTGCTTCTTTTAATCACTCGGAATCACTCGTGCATTTGAAGCAAATTTCTGTACCAGGGTAGCAAGTTGAAATGACAGACAGAACCTTCGCCAAGTGAAAACAACCTTTATATATTGATAAAAAATACTTTGAAAATAGCTTATATCTACAAACTATAACTAGTCATTTAGTATTTATTACTTAATTACAGTGTTTTAATGAAAGCTCTAAGGAAATACTTTTGAATACTGTTTCTCTTCAGTTTCCGTACATATATGGGATGGAAAAAAATAAAAGAAAAGAAATCTTGAGTCCATTAAAGCCCCCAGACGCACAGGCAGTAGCAGTGTGTGGACTGCCGGCACGTTCCTGCTCTGCAAAAAAAAAACCTATTGGCTATTCCAGTTTTCTGTACCGTCATAGTGTCAAAAATCGAGGAGTAAGTGGCTGTTCTGCACCACAAGGCGTTCAGGAAAGTGGTTAAAAGGGAGTGAAAGTGGCAAATGGGGCTTGAGCTCGTCTCCCCGAGGATGAGGAGCTGCCACCGCGTGTTCAGCACGTGATCGGGACCGTCGCTTGTGACCTCAGGGGATCACAGTTAGGTCCATCGCTTTTAAGAACAGGCCTTCACTCAAATTCTTGAGGGTATCGGATAAACTGCTGGATTTCTTGTTTTTATTGTCTAAAAAGAAAATATCACAGAATTTTAATTTTAGATTGTCATTTTCATTCTGGTTTTGTTGCAGGTGTTGTGATTAAAATAGTGAAGACCTATAGATTCAGTGATACAGTTTGTGACTTATTTTTTTTCCCCTAAGGATTTTTTGGGCTTTTTTCTCTCTCTGAGTCTACTTTTAAAATGTTCTTGTGCGGTTGGAGGTTGTGTGACCTCGTGCCAGGAAGAGCAGGGTTGGACGTACAAGGGCACTGCGTGTCGTGCCGGACATACCTTGACTGAAATCCACATTTCTGGTGATGTTCATCATCCCAGCGATGAAGAGAACAACACGAGCAATGTGTTTGGCTTCGTTTTTGGCTGGCAGAAGAAGCTATTGATTAATTTCTTCTTATAAAGTCGATGTCCACAGATCAAGAAACCAGGTAGAAGTCCTGATGGGAGGTGTGTTTGAGAGGCAGTTCTGGATGAATCCTGCCGGAGGGGAGAGAGGGGCAGGAAGGAGAAAGGGAGAACCATATACTCGCTCATCCCTTGCTGCTGGAAGCGCAGCAGCCCTCGAAAGGGTTGGCTGCGACTGGAGTCAGCTCACCAATGCTCTCAGCATGCTTGTGGTTCCAGTATATGATATAAGTATCGTAGAGTGGTTTTGTTGCTATGGGAAAAGTGCTAAAAAAGGCCGTA
>JAOXNO010000007.1:6013090-6046999 GCA_028565335.1 Limnodromus scolopaceus
TCTCCAGCAGTTCCCTGTCCTTCTTGAACTGGGGAGCCCAGAACTGGACCCAGTGCTCCAGATGGGGCCTCACCAGGACAGAGTAGAGGGGCAGGATGACCTCTCTCCACCTGCTGGCCACGCTCTTCTTGATGCCCCCCAGGATGCCATTGGCCTTCTTGGCCCCAAGAAGAGGTGATGAGGGAGCTGCTGGGTGGGAGGAGATGGCTGTCGGCAAATAGACGTGTTCAGCTTTCAGTTTACAGGCAATGGGACAGAAGAAACAAAATCAAGAGGAGGAGGAAGAGTTGAAAGGAATGAAAATAAAAAGATTTATTCAGTAAGTACATTAGAAATGGTATCAGATAAAGAGATGAAAACAAGAGCAGATCCCTGGCTAATGCAAGTTGTTCTGGCATCAAATGGGTTTACACTAGCTCAGGGTCCGGACAGACTGGCTGAGTTGAGACCAGAGACTAAATTTTTAATCTGGACTTCCTTGCTTTGTATACTTAAATTTGACATTTTCTAACATCATAAATTAATAGGCAACGGAAATAGAACTGGCGTAGGCTCTCACAAGGAGAGAAAAGTGATAAAAAGATGGGCTGTCTGGTGCTCAGTGATCTTTGATGTCTGAGGATCACAGCTGTTAGTTTATCAGTTATAATGAGCATTTATTTGGCCACTTTTATCTTGAATGGTCTAGATATTCTGGTTGATGAATATTGACATGATTGAAGTGAGATTACAGAGATTTTAATCAGTCATTCTGGCTCACTATATGCAGTTGAATTTGCTTTGTTCCACTTTAACGTAGTAGATTTTTTGCAACAATACTAATGATTTAGGGGAATTGTGTGTATTTGGAAAATATTTGAATGCTTTGATATCTATCAAATGTAAGTATCCAAACTGCCCAGCGCAGGCAGCCGCACTCTGCTTTCCAAGAGAACCAGGCCCACTGACATTTTAGAAATCGCTTTTTCTCCTCAGAAAAAAACCACAGCAGAGTATTTCTTCTTTTGTGTTAAGCTCTGGGAGGGAGCAGCACCTCCTGAATCACCGGGCAGCTTCGTCCCTGGCCCTCGTGCTTTACTGAACTCAGGTCCCTTCCCAGCACAGATAAGGAATTCACAATTTTCTGTTTTTCAAATGACTCATTTTGACGGTCAGTTTGTTGGCCAAACGCTGATACATTTCCATTCAGATGTAAAATTGAGAGCAAATGATGTGCAATATATTGCTGTGGGATGCATTTTTTGGTCCGTGCAGCAGCGTAAGGCTTTGGCCGTCCCTCCTCCGGTTCCGCAAAGGCACCTCCTGAAGTCAGACTTAAGCTGCTTTTAAAATGAGCCAGCATCACTTGGATGTGGGTGAGGTGCAGCAATTTGGGAATTGCTCCCAGCTGGTGGAGAAATGATTTCCAAGCAAGCTGGGTGGCTCTTTAACCGCTCTTCCCAGTAGAAACAAGCTAAAATACATAGAAATTGTTGCTTTGACAAATAGGCTAATGAGCCACTCAAGTTGCTTTATGTATCGAATGTAGTTGCTTGACAGTTATTATTATTTTCTAATTATATTAAGTTATAAATTATTAACAAGTGTTTAATTTCAGTCCAAACAGATCCAACAAAAGGGATTTGTACAGTTATGAATTGCAGCAAAACACAAAATTGTTGAGCTTTTAGTATATGCAAACTTGGAGACCCTGCTTATTTCTCCCTCTTTCAACAGCCAGTCATGAAACTTTCTTGACCTTTTCACCTTTAAACTTTATTTGAACTTGGAAAGAAGACTTGTGAATTGTGGAGGGGGAAAAAAAAAATAGAAAAGAAAAAGGGGAGGGGGCTGGTGGGGAGAAGGTCTGATTATATGTTACCGTAACAGTAATACTAGCAAAATAATCCTCCTCTTGTGCATGAGTGTCTGCTACTGCAAGCTTCGGGGTAATAAGCTCACATGACATGCCTAGAGGCTAATGCTGGCCTATGCTTTTTTCTTTCTTTCTTTTTTTTTTCTTTTTTCTTCTGTACATATTTAAACAAAGGCTGATTATCCAAACAAGAATTTGGACTGCATCAACTGGACCAGTTAAATTATAGTTAGTAAAACTTGGCGCCTTCGGAGCTTGGAATGTTACAATTACAGCTGGATCCTCATTTGTTAGGCAGCCTTACAAAATAATAAAAGTGGAGATTTTTATCTTTATGGGACATAGCTTAACTCTTTGAATACAGAGAACTAAGTGCCAAATATTACAGTTACTGCTTAGACGTACTATTTTGGGCCAATAAACGTGATTAAGCAGTCGTATCCGTGCTCTACAGGACGCAGGGCAAAGGGAGCTGCCTTGGCAGCACTGGGGTGGATGCTGCGGCACTTGGAGTGGACACTCATTATCCTCCAGGATTTCTCTGAGATAAGGAACAAGAACACAACAAGCATTTTGTTGTTTGATCTCCCTTATCTTCCTGCTGTCTTTTTGACAGTATTGCTGTGGTTTTATTTGAATTTCTCTTCTTTCTGTATTTCCTGTCGCTATGAAAAAACCTTGCGACCGTGTAGAATCTAGATGGTCCCTGGAGATGGTCTGATTTTCACCTCTCGGATGAGCTGGAAAATTGTCTTTGATGCTGTTTTCCAACCATTTGCAAACTTTTCACTGAACCCCTTTGAGATTGCCTCTCCCCATCACCATCTTCTCGGTCCGGTCCAGGGCGGGTTGGTGGCAGGGGATCTGCAGACAGAAGTTTCATTTTAACAAACTGCCGTTGACCGTTCCAGACTTGTTTTCCCTTCTCTCATCCTGCAGAGAGGGATTGGCTTTGATTAGTCACTCGCAAAGCCAAACTTTGGCTTTCTGGTTGTGTAATATATAGCTCTCCTGCCAATCAGCAAATGAAAGTTCTTTTCCTAAAATTAAACAAAGAGTCCTTATCATTAACCTAGAACAAATCAATGCTTTTGCATTAATTCACGTGGAGCAGGGCCAATTTACAGCTCTCCCTGACCTGCCCAGTGGTTTTTTTGTGCATAGGTTAATTTCAGTTTCTTTTTTAAGAAAGTGTTTATTGTTTGCATTTTCTGAAAACCTTATTGAGTAATAATGATTGAAACTGAAGGAATTGAGCCTATCCAGAATGTTTGCAAGAGCCCACTGGCTAGATAATGTTTACCAGCCTATACCAGGAGTTTTATCTTTTGTCTTCTTTGTGTGATATAAAAGGTAGCATTCATTAAAGTGTGAAAAAGTTCAGTTCCTTTATTGTGACAGTTTTACCATGTTTCAGTGTACTTTTGTCTCAGTAGTGCCAAATAGAATGGATAATATGTAGTTGCTGCAGTCAAGATACCACGGGAGGTATGAGAGCGAGGAGTAGGTATTTTTGAATGGAAGGACATTGGTTTTCTTACATTGAAAACTGAGAAGTTAAAGATTTTAATCAAGATAAACTTGCAGATTCATAAGGTGCAACTTAGTCTGGGAGAAATGATACCAACTGGAAATAAGAAAGACCTAAGGAAAAATTGTGAGTTAATGTTTACTCTTTTATTACTATTTTAATCGAATGACTTTACAACATGACCTTTTAAATCGTAGCTATTTTAAAGAGGAGTATTTGCGTGCTGCGGGCCCATGGAAGGCGCTGGTGGGTGCAGCTCTATCAGCTCCTGAGCTCGGGGCTTGGCCAGCTCCACGCTCCGCACAGAGCCCAACACAAGGGCTTTCCAGGCAAACACCCCAACTTTGCCATGGCTTGAGGGAGAACTTCTCTCTCTGTACCCAGGACTTCGGGCAATAGCCACTTTCCATAAAACTCTTGACTTTTTTGCTGGGGATCGTTGAGTCTGCTGCCAAAGGAGGGACCGAAACCTGGATCCTAAGGGCAAATGTTTGGACTTGATCTCCTTCAGAGGTTACCTGGCATGTGAATGGGAAGAAATCACAGGTTTCTTTTCGCAGTTGTGGGACGGAGTCTGGTTCTTGCTCTGTGTTCCCCCAGTCATCTGCTTTTTGCTTAGTTCTTAGCCATGCCATTGAGAAGAAGTAGGGATGCCCCAATTAGTCTTTTGCATATTTAGTTTTAAGCAACAGTGTTTGGTTTCTGGCCAGAAGAAATCCTTTATTTATTACCTCTGCTGTCCTTTTTTTTTTTTCCTATATCGAATAGACTCACCTTATGCCATAGTGAGATGATTGAAATAGTGCTTTGCTGATTTAAGGGACCCAGGTTTACAACCTGGATACAAATGTCTGTAGTACCTGGAATATCCATCAAGAAAATATCATTGGTAGTAAAACAGAAAAGAAAGGGTAGCTGAGCCACTAGGTACTGCGGATGAGATGATCACCTACGTGTTGACAGAGGGAATCTAAAATTTTAGAACCTGTCTTCAGACAGTCTGAATATATTTTCAGCTGCCAAGAAGAAGTCAACACGAATGATCCATGGATAAATGAGAGCAACGTGCTAGAGCTGCAACAGACAGTTTCAGTCCAGCAGCCTTGCTTTTCAAATATTTTCTAAAATGCTAATTAGGAAACAGTCTTGGCTCAGACTTTAGGTAGCTAATATTGTGTTCAGAAATTATTCCCTATCTTAATTTTTCTCGTCTGTGGTCTTATCTAATTCATCTTCTGTTTTTTCCTCCTCCTCTGTTCAGCAGACTTATTCCTGGATCAGCAAGGGAGCGAGGGAGAGGAAGCAGGGCAGGAGTCAGTTGCCATTGCAGAGTCTTTCTGAACTATAGTTCCCACCCTCTTTCTTGAATTGTGGATTTATTGTGAATTAATATTCACTTTAACCTTAAGGCGATTCAGATTAAATCACAGAGAAAGAAAAGAAGAAAGTCTGTGGTGTATGAGTCAAAGCGAGAAGAGGTCCTCAGTAAAATTTCATCAGACAGAGCTATACTTGGGAAAGAAACGAGTATTTCTCGTAGAGCATGAGTCGTATTCACCATTAGGAACAGGAGACACTGTCCCTCCTCCTAATCTGATGTACTACAGGAGACCACGAGACAATCTCACTGTTACGGACACTCTCAGGCTGTTTCCTGTAAAGAGTGTTTTAAATCGATCATGGAAGTCAAAAGATAAAACCTTTCACAAAAATGCCCATTATTTAAGAAGAAAGAAATAATAGGTTTTGAACTCTGTTGTCACTGAGGCTATTGCTACAGGAGCCGCTCTTGATGCTCCAGATGCATTATAACAAGCAGAATTATTTTCAATTTGTTTAATTTTAATTAATATTATGTATTATAAAATGGTTTCCTTGAGCGCACAAGAACCACTTTAAAAATTGCCGTTTTATCTGTGGTTTGATTTCTCAGGAATGGTTGATGCACACACAAAAATAGCTATAACCTTCTGAGGGTACAGGGATGCACATGGTTTGGGGTTTGTTTAAATCAGATTTCTCAGTACAGTCATAGTCCTGGGTGAATGGAACAGCAGCCAAGTGTGTTGGGTCTTGTGGGTTAGTTGTTTGTTGTTTTAAGCTTAATTAAAGTAGCTTTTGCTTAAAAAGAAAGGAGGAAATTCAGTTTAAATGTAGGTATCTATGATAACTCTGCAATACATCTTTTTCTCTCATGAATTGTGTTTGGACTGGAGATTTACAAAGATGGCCATAGCCGAAAATAATAAGGAAATTCTATTTATGCTACAAGTTAAGAATTCCCATCACTGGCAAATCTGAATTTACTTCTTCATCTGATTTCTGATGGGAAAAATTTAATTGCTTTTGTACTGGAAATAAAGTTGATTGAACTCAGAATTTTTCCAGTGGCTCAAAAGGTTATTTCCCAAGCAGTGCTCTTTTACAAACTGCAGTGTTTTTTAATTTATCTGCTTTTTTCAGCAGATAAATGTTCAGCATTAATATACTAGAAAGGGAAAGACAGTCTCTTAATACTAATTTGTATTAGATGTATTGATAGGTGGAACATTATTTGACTTCCAGAATTTCACATGAAATCTCTTACTGTAGAGGTGATGGCAGTAACACCCTAGAGATGAAACCGTGTGACGCAGGTATCAGCTAAATATAATTTTGGTGGTTTTCTTTGTTTCAGATAGAGCTCTGTAATTTCTTTCTGGAAGCAAACACTTGAGGACTTTTGCTGCCTGTAGGAACTGCTGAATCAGTCTTAACGTGCAACTTGTCAGGAGCACATTCTTAGAAATTCCGAATGTCCCAAGTTTTTGAATAGAAAATGTCAGGGATTTATTTGTGGGTTTTAATATTCTAAAGAAGTGTAGCATTTCTGTTTGGTGTAGGAAGCTAAAAATAGAAAATAGAATGTTCTTTGCCTTTCTGTTTCATAGAATCATAGAATTTATTCACGTTTATTCCTTGTAGTAGTTTCAGTTGACCTGAGTAGTACCTGTTGGTGAGAGGAGGGCTGATCACAGGCCCGCAGCTTTATCGTTCACCACCGTTTGCTTTGACAAACCTATTTAACATGATCAGTGAAAACAAGGTTTCCTTGGGATGTCCAACTCTTTCTGGTTTGGGCAAATTCGGAGCTTTTTGGAGACTTGAGCTGCTGGAGGAAAGTTTTGCTTTGTGGAGCAATCCCGAGCAGAAAAGTTTGAACCAAGGGTGGTATTCTTTAAACTGTAATCAGATTTTTCAAACCTCAAAGGTTTATGCCAAGAGCAGCATTTGAAAGCTTAGGTGAGTTTTCCTTTTACCAGGACCTTTTCACAAAACTTGTTTTCCCACCGCTTTGGCAACTTCCATTCAGTTATTTCAACCAGCGTGAATAGATCCACCCTCAGAAACGATCGCCGTGGGTGATGGTGCTGGATTTTGTAGACATCAGCACTGAGAAATCGCATGTTGCTGAAAATGAGTCAAAACTGCACAAATGGCTGAGGTTGGGTTTGCTTTACGTGTGGTGGAATTATTTTAATTGGTGGAATTACTTAATTCAAGAAACCAGTTGTTTTGGTAATTATAGTAACGTATTTGTCTGCCAAGTTACTTTCAATGTAGCAGGTTTAAACTGATCCAATTAGTAATGAAATTGGTGTAATTAACCTAGCCATTAATTAAATGTGTGCACGCACACTGGCTTGCAGTCAGTGTTTTGGGGTAGGGATTTTTGTGCATTATCCGGTTACAGAAAGAAAATTTCTCTCCATATAAGCTTTATTTAAAGCATTTGTGATGAGACTCTCTGCCAGGTAATGGGGGTGGGAATATCGTCTTGAGGATAACTGGGCTGGTTCTCGAGGGGTTGGACTTGTTGTGGCCCTGCACCCCTTGGCCTGGGGTCCTGGTGTCACTTTGGAGAGATGAGTCTCCATCAAGGGATGACTCTTGCCACCGCGGTGCCAAAGGAGTAACTGGCACCTTGTTTAGTGTCCAGAGCAGTGTCCGTTTAGTGCCCGTGACTGGTATCGTTGCAAAACTTATATTAAAACTTCATCCAAGAAAGCCCAGAAGAAATCCTCCAAGACGAGGAGGTCTCCAACCCTCAGAGATGCTGGTTAAACTCATGTGTGCAGCGTTATGGAAAATTTTACTTAGCGGTTGCCTTCCCTGTAGTTGATTAATACAAGATTTCAGTGTTCCCAGTCCATTAATCTTCACAAGCACATCTGCATACTGAAAAAATATTTTTAAAAACAACATTAAAAAATTACAAGCGCTGCTGATAATTTTGAAGATAAAAAGAAGTAAAAGAGCAACGATAAACTGTAGTTCACTCGGATTGCGTGAATCCCAGTCCAATGAGAGAGAGGGGCTTTGTCATTTAAAATCTTTTAATTGCATAAAAGGAAAATTGAGAAGTGGTGGTTCTCCAGGCACGGAATACAGTTCTCACTGCGAAATACCCTGGCCTGCATTGTGTCGAGTAATAATATCTTGCCAGTCAAAAAGGTATTAGGGAGGTGTTAGAGACATCACAGGAAGAGCTAGAGTTGATGTTAAGGGGTTGAGAAAGTTAATTAACTTGAAAAGAAACCTAGTAGAGAAGGTGTGTAAGAACCAAATTCTAGGAAAGCAGGCTTTGGGGTTTTAAGGAGTGCGTATCTAAAACTGGGCACCTGGAGACATTCTTTTCTAGCACATTTGTTGATACAAATACGGTAACGGTGATGTCCAGATGCCTGGTTTTTCCTGAAGCAGAGCGTTTTTAAGGGTTCCTGTCATCTATTGTAACTGCAACTTAATGAAGAACAAAACCCGTGGTTAGTTTTATGACCCTGGATTTCTATTTATTCTATCTAGTACTCTTCTAGTAAGGAGATACCCTGAACGCATGCCAGGTAACTTTGTGATCCCCATCCCATTTATCCCAGAAGTACTAAAAGTCCTTATTGCACAAGGCAGCGTCCGCTTCCAGGGGCAGGGGATTCAGCGTGGTGAAACCCTGTGGGCTCTGCTCCCCACTTCCAGCGGGGAATTGCGTCGTGAGGAAATTCAGGGCTTACAGTTCAGGCAGGATCTTGCCATGAACCCACCTTTTCTCAGTGGCTTGGGTTGAGATGCTGGCAGGTGCCTTCTGCTGGCTCCGGTGGCCGTGGCAGGGCTTGGGGACAACCCTACCATCTCCCGTGGCTACTCCGGGCTCTGCCGGTGAGACTCTGCGCCGAGTTCCTGCATCCCTCCCCGAGCCAAGCACATTTCCAGCCACGACGGGGACGAGGAACCGAGAGCAAACAGAGCAGGGAAGGGCCAAAAAGCTGGGAAATTCAATTTAGCCCTTATTTAGATCAGATTTTTACCAAAAGTAGCTGGTTCTAAGTTCATTTAGAGAACTAATTTTCTCGATCCAAGTTGTTTTTATAGCGAGGGGATGTCGTAAAGAAGTTGTTTATAATGGAGTTTATCTTAGACTCAAACCGTTTGCCAGCCTAATATCAGGAACGGTCTGAAAAAGCCTTAGTGGTGGTAGCTTAAGGAAGGGGGACCAGGGTGGGGGAGAAAACCTAATAAAAATAGCTGAGATCATTCAACAGTTATCAAGAAACAGATACTGCAGTTTTATAACAGAGAGCACTAAAAGTATATGCACTCTTAAAAGGCAATTAAAATGTATACTCCAAAACTATAAAACATTTTCTTTTCATCTGGAACATTGAGGGCAGATTACAACACATTAATAACGTTTTGTTTAGAGTTCAGTTTCTGATGGCTTCCAAATGCAGTCTGCGTAGATTAACCAGAAGGAGTCCAGTTCTCTTTTAAGAGAGCTTGTAAAGGAAAGCAATGTGGTAAGATTGTTATGAAAAGCTAGTGTATTTAGGAAATAGCACTTAGCAGGGTCTCTCTGAATGGCTGCCAGGTCAGGAAGCTGAAGTGCAAGGCTTGGCCCTGGTTCAGGCCCCCCAGTCCCGGCTCCTTGACCACACAGTACGTCAGGAGCATGTCACGGCGAGCCAGGAGCTCCACCACGCCTCCGCCGCTTGGCACAGGCATTTTCACATAACCCAGGGCTCCGGAGGGGAGGGAGGCACGCCGGGGCCAAGGGAACAGGCTGCTTTTTAAAATAGAAATGGATAAATAAAATATTTAAAAAAAAAAAAAAAAGGCATGGGAATGGAGCGGTCGCTCGGTCCCGTTGCCGCGGTTCGCAGCATCAGCTCCACGGGGGAGAGCTGGCTCCTTCCTCCTGGGAAGCGCGTCCTCTTGCCTCCCTGCGGGTCCTGTGCAAGCTGTACCTTCACCTGAGGAGCAGGGGGATGTTGTCCCAACAAGATCTGTATAAAATACGCCAAGAACAACCCCTTGTGCAAGGGGAAGCGTGGGCGGCCCGTAGGTGGGACAACGCAGCGTCCCCTCCAGCCCCATGTCACTGCAGGGCTGGTGTCACTTGGCTCCTCGCTCCAGGTCTCATTTTCTGCTCCAGCCCGTCTCCTCCGGGCTGTGGGATGGTAGGACATGGGCCAGGTGTCTGCCAGGCTCCGTGTGTGCGTGGAGTGAGGGAAGATTCCACTGAAAGAATCACTTCTCAACATAACCATATGAACTCATTCCCATCCCGAAGTATTTCCTCCATGTGATAATCTTGCTGCTTTTTCTAATAACAGTAATGAGGGGAAACAGCATATTTAATCCATCCTGGTAATGTGTCCCAAGTTTCTCTAAGCCCTGCCAGTGTAGGAACTTACTGCACGATCTCCAATGAAGCCTCAAATTGTGTGTTGGGAGACAGGCTGTGTCTCCTTCCCCTCTCCATCGCCCTGCAGCCAGCGGTCCCGGCTCTCTGAGGGTCTCCAGCTGAGCCACGAGCACCGGTCCATTTTGGGTTTGGCTGGTGGATGACAATTCAGAGAAGCTGGGGCATCCCAGTAAGCCCAGCAATACCATTCCCGTGCTGACGCTACCCAAGCGCTTCAGCTGACTCCGTACGGCACGTCGGCACAGGTTTAGTTTAGTTTGTAATACCGTGACTGCTGGTGACTTTTTAATTGCTGTTTTATGTTAGAAAAAGGGCAGACTGAAAGGCACTGCCGACATAGGACGTGTATTTCTTCAGCATCTCTGCTGTCCACCTTCCCTCCTTTCTGCGCTGCCGCCGGCTCCGTGGAAACCAGACCTTAGGTGGACTGTTATGGCAGAGAAACTTTTATTTTTCTGAAATGCTCTAGCAGTGTGTTTTGTGTGAAATGCAAAGGGAAAGCGATCGCTCTCCAAGAGCCATCCTTTGGCCGTGCTTTCTTTGACTCAAGAAGTAAACGCTGATCATTTGGACAGGCTGTAATCACGGCTGTCGAATTCTCTCTCGCCCTTAGAAATGGATCCCCTGGCTAGAAAAATCTGCTTTTCACAGCCACTAAGTTCACTTCAAAAATATTTTTACGGAGAGATGAGGGGGAATAAAATGCATGGTTACGTTTAACACTTGGTCCACTAATAACTCCTGCCTTTCTTGGAAAGAGCGTTTGTGTATTAGTAACATGTTCTACATTAGCAACTCGGACCTTTGATGGGAAAATCTAATAAATTGTCATTACTCAGAACTGAGTAATTATACACAAAATTAAATGTGTGCGTGTGTGTATGTGAGAGAGGAACTTTAACTTGTTATTGGTTTCAGACAGTGACTCATTAAGCCATCCTAATGCCTCGGATATGCAGCAGAAGATTCTAGATGTTAACACTTACATTCTCATCTCCATACATGAGGATTTGAACACATAATTCCCTGAGATGAGACTATACCTCTTGATTTTTATTTCTAAATCTATGCTAAACTGGCAGATGTTAGGGAATAGCTTTTAGCATTTGTCATTTAGATTCTGATTAAAAGATAAGTTTGTTGTTGTTGGTTTTTTTTTTTTTCTTAAAACCAGCAAAACTAATTATTCATGAGCGCAAAAATCATCATCCCCGACTAACAGACGTCTCAATTTAGGGTCAGCGGCAGATAACGGGAGCTCTGTAACAACTGTTGGATCATTCAAAATGCTTCTGAGTCCCAGAATGGTGTTTCTGTTTTTCATTATCCGCAGGGATAGAGGACAGGAGAAAGTTCAGCTCTTGCCTTCGCTCCCACAGCGGCCGCCCCGCGCCGGGGGCTGCTGGGACGGGGCTTTGCTCAGAGCTGGGGGGGTTCCTCTGCTCCTCAATCCTTGGGCTTCAGCTACGGGAGCGAGCGTTCCCAGGGACTGAAAAGCTGAGAAGTGAGAATAAAGTTGGGGGGGGGGGGGGGAAGGTTTTTTTAAGCTGTTCCAGGGTGACTGAATTCCTTCAGCTGCCCGTGCACTTGAAGACCTATTACTGGAATAACCGTTTTCCCGTATTTGTTATTCATATCCTGTCCAGTTATTGGTTATTTGTCACCACACCTTTATTACTGTCAGGAAAGTTGTTCTCCACTGGCAGGATGAAAACGTATTCGGTTTCTCTGCTGTATTCCTGTTTTCCTTCCTGCTGTTGGGCAACACCTGAAATTGTGATCCTTTGGGCAGTTAGTACCACTGGGGAGCGGGGCTTGTACCGCCGTGCGTTGCCTAAAATCCATGACTTGAAGAAAAAAAAAATAAATGTATCTGGTTTCATTAGCAGAGAGATCATAATCCAATTATTTTATTTTTAATTTCTCTCTCCTGAGCTCTTTAACAGATGCTGCTTTTTGGCCCTTTGACAGAAGCCTTTTAGCCTTCCTTATGAAAATCACAGATCGCAGCCTTCCGTGTGGGTATTTCTTGAGTTATGTAGTTAACCTGAGACGGCAGAAAAAAAGGCGCTGTTACATTGCTACAAGCTGCCAGCTCCGTGCTAATATTTTAAAGGTGTGGGTGCGTGTGTTGCTCTTGTGTAATATCAGTTCTCTGTGATTTTGTAAACAGAACCCTGTGAACCCTCAGTATCCGACCTGCGGTGTAAAGGCAAAACTAAAATTACTCATTTAAGGTCATCTGTTTTTACTGACACACCAAAGGTCTAGGAGAAGGAGTGAGCAAGCATCATATTTCTCAAATACAGAATTTTACAGTGGGAACGTGTTATAAAACATTCTGCCAGTGTTGTTTCCCTTGGGATTTAGAGTGAGAGACATGAAGGCTGACAACTCTCTTCCTGTTGTAGGTCAGAGCTTCAAGGAACTCTGTAATCTTCCCACCAGCTTTACTCTCTCCTGGAACTCACGGTTAAAATTAGATGCTGGCTGAACTTTAGCAGTTCAATTTGAAAGCTTTCAGAGGCAAAGTAAAACAACTGCAGAGGAGAGCTTTCTCACAGTGCCATTTTGAGAAGCCACTTTGTACAGAGTAACATGGTTTCGCTAACCGACGGGTCCCTTGCATAGATGTTATCATAAATCATGATTAACAGGAGAGGCAACTGGGCATCATGGAAATAATCTCTGCGTGTGCTTTGTCTTGAGACGAGGTATCTTTCTTTAGGATATTACATTACCTTTTGATTTGATTTTTTTTTTTTTCCCCCCCTTACTATTTCACCTCTTGCCCCGACGTTTGTCAGTGACAGAGGCACGCAAGCAGTTTGCTGCTCCGGCAGAATGCGAAAGATCAAACAGCCACGGGGAAAAGAAAGGGTGACAAGGCCTTACAGTACGTGATGTGAATTATGAACTGCCGAACCAAGAATTAGGCTGGAGCTCCAGCGACACGGGAAAGCCTCGCCGTACAGTACAGAGGGTGAGGTGTTCTGCTTAGTCTCTGCTGCAGGATGCTATACCCTTCCCACTTAGAACTCAGCCTGCCTTGATTACCCCTTTTATTCGGGACTCAAAACAGCTTGTAAATTTTTTTATCATTCCTTCCCAGATTGCGTGGAGTGTGTTGTAGCCTTTGCTTTCCTTTGTCCACATCTGTTTTCCAAACTCATTACTTTCATGTTATTAGGTTCATTTAAAGCGCTGTGTTTATTTCCATCCCACAAGTTTATTATTTTTTATCTTTTGAAATAATGCAACGACTCTATCAAACACTGATTTATTTTAGCAAAAATCACCATCTACCAATTCTTCCCGCATATTAATTGTTGCTAGCACCGGCTTTGTCAGCACCATCAACGCCGAGGAGTGTCCCGAGACGCTGTGCTGGGAATGCTATTTGTAATTTCAATTACTTGTAATAATAATACAAATACTTACTGTAATTTAGAAGGAAGCTCTCCTGAGAGGAGCTTTTGTCTCGCTACTTGTTTGCAGAGTACCTGGCACGACATTGGTCTAATCCTGATTGAGGCTGACAGCTTTTCCTTAATACAAATATTAACCTGAGCCCATGGCCAATCAAGCAACTATCTGAGGACACTGCCGCTCCTGAAACGCCGGTGACCGTCCCTCGCCAGACTAATCATCCCTCCTCTCTCGCTGTTACCTTATGGATTTGGCAGGTCTCTTGTGTTATTTTTGCCGCCTGTGGTTTCCAGTCTCGTAGCGGGGTCTTTGGGGGCTGCCTGCTTGTTGTTCTGTATTGATAAAAAGTCTAAAACACTTGCTTGGGGTGGGACATTGGGGTGGCCATGGGAGTAGTACGTAGTGATCACAGCTCTCTACAGTGACACGAGGTGGGGTTAGCAGAGTTCTCGTGTATTTAATCCAGCTTGGAATTTAAGATAGGGAATAAAAAACCACACCATATGCTGTTTATCATTAATTTCTCCTTTTTGTCATCACAGCCATAGGCACCCCTTAGATATGAGAAAATTATTTATAAGCAGTTAATCACTCTCAGAAATGGAAATGACTTTTGCTGCCACGTCTAGGAAGAGTTGCCCGTTTTCTTTCTGGGCAAGATGAGAGGGATGAATTACGGGAGGAAACGTCATCAAACCTGGAGCGGTGGCTTTGCTGCCAGCCGTGGAGCTGACTCGCTGGGAAGCTGTGGGAGAACCAGACAGGTCTCCATAGGCCAAATTCCTGTAGAGTTCAGGAATAGTTCTTTACACCAAAGGTGATTTTTGGTTCTGTGGATCAGTGCATAAATCACTGGAGATTTATAGCTGTTGGTATGTAAACTGTACATCCCAAAGGTATTCTGAAGGTATTCACAGTAAACTTCTAACTTTATTCTCCATTGTCATGTCCTACATAGAGGTTGGTTTAGACTAGTGCAAAGTGGTATAAAATTGTATTGTATCAAAACTTGTACAGTTTTCTCATTATTGTCCTCAGGTGCATTTCTTTTTTAAAATTCAAGATGAAGGCACTAGACATTTTGGCTTACAAACATTTACTATCCATTAGTATAGAGTAACCTATATTTGAAGTACGGGAGAAGCCTTTGGCAACTGTAAGCAATTGCTGGTTATTAATGCTAAAGCTGTAAAAATGAAAATAGAAAGTCACTGCATAGGCTCTGAGTGTTAGTGTTGTTTACATTCCTAATTTGATTCACATATTAACCACAATTAACATGCTAGCTAGATTTCAAGCATATGTTTCTTCCATCACAGAATGTGGGTTTTTTTCTCTTTTGCTTTACTCCAGATTATTCTTAGCTGGAAAACCTTTTAACAAATTCAGACAGTGGGAAAGAATTGTGGTTTGCATTATCTTAGGGAATATATTTGACTTGGGTCGAGTGTTCTTTGCTGGGTACTGGTGTGTTAGTGCTTCGTGAACTTCTATAAATCTTCACGCACACATTCTGCTCTGGTTGGGGGTGAATTTCCTTCTTCATGAAGCATTTGCCTTTTTTCTCTCAGGCACTCCCAGATGGAGATGGGGTTTTTGGTTGCAACTGGAATAATAATAATAGTTCCCTGTGAGTCACATCCACCGCTTCAATCCTGGTCTTTCCCTATTGCAAATAATCCCTCCTTTCTCACCCCACCCCCTCGGTCTGAACTCCCTCATCCCCCCATTTTCTTATGTAGCCCTGTGGGCTATGGAGGGATTAATTGTACCAATAAACACAACTTTATTTTATAGTTTTATAGCATGATTAGCTATCAAATACTCCGTACTAAAATAACATTTGCTAGTCTGTTTCAAGACAAAGTTTTGTTAGGCACTGTGGGCCTTTAATCCCCGGAGGAGTTCAGCTAACTAAATATAATATTAGTTAGCATATTTTACTGATGTTAAGAAAATACTTCTGTGCTAGAAAAGCTATCCTTAGTCATCGTACTCAGTTCGCAGTAATGGCTGTTTTCCTTTGTAGGGAGTTTGTAAACTAGTAGGAGAATTTGGCTGATTAATTCTGCTCCTCATATTTTTTTAATGGTGATAGATATCTTTTATTGGAAATTCCAGTTAGTGTTACAGGCAGAGCTTGATTCTGTCATCGTGCTATTAATTAAGACGTTGTAGGAAATAGTTGTTTACATAAGCTTTTTAGAGCTAACATTTAGGAACAGCGCTTCGTCCCTCTTGTGCCATTTTTCCGCTGATCTAATTCCACCGCCTTGGTGGGGCTCTTTTAGATTTATTTCTGATACAATTGCCTCACTCCGTGCCAAATACAAGGACCTTTATAAAATAACTAGGAATTTTATGGTTTGTGCAGTTCAAGGCAGGCTGTGATTTTTTAAGATGTTGAACTGAGATGTCAGCTCAGGCAGCCCCTAATGTTTTGGGGAAGATATATTCTGGACACTGGAGAAATAATTCTGATTGCCAGGTTGTGTTAGACTGTAGAATAATCTTCCAAGTGGTAGCAACCTCACTGTGTAAGACATTTAAGGCCAGACAAGTGGACTTCTGTAGAGAGCAATACTGCATGTGTGGAAGGGAGAGGTGAGGTGGGCTAAGAGGGCTTTCCCATTTGTGAATCCAGTTAGAATTTACATGTAAGACCCCATGAGGAAGGCTGAACCAAACCCCAAGTAAAACGTTATCAAGAAATATTCCTTTGGAATATCAGCTGGAACTTGTGGGTCTTTCTTACCTCCTGCAAAGCCTCTGTTGCCTGTTGGGAGCAGGTAGGTGTCCCAAGGACGGGTTGTCTCTGATCTCAAGGGCTGGTCACCGCTGAGTGTGGCTGTTAGATTCTTGCGTGTTAAGGGCTCTGAGAGCGTAACTATCCACAATCTTTTAAGTGACCAGATTGTTATAAAAAACATGACTCAGTGGCGCCTTTCATTCTGTCCTCGTAGTGTTGACTGCCCTTTATGCTATGTTAGAAACTCATATGTTTTGATCTAGTATAATCCAAATGTATTTAGTCTGTATTTTATTCCACTTTGTAAACACGTTTTTTCCATAGCTGCAAATGTCTCCACAATTATTTGTTTCAATTTGTAAATTGAACAAAAGGCTTTAATAAACAATGTCCCCAGGCAGCCTCTCCTCTTCTTCTCGTGAAGAAACATGATTTCTAAACCCGGCAGCCTGTAAACTCTTTAGAAATTCAAAGGGGAAACTTCCACCATTTTGTTCAGCTTGGCCATTTAGAAGTTCAAAGCACTTCTTGCCATGAATAAACTATGTAGTTGAATTTGTAAATAAAGTTTGGAATTACAAGCTGGTATTTCAGAGCCTGCTGTTGGTGGCGTTGGTCTCATCCAAAACGTGGCACCGTTTGTGACAGTCAGAACTTGTTGGAGGAGACGATGCGGCACTCGATTGCTTGATGCAGCGTTCAGAAGATACACTGTGTAGCTAACCAAAATGTTTGATTTTGTACTTTGGATTTCTGCTTATAATTGCTAAGCTGTAATTGGGCAAGTAAAAGCTTCATCAAGCAGTTTCTGGCTACGGATACTGTAAACACGCAAGCTTAGATGTCGCAGTGGAGGGGGATGGCCAAGCAACAACGGCCACGAGATGTACGACTGCAAAACTTTCCTGAAAATTAGCTTGTTCGTAGGATCCTGAAAGTCCACAGCTGTTTCACTGCGTTTTAGCAGTGCCTGAGACAATCTTTAACTTCCCTAGATTCTAAGGAATTTGAGCTGAAGAATTCCCGAATCAAAGGAACAGTGAATGTTGTTTAAATCACTTTTATGTAAGTGTATTATATACTTAGTCATGTGTGTTGATAACACATACTCACGCCCATTCATAGAAAGGAATTAAATCTACCAAACATTGGAGTGGTTACAAAAGAAAGCAAATCTTCTGCTGATTCAATTCATCTTGTATCCAGGAGGGACAATCCTAAGGAATTTGAACTATTAAATGGCTATACAGTTGAATAGTGATATAAGATCTTATTCATATTTCATGCAACTTGCCTCCCTAAAGGCTGGATACTCACTGAAAGACAGGCAGTATCTTGCTAGTTTTACAGCCTCTTTTTTTGCATCATTTTTAATTATCTACAGACTGTAACTAGGCAAAGAATCATGACATAAATTGTAGGTATTCTTTCTACATAAGCTGTTGCTGCTAATTGAAAGAGAAATATTAAATGACAGAGAGTTATTTCAAATAAACTTCCAAAAAGGGAACATCATCAGGCTGTGTGGCGTTAGGAATTCTGCCATCCAAGCGTGCAGAAGGGAAAAACAAACAAATTTTAAGAGGGTTCAGAGATGTTTTGCGATGATACTCCGGTTAAGACTTTAAAAGGAAGACTTTGGTGCATCAAAGACATTCTAAGTAGCTCTGAATCTAAAGCAGTTTGGTGTTAGACCTCGTGTTTAATTGGGGATCCACAGTGCAGAAGGAATCCCTTTTTTTGAGAACAACTGCAGAAACAACTTGCTCTGACTTGCACAGCTGATCCTTGAGCATCTGATTGTGCTGGGAGTAGGGCTTTGAGAGTTAACTCTCATAAAAAAGCTAGAGTTATCATTTGATCTTCCAATGGTGAAAAATAGAGCCCGTGTCTCAGGGAAAGTCCCGTATTATAAAAAGGAAAATAGATTAGAACTTGGTTGTAGTGCACAGGAATAACATGTTAGCAGTGCTAGTGCTCCAAATGTTCTGCTTTTAGCTCTTGGATTCACCTTTTTATCCCCCATTCCACAAAAATATTACTTTATTCTATAAGCTTCCTAGATTTTTTCCTTTGCATCTTCAAGAGTAAGAGAATGATATTATTACTTCTTCGACATTAAATTATTAACAGCCCAACTTTTCCCATACCAGGCCCGTTGTTTGCTACTGCAGTTCCCGTGGAGTTTTGCTCAGGGCGCTGTTTTTCACTGGGATCTCTTTTTATATGCCAGCACCACATGCCATTGGGAGCAGAAGGGCTCCCCTGGGGGGACAGTACAGAGATCTCCTCCTCCCCTTCCTCTCACCTGAAAATTCCCACCTGGCACGTAGCAGCTCCGTTGCTCTACAGCTGAAGCAATTATTTTCTATGGTAACAGGACTCTGAGCAAGTGGTTCATCAGTGGAGACACACGTTTAGGAATACCCATGGTGGGTACATGCTGTTCATTAAATACCAACATTTATCTGTATCAAATGGAGGTGCAGAGTGAACCCAGACAGATGGTCAACTTGCATCAGCTCTCCAATTTGAGGAAAAAAGAAGGTGATCTGCTATTGTCAGTGCTCCGTGTTGTCTCCCTCTCCAGATAACAGCAATCACAGCAGAGATCCTTTTCTTATTTACTGTTGAGGTTTTATTTTGTCTTCCAGCATGAAGCAGCATTTAGCTACCAGTCGTGATTTTAGAGCAGAAACAGAGAGAGGCAGAAGAATCTGTAAAGGGGGTTGTTTGAACCTTTCTCTCTTTTGATCATTGTTGGCTGGAACAGCTTCTCCTTTCAGCATGTTTTTAGGTATTTCCTGATTGGCACCACGATGCCATTAGTCGTCGCTGCTGTTGGTAAGTCATGGCTCAGGTGAAGAAGCACAGATGTAATGGGAAGGGTCCTCCACTGCTATTAAATTTGGTGCGTAAAACATCGTTCTGCTTGACAGCAGTAGTTTATTGTGTCCTTTCCAAATCACTCCTTGAGATTTCAAAATTGATTTTCAGAAGACAGGGATAGGAGTTTTGCTGACAGATCACCAGCTGGTTTTCAAAGCCCTAACCCTTTATTGCAAAGAAGTTTTAAATCTCTCTCCCTGGTACCTGGTTGCAGACACACTGAGCTTTAGCCTATTTAGATCTGCCCAGCTAATCCCTGGCTTTTCTGTGAACAGGAGGGGTGGGTTTGGTTTGTTCGCTTGTATTTCATGGGGTTTTTTTAACCTTTTTTTTATCAGCGTTTACTTGGAGAGGGAACGGGAAATATATAGATTCCACATGTGTGGTTCCCTGCTAGGTGATACTGTCTTTCTCACAAGTCTTCTGCTCATTTTGTGCAAAATACAGCGTGTGAGATTTTTGTTTTGGTTTTGGCCAGATTCTTCTCCCGTTGACTTCATTGTTAGTGCTAATAAAACCATGGGAAATGTTTTGATGGGTAGGAGATTGCAGTGACTTGAGGTTTAAGCTTTGATACTATATTGGCTGCTGCCTATAATCTCTGGTAAACCAAAGATAAAAAGCATGGCTTGTTTTAGAAAGTCATGGGCTTTTCAGAATGACACTTGGCAAATTTTGATACTCACATTGTCAAGTATTTGTCCACGTATCGGTTGTTTTGTACATATGTTTACACTCATTTTGCCTTAGGGTTTGTTTTACTAAGTTGGATAAAGTGTTTATTATGTGGGTTGCAAAATATGTTCCTAATAGTACCCGAAACCGTGGTGCCACAATGGCTAGGAGTTGTTCGAGTCTCCTGTTGTGCAACAAAGAGTATGGCAGGTAACCACAGGCCGTGGTGTTGGCTATCTCCTCGGGAGGCTGGATGATTGCGGTGGGGCAGTACTTTGCTTTCCGCTCTCTGGTCTCCCTCAACGTTAATTGTTTGCTTGGTTTGGCTGGTGGCTGCTGGCAGGGTCATCTCCTGGAGAGATGTTGGTCTCTCCTATGCCCAGAGCCTCCCCTCTTCAAAAACGAGTGGCAAATCACAGCAGCTCCACAGAGACTGAAATTTGCATCACAACGGTGTCAATATAGCTTGTCGTGCTCGTTCTTTTAGCCGATTATTTCAGAGGGCTGGTAGGTAAAGGTGGTCCCTGCAGCAATCCAGCAAATTCCTGTTCACCCTTCAGCCTCTCGTTCTGGGTTGACTTGAAGCTGCTCTTGTTTGGAGGCTCTTTATAACAGTTGTATGGCCAGTTAGTAAAATTTAAGATGTATTTTGGGAGTCTGTTTCCATCCACAGGAAGATGTGGTACTTTTGTCATTTCAGGATATCTCCCACGTGCCGTCTCTCGGATCGCTCTGGGTGTTCGGGAACTTTTTCACTCACAGATAGCTCTAACTATAGCTCATTTAGCAACTCTTATCTAATGGAGGCTAAAGAATTTATTCTAAAATACAAGTTAGGACACAGTCCTTCCAGAGCCAGAGTGCCTGCTGGAGATTCTGCTCAAAATAAATAACACTGAAAAAGTTTGCTTTCCTAAATGCAATAATACATAGGAAGGCGGGTCTTGTATTAAATTACTTTATATGTGATATGATGTGATTATAATGAAGAAGGAGATTTATGTTTACTATAAAAAGAAAGGTGATAGTATTATAGTTTAAATAAGTTATTTGCATTTCAGATTTATTTTGGAGCAGTGTCCTTAGGCACCAGCTTTACATAGGCTCACATGTGCCAGGAGCTGTACAAAGAAAACAAGATTAATGCTGCTTCCGGAGCCTTGAGGAAAGTGGTGGCTTCCCAGGTTGTATCACTTCACTCTGCAGAATAGAGTGTGTTTCGTGTAGAACCTTGTTCCTTCACTACTGGAAAGTAAAAATTACTTTGAGGGAGGAGTTACAAGCTGTGTCGTCGGTTGTTCACCTAGTTTTAAAATGTATTACTTTTACAGTTATCTTAAATAGAAGCGTTCATCTGACAGCAGGTACCGCCGAGATCCGTTGCTGTGTAAATAATGTAGCTGTAGTTGACTTGGGTGAGGTGCAAATTGGGATCACGCTTCTGCTGGCGTGGAGTGATTTACATTCTCTAGTTACAGCAGTTAATTGTGGTGGCCCTGATAAGACTTGTTTACTGCCAGATCGGTTTGTCCTGGCCCTGCTGAGCATCAGGACCTGCTGATTTAAGGGCGGGTTACCTATCCTGCACACTATTTCACGTAAACAGTTTAATGCAGAAGAAAATCAAAATGCCTTCTACGTTCTGCTTCAGGAGTGTAGACCCAAAATTCCTATTTCAAATTCTTTTCTGTAGAGACATCCAGGGAGCAGAAGTGTTAAAGGATTAAGTCTTCTAAAAACGCATGTTTTGAAAAAGAATTTTTAATTATTGACACCTTTTTTGAGCCTAATGAAGGGGTGGCTCTGGCAATCAGCCCCTATCCCAGCGTTGTGCTGCTTATCTCCATGCCTGCACGTAGTGACCCTGCCCTTTACGAAGGATTTAAACACTTTAAAGAAATGCCTGTGACCCTGGTCAGTCGTTTTTAGAGCTGGGAAAAGAAACCGAAGCTCTTTAAGGCTGGTCTCTAGAGGAGATTGCACAGATCACAGGGTCCATCCTCGTGAATGCCCTGTTCTTGCCCATTTGGCTGTCAAGAAGGGTGCTGGGAGGCTCCATGGAAAAGGCAGCACGTTCCCCAGCTTCTGTTACCTTTTTGGTGTAATTCCCACGGAGCAGAACGGGAGCAGTTCGTCTCCGCTCCCGACCCTTGACTGCGCTCTTGGTTCCAGCCTGCCAAGTTTCCACTCCTTTTGTAGGCACATGCTCGTGCATGGAGATGGGAGGGAAAGGGCAGGAGCTGCGGGCGGCTGGAGCACCCTTCCTTCCCCAGGAGTTTCGCGCTGCTCACACGCGTGAACAGAAGGATGAGGCCCCTTGTTGCTGCCAAACACACATGTGGTGTGAGGCACCACCTGGCTGGTGGGACGCGAATCCATCTCCTTCCTACTGTCCATAGGTTTGGGGTTTTTTTCCCTTCCATCTTCCTCAAGAGCTTGTGGCTGCCTCTGTGCTGTCTGCAGGGTGCAAATCAACTCTGAGAAAACTATACTTTAAAGTAAATTGTCGTTAAACACCATTACAGAAAGTGAAGGATGCTTCTAAACAGTTCCTTGTGTGAAAACAAATCTTTACTGAAGCTTTTAAAGCCCGTCCATACATAGACTGCTGTGTAGGAGCACGGCTGTACAGCACGGCTGGTACCCAGCGGGGGCAGATTGCTGGGTTTTTTCCTAAATGGGCAGAAAAAGGAGCATCGTGGCATTTGTTTGTGTTTACTGACCCAGTCGTTCTGGGTGTTCATACGCACGCTTCTGACCACCTTCCTTGAGTATCCATTGATGCATCTAGGATGCAGCGTGTCGCATCGTGAAACAGCCTGCAGAGAACCTTTGTGATAAAGTAACATCCTATGATTATCTTTTCTTAAGTCTAAGCTAATTTTTGTTTTAAAGCATCACTGTCTAAATTGCATCTGTTCATCAGATTAAACAAAAGGAATCTAAGGTATAAATAAAATTAAGGATTGCCCTTTGCGATTCGGTGATTGCAAATGATTGCTTCTTAGGAGTAGAATAATGAGTGTTTTGCAATAATAACCTAGAGAAGCACTCGGTGCTAATTAGAGCTGTGTGCCAGCCCAGCCTGGCCGTCCTGCCCTCGCCGCTGCTTGAAACCAGGGAAAAATGCCCTGGGAGCAGAGAGGAGTCTTGTCCATAACTTTAGTCTCCAAGCTTGTCCCCGAGACAGCTACACGGAGGAATTTCAGCCTCACTGGCAACAGGAAGGGTAAGGAATGAGCAGCTCGATCACTCAAAAAAAAAATTCAGCAAACTTCAAAATAATGCATGTTGATTGCCAATATTTTGTACAGGTTGCAATATGCTGGTTAATGAATGTTAAATTAGTATGTCAATATTTCCATTCCCCAGCCTTTTAGGGAAGACAGTGTAGGGTAATTTAGCATGAATATAAAAAAAAAAAATCAACTAAAACATCCAACACATGTTTGTGCAGGGTTCAGTTTTCAAGGACAGCTTGATCAGGCCAGAAAGTTTCCAGTCCAAGAAGTGGCAGCTAAAAGATATCGTTGCTACCTTCATGGGTCTGGAAAAGTGCAGGGCAGTTCTGCACGTGTTTCGTGGCTTCTCCATTCCCCCAAATGGGAACATCAAAACCTATTGACACTGTGATGAATTTTAGCCTGATTTTCTTGTTCTTATATGGAATCCCACAATTTCAGGAATCTGCCAGGGTTCTGGGGAAAGGAGAAGACAGTCTATAAATGGCCCATCCAGTGTGTATATGGAAGAAGGCTTAATGAAGCCCGTAGCGTCTCCAGTGGGCCTGAATTTGGTCTGTGTGTTCGTATAATTTCCGCCGGAACCAATTAGGGTCGTAGTCACGTGTGTGAGAGCAGAGCTGCCCACACTCGGGGTTTCTCGAGGGCTGCGGGGCTGCTCTTGTGTTGTGGGTCACTCTCTGCCCTTTAGGACTCGTACACCTACTGTCTATCTGTATCCTCGGTTTTCCTAAAAATGCTCGTTGCAGAGCAATGTTTCGCTGTAAAAGTTACAGTAAAAATGCAGAACAAAAAGGGCAGTTGCTCCTGTGAAGGATTTAAAGCTTAAATGAAGGTGAGACCACCATTGGCTACGGACCCGTACGTCACCTCTAAAGGGAAAAGCATTGCCTGACTTTATAGGCACCTGGTTTATAATCCCCAGTGGGGTCACCCGTGCAGGGAAGGGTGACCAAGTGCCCAAGTACGGCTTCACCGAGGCCTCAAGTTTTATTCTTTTCACATCTAATCCTCTTGACCCAATTGAATTCCTGGCGGTGATGTGAATCTCCCCGTATCGAGTCCATATTAGAACTGGGTTTAATTTTTTTAGATTAGTAGCAGAGGCTTCTGTGGTTTTACAGCACCGAAGTAACCAGTCATTTCCCTAAAAAATGATGAATTTGAAATCCATTAAAATGAGATATTTCTGTCTTGTGACAAGAGCTTAATAGCTTCTTGCATTTGTGTTTGGAAACATATTCTTTGAACTTTTGTGTAACATTCAGCCAGTATAAGGCAAACATTCTTCTCCAGTTGGTAATAGGCTGTCTGGTATCTGTAATTCAGTTATTTAGCTTTAAAATTAACTGTATATATTTGTAAGTTTTTAATTAAGATGTGTTTCTACTCGGAGCTTTTCAGAGCTTACTTAGATGAGCATCAAACACTACATAGTTTTGGCCTTTACTTTCTGCCTATTAGCTTCTCCTTCTCTGCTTATAAATTTCTGATGACAGACATAAACATTTACCTCCGTAGGCATTACTTAACTCTGAGATCACTTTGTTCTATAAATACAAATAAATAAAAACCCCTTTAATGGGCGGAGGGGAAGCCAGCAGTGAAGTGGTTAAAGGTTTTTTTGCCGGCAGACTGGCCAGCAGGAGCTGGCGGTGTGGAGTAAGGGGGACGCCAGCCTGTCTCTAAACTTTTTGGCCCTCCCTGAGTGCAGAGATGAAGGAAGAGCCCTCTATAAATCACTGGAGATTAGAGACCCTGTTCTTGCCGACTCTGCAGGGTTGCGCTGCTTAATGTCAAAGCCTCACGTATTACTTTAACAGCACTCCTTTTCTTTATTAAATCCACTTTGAAATAAAAAAAATGATGATCTTTCCAGTGAGGGGGAGAAGGCCTAAAAGGATTTAGAAAGTATCTGTTATGTTACATTACGGAGACTAATAACTGTACAGGGAGTAGGTAACATTTTTGCACCATTTCAGAAAGTAAAATGAATAGACTTTACAGAGTTTTCCTCCTTCAAAATATTTATTGCTGTTGATTTTGACTTACTTTTGTGGGCTTCTTAGTAAAGGTGGACTGAGCGGGAACGCTCGCGGGGATTTCCTTCCAGGTTTTGCAAAATTAAATTTGCATCTCCATTTTTGCACGTTCTGCAGCATCTGGTTTTAGATTAATTTTTTTTTAACTTTGGATTTATTCTGGCTGAATTTTATTCTGTCTTTATCGCCATCTGAGTATGATGAAGACATATTTTAAGCAGCTGTATCTGTGTCAAATGTCAGTGTTTGCTCGTAGCCCCACTGTCTTGAGGACATACGGAGGCTTCTAGGCACTGCATATTTATCTGCTATTGTGACCTGATTTTCTTCTGATTTGTAAAGTCATGTTAAGCAGGATATTATATGTTTTTAATGTGCAAAGCTAATGTGAATGTTTATATATAAATACTGTCGTTTTTCCACATGTATTTAGTTACCTCATTTAATACGTTGCATCCCAGCTAACAAATATTTGAAGCCAAAGGAATTGCACATATGTATTTTTTCTGCACATAAGTGTTTCAGATCCTCCAGGTCATTTAGTATCCATTAGGACGCTAAAGCTTCTTACTGTTTTCTCATTAATAGTCAAGTCTGTTACCACGACAAAAACAATTTCTGAGAGATGGGATTCTTTGAGAAACATCCCTGATGAAAGTCCTGGAAATCCTAACAACAAATGTTGTCAAGTTAGATTTCAGTGAAGCATTTCGTTTTAACTGTGCAGCCTTATGCCCCAGGAATGTAGTTTTTCTTTTAGTCTCATGACTTTAAACACAACATTGGCATGAAACCCATTAAGAATAACAGATTTATAAGCTTTTGTTGATGGATTCTGTTCAAATGCAGTAGAATGGAAGGTGAAAATATTTTTAGTCTTTAAACATATTAAAAATAAACTGTGATTATTTTAATTCTGTACATTTGAAGTCATTTGCTTCTTTGCAACCGTACTCGGAGTGTTTTTCTACCCGTTCACAGTTCATTTATGGTACAGTTTTGAAGTTTGGAAATAGTTCACACCTATAAAATGTGGTTTTGCATTTGCCAGGGAAAATGAATATTGTTTTGCAATGTATCTTATCCAAAAGTTGACAAGTAACAGCTTTTTTGCTAGTTTTATTCTGACAAACAGCTTGAAGGTATCACCTTTGTAGGCGGCTGCCGCAATGAATTGCAGATATTCATTTATAGCTGTTTGTGTGTTCTTTCATGTGTTCAGGACTATTGCCCAGTTCGAAAGTATGAGCTCTTAAAATAACTAGAAATGGGGGTGGGGTGACGATATTGTATAAACACGGCGAATTTCTGGGACTGGATATGGTGCGTATTTAAGAGTACAGCCTCGGCGATTAACGTTTCACGAGTGTAAGTTTTTAGCCGGGAAAAGAGCGGAGCAGGAGGTTATCATAAGACCGTGAGCAGTGGTCCCGAAGCCGACTTTCAGACCAGCAGTTAGTGTTTTATTAGGAGAGAACAACTCTATAAAAGGAACAGGAGATTCAATCATAATATAGTGGGGTGACATGAAGGCAGCTGACAGCATGGCTTCAAAACCCATTTAAGATCCAAGAAAAGTTGCCACAAGTAATGTGCTGCAGCTGGGGAGATCGTTTTGGAAAAAGCAGGACCTGCCATAGCCCTGCGGATTTGTGTTCTGGAGCAGACCCGTCGCCTCGCACGGAAAGGCTGGGCCGGGCCCTCCGTACCACACACAGTCAGAACTGGGAAAGATCGCTCCCCGGGTGTGTTTTGTGTGTTTTTCCTTCGCTTTTCTGAGAGCGGTTTTGGGGGAGAAGTGGGAAGCAGCGACCAGTTCGGTGGTTGTTCGCGTTGGAAGGAGAGTGAATAAAGCGTTGGCTACGAAGTGCCGGAGCGTGCGCTTCTGGGCAAATGCTTCCAAGAAAGGCTATTTTGAAAAGGGAAAGTGCTCCAATTAGGGAGTTTTTAACGATACGTGAAGAAGTGAAATGCAATTTAAAAGGAAAAAAAAAAAAATCCTATTTTCTTTCCTCTTAGTTCTTCCCGATGTCTGGCAGTTCGATAATTCCCCGTTCTTTACGTGAAACGGCGATCGGCTTGGCTTGAAGGAATATCAACTGCACTTCAGCCTGGCTGACCCTGTCCTTCTGCTCCCTTCCTTTGATACCCACGCCTCTGAGCCAAGTCCTGAGAGGTGCAAAGCACTTATAAATCCAAGGCAGAGACTGGAATATTTAAAAATTGTAAACTTCGGTGTGCCAAAGCTGGTTTGGTTTGTGACAGCTTAAACCCAAGTAATTGGTGAATTGGAATAATTTGGAAATAGGATACTGTGGTGCGTCTGGCTTAAGAATGTGTTTCTAAAAGCCTTGCTACTTCGTTAGTTCAGATAGACTGTTAGATTTGCATTCTTTAAACAAATTTGGGAGAAACTTTATGCTTGTTCTCACGTAAGGAAAGCACTTGGCAGTCTGTATACATAGTTTTAGTTGGGAAGCGATTGGCAGCTGCCTGGATGGACTTTCAAAGGGCAGCAGTGTCAGCCAGGCTGGTGGCATTATTTAGAGAAGAGATTGGCCAAATTGGTGCTCATCTGTGATCAAAATCGAAGTTAACTTATATTTTGGCTGAAAATAGAGTGTCCTTTATGAAAGAAAAGGACATCCCCTCCCTGGTAGAAGGTAATGCTAATTTAGGAATAAACATTTGTTTCAGTTCTTCTTACAAAGGTTGGTGTCATGTAAAAATACACTGCATGGAAAGGGGCTCAAAGAGGAGAAGCAAAATTAAACCAAGTATCACTGTTATTTTCTGAATAATTACAAGGAATTTCTACATGTTCTCTTCTAAAAGGAGAACAGAAATACCGTGTCAAGGAAATTTCGGAATTATCATGTAGGTTTGCATGACTTTGCAATGGGGGGGAAGAAGTCACCAGTACTGTAAAAATCCCTCAAACAAGCAAATCTTTCATTTTTAATTTATCTGTACTAGAAGCAGAATCAAAATAGTTACAGTAAGTGTTTGGAATTCCTTTTTTTATTAAAAAATTCCATGCCGATTGTACTTTTTTGAAAAAACCAGAAGCATAGGTAGAATTAGGAAATCCAGGCTACCACTATCAGCCTCAGCATTGCATTAAATTGACTTTAAAATGGGCACCTGGTGACACTGACACGGACACGTGACAAAACGAGCTCCGGGGTGGGGAAAGGTATCGTCCTTCTTTCTGAAGGCTCCTGCCGTCCGTGCCACCTTCTGAACGCTCTCCCGGTAATTCTGCTTGGTTTGGTCCTTTTGAACACAATTGCAAGGGTGATCTGATGAAAAAAACCATATTCTTCTGTGTTCTTGCTCCTTCTGCCACTTGATTTCTTGGGTTTTCCTTCCTTTTGAAACTCCTTAGTCTCTCTTTAGTGCCACGTTCCGTGCAAAAAGAGATTGAATGGGAATGTCTGATTTTAAGAAGTCATTTCTTACGTGCGTGAAAGGTTGGGGGGTTTATTTGCCATCGTTGTTTGCCCCCCATATTTACGACGGGCAAGTTACCATTAAATACAGCGTGGTACTTTGGCTCCCAGGGAACACAACACTGTAGGGAGGTCGGGGTTATTAGCAAAGCAAGTATCTATCATCCTGAAAACAAGATGGCTTAAAGATTATGTACTAATTTCACACTTACTATAGCATAGCATTACTGCTGCAGAAAATGATGGAGAATAAGCTGAGCACTCATTTGCCCATAAACCTTCAGGGGGGTAATGTCCTAAAAAGCCACTGAAATTGGATATCTGGAAAATGAACTCATTTTTAAGTGGGTCACAACATCTGTGATTATCTGGTTGGGATTACTAGCGTGATCGTGCTGTGGGATCGTCAACCGCTTCCTGCGGGCTTCGCCCCTCGGTGCCGAGGTTGGCAGGGAGTGCGGGCAAACGCTCTGTGGCTTGACGAGCGCTGGTGGGTCCTGTCAGCACGTACACAGCTTGCCTTCGTGGGTGGGTGGATGGAAGAAGTACATCAGGATGGTCTAGAAACACTGGTTGCATCCTCCCTAGTTTACAAAATACCAACTTTGATTTTAAATTAGGGATTTGTTCTGACCTGTTGTCTTCCACCTACTAAAATAATACCACGCTCTTCTATGCTTTTGTCTTCCTGCTTTTGAGGAGGTGATTTAGATATTCCCAAGCCTTGGAAACGATTTAGAAAGTGGCAGGAAATTTATTTTAGAAAGCACCTGGAGCTTTGAGTCAAACTGTAGTGGATGTAGACCTTCCTTCTCTTCCCATCACCAGAAATCCTGCTGAAGCAGGATCCCAGGTATTTGGGGAGGGAATATAGAGTATTTTTCTGAGCAATACAGATAGTAGTTCTAGTGGCAAAGGTCAAAACAAAGTCATAATTAAAGACCCCCAGATAATCATCATCGCATTTCTTTGGAAGGCTTAGTGTTGTCATTCCGCTTCATGGTGACAACATTTATTTCAGACTTTTGCATCGCTCTAACTTAGCACTCTCTTGCTTTTTCATACAGGAGGCAATTACCTTTATTCACCCCTCTCTTGCAGCAGGCCTTGTCCTGCACATATTGGCAAAGCTTCTGAGTCTCCACTGGTGAGCACAGTCACTGTGAAGACCCACAAGTGGGTTGCTCTGTGGCTAGATACAGACTCTTTCTTGTATTGAGGTATCTTGATTTGTCCATCAAAGGCCATGCTCTTTTTAGGTCATTTGGATCCTTCTTCCACCCCATCATCAGAGCTGTGTCTCATTCCTCTTCTTGAAATCCCTTCGTGAATATGTCTTTGGGGCAAACTACAAAGGATTTTAGGCTCTTAGCGGTTCTTCCTACACAGCCTTCTAAAACTGGTGCCTCGCTCTACTCCTCGAGGCACTTTAGGCTGTACATGTGGTGACTTAATCCTTGGAAGATGTGGGAATCCTCAAAACTATGTGCTGGGATTTGGGGTGGAATCTCAATTTCCTTCCTCTCAGATAGAGCACCATGAGAAAAGGCCGTGGTGTTTGCAGGAGCCATCTGTTAGAAACGAGCCGTGATAACCGGGGCCCAGAGCAACCATCGGCCAACCTCCCGGCCTTTGAGCAGAGCGCTGGAGTTCGCTCTCTTTTCCCTTCCCTCTGCCAGGAGATGAGGCGGGATAGGGAAGAGTCTTGACTCCAGAAGCCTGTGAAATCGGTATTTTTTATAACTCCCTAATGGTAACAGCAGTTTTATGACAAAGAATCCCCTTTGCTGAGGCAACCGGTGGAAGAGCCCGTGCTCCCGGAATGATTATCTTGAAAGGATTTAAAAATACAATTGACTGAAACTTGAAAAATGTGGAACACTTATTTAGAAAAAAAAAAAAAAAAAGCTGCCTTCTGTTAGACTAGTTCTGTAGAAAGGGAAAAAAAAAAAAGGGACAAACGCCAAAAACGGAGATCACGCGTTCCTCTTCTGCCTAACGCTTTGAGCGGAGGTCGGCCTCCCGTCACTGGAGCCCTCAGCCCCACGTTGGGGCAGCGGGTGAATCCTTACAATTGGGGAAAATCAACCCTGGTTTTAACCAGGTTGTTTTTCTGGGCGGCGGCGGTTGGGGTCACGGGCTCCCAAAGGTTATTTCCTGCCACACAGTCAACCGGCCAAACAACATTGTTCTTGGGGAGTGCCAACTCCAAACAACGTTATGCCCCCAAGCGATTGTTTACCTAACACGGTTTTTGCTTTATTTTTCTTCTCGTGCTACTTTGTTTCTGTTCAGGCTCTCACAAAAGGTAAAATAGGAAATGGTAAAATACAAAGAAGTAGAGGACAAAGCAGTGCAAAGAAAAGATTGATGCTGGTTTGGACGTGGGGGAAAATGTGACGTGTATGAGGGTCTCTGAAACCTAAAAAGCTCCCATTTTCATCTATTTTGGCTTTGAATATGATCAGCTTATATGTGCTTAATTATTTTCATGCCTAAAACACAGTCCAGGAAGCTGCAGAGGGCTGAAATACATCGTGAGATTTATGAAAGAATGATCTGAAGAGCTTTCGTATGTAGTTTATAAATGTCATCCATATCTAAATACACAGTGGACTTGCCACGGTACCCCGGAAGGAGAGAGGTCTTGTCATGAAGCATGACGAAGCAATTATTGATCTCACCGAAAGGGAAAGCAGTGCTAAAAAAGCACCGGGGACAACTGAGAGTAGGATGGAACGTGACAAGGAGATGGAAGGAGAGGCCAAGGACAGGTTACCAGAGGAGCGGGCCCGAGTCCAAATACTCCAGATGCAAAATCCCTCAGTTTTGGTAAACTTGGATTAGCATTTAAGAACAAACAGAAGAACACAGCTGGCCTTCTAGCTCTATCATTGATTAAACAATATCTGAAAGTCTTTGAAGTCCAGAGAAGTTTGGGGAACTCAGTCTTGCAGTTTATCTGTGAAGGGCTGAAGTATTCCTTCCTGCTTTTCTGTTTTAGCACCTCCGCAAAGGGTCTTTCTAATGAGCTAAATATATAGAAAGGTGTAGGGAGAAACTTGGGACTCGTGTATGGAAAAGATCTATTTAGAGGAACCCCGTAGTAGTCGTACTGGAGGCAGTTTTTAGATGCTGTCTCCAGAGACGCCCGTCCTGCGCGACTCCCGGCTCCCCCCTTCAGCTCACAGCTTTCCTGTTGGCATCACTCTCCTCTTCCCACTCAGGATGTTGTGAGAGATAATTTCTCCTGACTAGAAAATTACCTTTCCAAGCCTGGTTCGTATATAAACACAGGGGTTGGGTTTTTTTTCAGTACTAGAGGGAGGGAGACAGACACAAACCCTGGATTTTTAGGCTCTTATTGGTGTGTGTAATTAAAAATTCACAGATGTGGGGGAAGAAATGAGATCTAGAGGTCAGAAGGCAGAAGTGGGATGCAGAAGAGTTTTATTTGTGATTCTTCCACTATTTCTCTCCTCTCTTACAAACTGAGAATAAGACTATTTCCCTAAAGTGTTTAAAATGACGACATGGGAGGCAGTAAGTGTGAGCTATTAGTTATAACTGTAAAAAATCATGGGTGCTTATGAATGCCTGAAGGCCAGGGTCCATCCCCTGTGGCTTTCAGCAACCTGAGAAAAAGAGCTTGAATTGATCTCATCTTCTCCGCTGATTTTTTAAGGAAACTTACAGGAACGGTGTCTGTAACTTAGTCACCAGTTCGTGCCCGGAGCAAGGCAGGATGAGTCTGAGCCGCGGTTACTGCAGTATCATGATGCTTAGCGTTCCACCTGCCCTTGCACACTGGGCTTTCTCCCTGGCATGGGTTGGTTATTCTACAGCTAGACTTAGGAATTCTTCATCTAGGGAAATCTGTTGCTCTCTTGAGTCCACGTAGCCAACAAACAGAAAAAATAGCGTTGCAAAATTGTTAATTTTAATTAAATTGAGATTTTTCATCTGGATTCCTCAAGCGTTTTGTTCCATTCGCCATCATCCCCAAACCCTGAGGAGATGGCAGCGAGTCTCATGGCCATAGTCTAATGGTAGTTATGTTTTACGTGCTACCGGTCTTTCTTTTCTTTGTGATAAACTATCACTGAATCCTTCCATTTGAAGAACGATTTATAATCTCTCAGAAAAGGCTCTTTTTGCCAGGATTGCTAATTTTTAGCCCAGTCCTGAGAGGTGTTTCGAATGCCCTTAGCGCTTCTTCTCGGTGATTACAGTCTTCCTTTATTTCCCATTATTGCTCCCTGTGGATTAGTTTACATACGGTGGATTTTGTGACGGTCACAATCTGATACGTGTGTTTGTGCGGTCTCTGCCATGAGGTGACCCGATAGAGAGGTGTTGTGCCGCCCTTGGAAAGTTCTGGCGTCGCTGTGATGGAGGGATTGAGAACCCCAACCTCGGGTGAGCTGTGCCCGTAGGAAGTGGGAGTTTGGCTTGGCGTTGGGAGCAGGAGGGGGAAATCCTGTCCGACGGTTCTGACTCGGCATCACCTCCACGCAGCCGCTTCTCTCTAGGTAGCAGAGCCGTGCTGCTATAAATTGCAGTTTTACTAACCAAATTAAAAGGCCTTTATGCAAATAATGGGAGTTCTGCTGGAGTGAAATCTCCTGTTCTTCAGTGACAAGCGCGAGCTTCGCTGGCTCTGCTCTGCTTCAGAGAGTGAAATCCTGGCTGTATTGAAACCGCTGGCAAACCCATCGCTGGCTTCAGCGGAGACAGGACTCCCTCCTCTGATTGAATGATATAGGGCCATGTTGAGCATTTGGTCTGGGATCTTAAGTAAAGTTTAAAAATGCTTAAATCCTTATTAAAAAATGTTTTGTTTGTTTTCTTGTCTGCTGTTAGCAGTGGACATTTTTTTTTTAGATACATTTATGGTGCTGTGTAATTCCAGTGTCCAAAATGCCAACTTCCTCCAGTAACTAAGCTATTTTCTGCTTTTGGAGCTCTTGGCTACAACTCGGTGAAGGAGATGAACAACTTCTGGCTTAAATATCAGGGAGTTGTGCTTCAGACCAGTTGTGACAGCTTTATAAATATGGATATCTTACGACCTTGAAGGAGACGCTCCCTACAGTACAGCACTAGCTAGATACCTTTGTTCACCATTTGTATGAAATCTTATAAAGGTTTGCAGTGTTCCTCTGGTAAAAATTTCCATAGTTTTTTGTATACTTGTGTGCATGGGACAGGAATTATGGGAGAAAATTGATAATTTCACTGAATTTTTAGAGTTGGAAGGGACCATAGAGATCATCTAGTCCAACTCCCCTGCTGAAGCAGGATTG
>JAOXNO010000007.1:6047742-6069740 GCA_028565335.1 Limnodromus scolopaceus
ATGTTAAGAGTTCTCTGAAGCCAGTGCTTTCAGAAACAATCTGAAACAGTTCTAACCTTGAAGTAGTTGTGATTTTTTTATGGAAGTAATAACCAGCTTGCAGATGAGTATTTAGGGTAAGTTTAGTCTGTATTTGCTTCAGGTGGACTTGTATAGTGAGCTTTGCGCCCCGAGTTCATGAAAATGGTTTATTTTGACTGGTTAGCTTAATAGAGTTTAGTAAAACCCTCTCGTTACTGCAGCCACTGGTCTTAATGTTCCAGCCCTCCCCTTCCTCCAGCGCAGACTGTGGGAAGCTCTGGTAAAACGTGCTGATCCCTTCCCTCTCTTTTACTAGAGAGGGGTTGAGTCCCTCGGAGTTCGAGCTCGTTTGTTGCCTTCTGGTGCTGCATCTTCCCAGGCTGCTTTTCGTGCCCTGTTTTACTTCCACATCTTCCTTCCTTTGCGTTCGTTTCTTACACACCCACAGGTATCATTTCCTTACTTTGCAGAAGGTCTCCCACCACCCTCCCAGCAGCACGCTGTGTCCGTTCATTCGGATCCCTTCTCAAAACTAACATCTTCCAGGAAATTCTTCCTCCTTCGCCGTCACTAATATAATCTCTCCCACATTCTCCTTTATCATTTTTTCTGTGTCCTGTTCTCTGTTTTCTGTCAGAGTTTCTGCAGGGCTGTGTCTGTTCAGATTGTTCTTTACCATATATACTTTAAATACATGCTATATGAAATATTGCTCGTGTTAGAGCCTTGAAAAAGAGAATATTGAGCCTTTATAAATATTCAGCAATACAACTCTGGTGCTTTGTAACATCCTAATTCAAAGGGTACGAGAAGCCAAGAGGCTAGTTCAGCTTATCTGGCTGGTGTAGATGATGGGTAAAACCCCAGCTCCTGCAGAGCAGTGCAGACCTATAGCTACTCCTCTACATAATAATAAATATTATGAAAAAGGCAGCTGCTACTGCTTAGGAAATGAAGTGAGTGAGAAAGTTTGATTTTATAATTTTCAGCTATAGGACATGTTTAATAGATGAGCTGAATTTGCATTTGGCTTTGGAAACATGTTACATCCAACTGTAGCTGTGTGTGTCTGTATGTTGCGTGTCTGTGTTTATCTAATCATACATGTACAGTGTGTCTGTGTGCACATGCTATACATTAAAATATTAAACTAACATGACCAGATTTTTATTTTGCATGAGTGTGCTCTGAAGAAAGAACTTGCTCATGTTATACTACAGTAAAAGTGGTAATAAAATGACGGGATTTTAGGCCCGTAGCTAAATGGTTAGTTACACATAAACATGCACACGTATTTGAGAGCAAAGGAGAGATATGTGGGAGATAAAAGAGAACAAATGGGCAACTTATAATTACATGTATTTTAGTTCATCTGGTATCCAGATGACCATCCTTGATTCTGACGGTTTTGACAAATCAGTTTATTAGAACTGTAAATGTAACCCAGGACTGTGCAGTAGGCAAGGGAACACTGTTGTTTGGGTTTTTTTAATTTTTTTTTTCATATTATATTCAGTCATTTCATTATTGGAGGTAAATACTGCTTGTACTTAGAAACACAACAGCTGGTCTCATGTGAGAAGGCAATCCACAGATTAACTTGCCAAATGTATTACCAGTTCATTTCACTAGACTGAGAACCTAAGGGTATTTTAATAGTTTTGACCTTGATCAGACAAGGAAAAAAAAATGCCCTCATTCTCAAGTTGAACCTGCGACTTAAACACTGATCTGCTCTGCTGCAGCGTCGAGTGTGCCCCGGCAGCCTCCCCGCGAAGCAGGCTGAGAACTGAGTACTTGGTAGAACAAACAGGTCAAATTCTGCGTGAAAAGGTGTGGTTGTGATTCTGGGGTTTGCTCGGGAGAAGAGATGCTCAGATTTCTTCTGTTGCTGGTTTCGTGGAGCAGCCACAGGGCTGTTACTCTGCAGATTTGCATTTAGGCAAGGAGGAGTTTTTAGTTGAATTTTTGCATATCTAATTTGGCTTTAATGTGGATTTTTACATTAAAAAAAAAAATTGGTTTTACTCAAATTGAAAGGCCAGATGTGTGCAACCTTTTCTGGTACCCCGAGCCGTTCCTCCTGGATGTGCAGACCTTGCTCTCCACAGGTTTGGTGCATGGTGCTGCACCCTCTGGGTGCAAAGTGCGTTACAAACAGAGATAGGGGGGTGTCCAGAGCCAGGGAAAGGAGCTTCAGTGGAAATGAAAGAGAAGATGTGGTTTTTAATGGACTTTTCCCTTTGTTTCGTGGGAGTCTTCCTCCGAGGAAGAGGGGTGCTGGACCCTGCAGCCTTTCGCGGCTGGTAGGACCATGTTCCAGCACGCTTGGCCATTGCTCTTGCTGAGCAGCCTCTTCTGTCACCTCCCTGGGGACTTCTCACACCCAAACTTGCCCAGTGTTGAAAATTGGGGAAGATCAGGCTTATTCAGTAGGGTAAACTGGCTTGTTGGGGCTCATCCAGGTGCAGTCCTTTAAACTGAGGTCTCCAGCGTCCGCACGTATACATGGGCCTGACTATCTGCTTTCCTTCAGGAAGAGTTATGAGGGCTAAGGATTTACGGGTGAGACTTCTGAAAGCTCTTGACATTGGCCTAGTTCCGTTTCCTTTGAAGTCGAGGGAGCTTTACCGTTGATTTTGTTGGAAGTGAAGCACAGCAGACGCCGAGTGCTTTCCAAGCGCCGTCCTCAGGTCCTGGCGCGGAGAAAAAAGGGGTTGAGCTTCCCTGTCCTGTTCAGAGCTGTGTGCTCTCACCCCGGGGGCCACCTGGTAAAACCACTTCTCCTCTCCCATGTTCGAGTTGCTCCTTTCCTTTACTTTCTCCTCTCCTGTGTCCTTCTGCGTGTGGCTCTTCGGCCTGGCGTGGGTGCAGACCCATCAAGTGACAACACCTGGAAGACACCAACCAGTCCTGACGGTGGCTGAAGCCTTGACGCGGATTTTGTGTCTAACTTTTCTGTCTCATTTTCTTAATCAGATCTTTTTCAAAGCCTGGCGGTCACTTATCGTTAATTCTCTGTTAAGAACTCTTAGAAGGAATCTAATTTCGAGATGCAGGATGGCCAAAAAAACGCTGTAACGCTTTTTCCATAAAACCGACATCTTCTTTCACAGTCTTGCGACTGCTTTTAAAAATAGCTTCTCCCTACATCTCCAAAATCCCTTCCCCTGCTCCATGATCTTTGAAGTGAGATAAACCAGACAAATATCAGGATATATTTTTTTTTTAACTTTTTTATAACATTTACCAGATTAGCAAATAGGGATTTACTTTGCGCTTCCCTTCTACTGTGCTGTTCCTGTAGGAGATAAGTGGAGCTCTGGGTTATATACAGCTCCCTGGGCTGCTGAGCCCTGTCTCGAGCTCTCGGTTCCTGCAAAGGAAGAACAGATCCTTGAACTTGGATCCCTGCAAAGAAACTCCTGCCATTTGATCTCTAAACCCCTTTGTAATTGCCAGATCTACAAATTACGTCTTCAGATGACAATATCCATCTAAATATGTGTATCTCAACTCATTTCATGTAACTAAGACATTGTCTGTGTCCCTGGAGCACTGCAAGACTCTGCCATGCATGGATCCTGCCATCATTGATCCTACGAGTAGTCCTTCTTTCACCTAAAGTCGACTGTAATCAGATTAAAGCACAGTTTAAAAAGACAACTTTGGGATTCTTTCACTTAAACCTTATTTCTGCTATATTTCTGCAATACTGCAATCTGCTTTCAGCCTATTCAGGAGTCGCCATTTACTATTTTGGCCTGATCCTCTATTTCTAGTATGGGTGAAATGTGCCCTGGGGATTGAGGGTGGATGGTTGGAACAAGGGGCTTGTATGGTACCAAAAGAAATTCAGTGTTGTGATCTTGTCCTGTTGGATTCAGTAAAAGCATGTTGTATTTTGGCGAGTTAAAAAAAAAAAGAAAGAATTAAAGAATAACTAGACTGCAGAAAATCCTAGATTTCCATATAGTATTTTTTCAAGTAAAAATAGAGGCTCTTTATTCCAGTATTTCCTTGGGTTTAGAATAATTCAGAATCTGATTTTACTGAATGTTTAGACCTCATTTGATAATAAGGCAGCAAGAGTAGTTTCCTTACCGCTTCATTCTCCAAATGTGTTTACTTTTTCATAGTAATACAGATTTGTGTTTTTTAAGATTTTCAGGGTGATTTAAGCATCCGTTAATGTCCACTTCAACATGTTTTTACTAGCTTTGACGTGTAATTTCCTGAACACGCTGACACTTCCCACCCTCATATTCTTAAGGCAAAAGTTGTTCCACCAACACCAATTTTCTTACTTGTTCACTAAATTTTCCTCTTTCATTCTGCTAGTTGGCGATGAAAAAAAAGAGTTGAGCTTCCATTATCAGCTCAGATCAATAAATCTGAAGGAGGAAAAAGAGGAAACCTCAACTCAGGGGGGTCCCGGTCAGCAAACATTTACTGATAAAGAAAACACTCGTATATCTGACACGTCATCAGCTCCCAGTGTTTGCTCACGCCCCAAGTGCTTGTCGCTACAAGAAGGAACTTACTGCTACCGGGGCTGGGTTTCCACCATCCCTCCGAGAGCCGCTTTTAGTCAGAGCTTTGGTTATGAATCACCAGCTGAAATACAGTCGAGGCTGCTCTTTTTAAGGACATCTTCCTCAAAAGATGGGTGACTTTAAGGGACGTTTCCAGAAACCCACCGAAATCGCGCTCGGTTGATGGTAGGAACGAAACACTTGCTCTGTTGCCCAAGCGTTGGGTGAACTTTGCTGTCACGGTGGGTGAGATAGAGAAACGTTGCTTTATGTTTGCTGTGGCTCATGGTTTTCTGGCCCTGGCACTACAGCCGAATTGATATTTATTGTTGTCATTGGAATTCAATGTTAATTTTTTTTAAAAATATGGAGATAAACCGATACCGATAAGAGCAGGGAATAATGAAAGAATTAACCTCACACCAAGGGAGTCGTACAGTAATGATTTTCAGTTAGTGCTGTGTCTTGGTTGTATTTCAGATAGGCTCTTAGTCTTACGAGCTGGAAAATCTTGAAGCACATACAGTAGGTTCAGTTGTGGTATCTCCACTGAGGAGCATTATCCACGCGAGAAGTCCTAAGGGGATGCACGAGGTTGCTCGAATGCTTTGGGTCTGGATTTAAACATACGTGCACTGCAAGTATCTGGGAAGAAATGAAAACTTTGTTTATTTTGTAGTGTGTTACTTTCTTTAATTATTCAGTAGACCTCTAGGAGCTAGCTTGAAGTATGAAAAAAACTTACTCCGATTTATCTTCTCTTTGTCTTGCTGCTGTAGCATTGGATTTGAAACGTGATCACCAGTTGGTGGAGTGATACCTGTGCAGATTAATTCCTTTTCCCAAAAGAATATCCGTTCTGTATGGTCATTTAGCGCCACACGAGTATGATTTCTCTTTCTTGTTAATGCCTTCAAGATGGTACTAATTGTATAGGTTGGTGTCTGTGTGGAAGGCTTCTCTGCAACAGAATTTAAACCCATCTCAGTATCTCTTGGGACCGAACCGTGTTCTATACAGCATGAAGAAGCTCTTAGACCAGGCAGAGGGCTTAAGTGCCACGCTAGGAAGCACAAGGTTTGCACACAGTTCTTTGAAATGAAGACTAGCACACCTATGAATCTCAGCAGAGTTGCTCTGAAGAGTTTACCTACCTCAGTTTCCCTCGTTTTAATTAGATTTTATAATTTACAGTAGATTAGGGCTTCCCAGTACAAATTGGGTGAAAGTTGAGATCTTCCCTCAGAAGATTGGAGACCTTCAATACACTGATATCCCTAATGTTTGCTCATTATTTTTGCAGGCAAATAGAGATTTAGCTTTGTTTATCTGTGGGATTAGTTGTTGGGATTGGCTTTGAAGCTCCGAGGATTATATTATGATGTTTGTGCACAACACTTTAGGAAATCTTTGCATTCCTGCAAGTATTATAAACACCACTCATCTGTATGGTAAAAATATTTAAACAGGAGCCATGCAAGTGACAGCTGAAGTGTCCTCAAGTCCCTGTATCTCCATCGGGGACTGCAGCAGGGTAGAACAAGCTGTTCTCCCTACCCAGAGGTGTGGGATTGGCATCTGATCCATCACTTCATTCCATGTGGGTTTGGCCTCTGGGTTTCTCCCCCAACACAGAGGTGGGGATAACCGGAGCCTGGGCAGGAGGACACGGTGGCTCTACTGCCCCAGAGGAGCGAGGGTGAGACCACCAACAAATTCCTTGTAGGCCACGGTAGTGACAGATGGTAACTACTTTCAATCATGACGAACTGGGCTGGATTTAAACTAGTGATTTAGAGCTGAAAGTCTCTGTATCCTATTCCCATGAGCCCTCAAGTACTCGGGACACACCTCATTAGTTTGATGGGAGAGAGAGAGTTTTGATTTCCAGTGTTTGCCGAATGTCTGCCCTTTTTCTCTGCTTCACTTTCTCCAGGGACTCCCTCCCTCTGATAAATCTCCGTCTAATTTGAGATTAGGCTGTTAATTGAAAAAGGGGTAGTTTCAATTTTTAAAGTCTATTTCGCGCTCGGCCCCTGGAGGGTGTTGAAACTGGTTAAAGATCTTTCTAATCTGGCCTCCAGGTGAGGGCTCCTGCCTGTGGACGTGCTTTGCTGCCTGTCCAGGCAGCTCCAGCTCTCAGTTTTACCACGGGATGCCAAGAAACTCACCGTAAAATGAAATAAGGATCACATCCTGTCTGAATTTCTATTTCTGATGATATAATTTCTATTTCTGGTGTACTCCGAGGAGGGACTCTTTCCTGGAGACCCGAGTGTCTTCCTGAGCAGGACTTGAAGCCCTGAAATGAAGTTCCCAAAGTTGAGCCGCCCTTAATATCTTGAAACCAGAGCCAAGTTGTACTCCTTAAGATCAAAATTGGGGTCAGAACCTAAAATGGTTTGGAGGATATTGAGAGCTGCCCACTTAAACCACCTGTTCGAGAAGTTAATGCAGCAATAAAAAAATGTAAAGCAGAAATAAGGCTATCTATTTGATAATAATACAAAAAAGCCTGTCTGCTTTCTAACATTTTAATGGGGGGGGGGGTTAAGTTCAGCAATTTATTAACCAATAACGTCCTAATGGGTTCTTTATTTTTTTTCTCATTATCTTCATTTTTGCATTTCAGTGTTTATTCCTTTTTCCTTATTTGGGTTATAGCATCTCTTTTTTTTTTTTTTTTTCTGTCCTTCCCCTCTAGGAATAATGAAAACCAAAAATACCACACAGTAATGAGAAACAATAGTGTACAAAGATTAACGTCACAAACCCATCACTGACCTCAATAACATTTCACAACATTTAGTTTTCATTACAGTGAAATGTTACTGCATACTTTTTACATGAACTTCTGAAGAAAAATATATGATAGGGCTTTCCAAAAATACACACATGTTGGGAAATAAGCCTTCTAAATCAAGAGTTTTACACATACACTGATCACATTTGATGAATCAGATGTATGGTATTAATTACTCCAAACACACAGCAAACAGTCTTAAACATTTAGAAAACAAAGATTTTCTGCTTTGCTGATACAGACACGTGTCACACGTTCTTCAAAAGGTGCATTCTGACTTTTAGTGCTATTTGCTCCCTTTGGATGATGAAAGAACATTCAATTTTTAAATTGTATTTGTAAAAAGTATTGCTTGGCATAGAGTTTAGGAAAGAACATTTAGAACAGGTTGATCTGTAACACCACAAGCAGTCTGTTTTCTATCAATGATTCCTAGCCAGCTTATTAAACAGATTTATACAATGAAAGAATCTAATAACAAAAACATTCACCTCCTTTATTACTTGGCATTATTTATGGCTCTTGCTTTTTTTTAGCTACCTTTTTATATATCGGAATCTGCCAACATTGTATTTATAAAGTTTATGTACTAGCAGCATTTGTTGGGCAGGGATTTAGGTTACTTTATGTTTCTTTCCTCCTACACTTATTATTACTAAATCTATATACAAATGCTTGTAAAGATTTAAAAAAGAAAAAAAAAAACCTGGAGAAATCGAATGTTTAAAAAATTAATTAATTCTGGAGAAATGGGGTTTTTAATGTGCTTACACTTTAGTTATTCTCTCAGTAACAATCAAAAATAATGGTTCTTATGACAGAGCCTATTCCAAGGCTTACTGTGTTCTCCGAAATCTTCCGTGTTGAATCATAGATCAGGAAGTGTTTACACGCTGAGAAATCAAAAGTTCCTCCTATGACTATCAATTCAAATCCCTAAATATCTATAATTACTGCGCAAAGAACAACTTTGTCCTCGAGAGCCTCCTTCCTTCCCTTCCTCCTTCCTTCCTCCTGTCCGTCTGTCTGAAGGCGACCGCGCTACAATGGCACGTTTGTCGCCCCGAGATGGAGAGTTAATGGGAGCCATTGAGCCTTCTCCCACCATCTCCCAGTGCCAGCTCTTGGCTCCGGCGTTGAGTCGGGGCAGGGCCTGGCACAGATTTAGCCCTGGAACCTAAAATATAGTCTCCCTTTCCTATAGATTGTTCTCTCTTGGCAAGGCAGATGTGCAGCTTCACCGGTGGCCGGGGCAGCCGCTCTCCACAGGGACACACCGCCTGGTATTAAAAGGGCTTTTTCTCATGAAGGCTGCTGCTTTCTTTGATGCTCCTGTGTGTGCATCACACAGTCCCCTTGCCCAAGCTAGGAACACCTTGAGATGGCTTTTCTGTGCTCAGAGAGAGAAATACAGGATGGTATTTGAAAGAGGGGGGGCCAGTCTTACTGCAGCGCGGGACTCCGAGTTCCCACCAGCAGAGGAAGGTGGGAAGGTGAGCGAAGGAAGGACAAAAAGCCGGTGGTTTGTTCCACCTCGGCACCCCGGCGAGAGGGAAACAGCTCAACCCTTGGAGAAACAGGGAGCCACCGGTTTCCCCACGCAAACAATAGTGGTAAACTCTTAAAATAAATAAAAAGGGAGTCAGAGAAACGGGGGAGGTTTTGTATTGAATTCTCTTGATTGAAAATCACAGCTCTTGCGAACCCCCGTTCGCTGTGCATCCCGAGAGCGAGCCCGGGCCATCAGCTGGGGTGGGAGACTGGTCTTTTCTCCCCCTCCCACCTGAAACTTTGCTGGTTTATAAATGACCAGTCCAGGAACGGATGCTCTGATACTGGCGCTGGGTTTGCTTTTGTCTCGCCCTCCCAGAAACGTTCCTCCTGAGTGCCCGTGCTCTCGCTAGTTCAGTAGAAAACCTTTTATTTTTTTTTCCACTGAGGTTAACCAAGCCTCCTCCTGTTTTGCTGTGCTCAGCAGCTAAGGGTAAAGTTTACAAGAAAGGTAATTACAGCCTTATTTTTAATTGTAATTAACTATGGGTAAGGAACCAAAATAATCCAGCTACTCTTTTGCTGAACCAAAGCGTTATATATAATGTGACAAAGAAAATGGCTTGCCCTTCAGCCATTAATTTTAGCAGCTCTGTTGTTCCTAAATTACACAAACCTCTGGTGTCAGAGGGGAAAGAATATGAACCAGCTCAGATATTTCACTGGGATACGTTGCCCGCAGTTGTGTCAGAATGTGCAATGCTTTTGAAGCGCTTCAGATTATGATAAATTAGAAACACGTAATTCAGAAAATCGGGAACTCCAAATAAAGAGGTCAGGAGTGAAAAATGCTGGTAATGAATTACAAGCGTCTCCGGGCTCCTAAGAGCTGTACCTAAACTTAGTCTTTTGAAAGGAGTCTTTACCTTTCATTGCAAAGGAGGTTGGAGAAGCGCGAGCGTGGCGAGGAGGCTGAGGATGGTGCAGGTTCAGGGGGCAGCGCTGCCATAGGGAGACATAAACTGCTGTAAATGGCCGGAGACACACATACATATGCATATGGAGATGCATATTCAACGTAAGATGAAGATGGGAAACATTTTAACTCTCTTATTCCTAACTATATTCACTGATTCTGACCCAGAATCAAACCCCGAGCGTTTGCCCCTAATCGTGTCAAATACTGCTCTTTCTGAACCCTTTATTTAACTGGACTTGAGCTCCTGTTTTCTCACCTGACGCTTGCCCATACTGTGGGTCACTTCTTGTGTATGGGGTAGACAGTCCCAAGGGAGCAGAAGTATAAGGATCAATGGCACCATTGGGGATAAAGAAAGAAGTTGAACCAATTCTTGAAAACACAGGGAAATGTCAGATATCCGCGTTGAAAGCCCGTACCAAGGCGGATTTTACTTGTGCTGCTGGCACTTACGCAGCCAAAAATCCAAGCTGAGACAGACCTTGGCAGCGTGATTAGGGTGATCTTCATTTAAAGATGAACTATTCTTGAACAATTTCTCCACTGTATCTGACACAAACAGGCTTTTCTTCAACACCAGACGTGCATGTCTTCTTGCTCCAACTATTTTTTCCTTGAACAAACATATGTATTGTAGCCAATGCAAGGAAAATCCCACTCACTATTTATGTTTGAGTTCCCTATGTCCCATTAACAATATCCCAGTGTACTCATGGCAGTATAGCATCTTGATCCAGATCCAGCACTGTTTTCCTGGATTCCCCTTTGGAGACTTAAGTGCCACAAAGAAATTGGTCTTATTGAGTGACCTTCCATCCCAGAGGCTCTATTTTTTGGGCACTAAAATAGTTTCCTGTCCCTTCTTACAATTTTTGCTAAGTAGAGAGCACCTCTTACTGTGAATCTGAACTAAGAATATTTATCAGGCAACACAATGGCTGAAACTTCATTACACTTAAGGATTTTGTCTGCTGTCCCATGACTCTTCTACACATATAGGAGGTCTCAGTTTGGGGATGCTACCGGCCACCATGCAAACAATTATTATATGTGCAATATTTGAATATATTTGAAACAGCATATAGCTCTCAAAGGGCAAAAGCTTCCTGTAGGGAAAAGGACCCTGCGTTTCCTTCGAGGCTGCTCTCCTTTGTTGCAATATATAGATGCAGGTACAGAAACATATATACCATATATATTTGGTATAGATATTTGGTATATATAGTGTGAGTGTGTGCATATTAGGCTTAAATGCCACCAAATGATTTGTTGAGGGATTTCTGTAAGTAATAATGCGGAAAAAATAACAGAATAGTGACCGTTCATCCCACAGATGCTTAAAGATGAGAGAAGCTGACGCCGTAGCACTGGCAGGACCGTCACAGCCTGTCCCCTCAGAGAGCAGCTGTATTTGGCCTGGTGTGATCCCTGCAAAAACAAACCAGTGATTTGTCTGAAGAGGTTTTGGAAAACAGCAGAACAGGAGGGAAAATGGCACTTGGTAGAATCATTAAACCAGAAAGATGTACCCGAGCATAAATTCTAACAATTAGGCATTGCCAATTAGGATTACCTGCTTTCTTTTAAGTGTATTTTGATATTTTGGCTCACTGGCTAACCCACAGCTAGTACTTAAAAAAAGTAGTGTAAAGAACTCTCTTGCCCGGCCGTATGCGTTCAGACTGCGTTGAGATTTGGCAGCCGAAGCCCTGAATGGAAAGCTAAGCCTTCTCGCCGGCTGGCGTCAGATTCCTTGTGGTTACTCTTTGTTTTTGTGGACACAGAGATTTAGATGTCTGCAGTCCCTCGGAAAACCAGCAAGATGTCTGCTGGCTGGCTGGTTTCGATTCATCCCCGACACCGCCAAACACGCCCCTTCGTTTCACCTCTTTGTCAGCGGCAGAAGAGCTTGGATGCTCTGCAAAAGATTTGATGACACGGTCAAAATGTTTTCACTTGAATGCAACCCGGTGGCGACCCCACAATAAAGGCGATGGGAAGGAGCCATGCAAAGATCAGACGCCAATAAAGCCGGCAGTTAACCTCTCCGGCCTGACTTTAAGGCGCTCCCTTGCCTAAGAATTTGTAGCTGTATTTTAGCACCTAATGCTGAGAGATCTGCAACTGAAACCTTTCTTGGTTAACTTTTCCCAATTTATCTCTCCTAGCTTTTTTTTTTTTCTTCTTTACCTTTTCTTTTTTCTCTGTTTTCTTTTTTTTAATGTTCTTTTCCTTTTTTTTCCCCCCTCTCTTCCTTTTTTTTTTTTTCCTCTTTTAGTATAAAGGACCATTAGGTACCTTCTTCTTTGGTATAACTAACTACAGCCTTTGTCCCCATTAAAAACAATGTAATGTTATGGACTATCATTGCATAACATTTATTTCAGTGTATGTTAATGCAGATTTATTTTGGGATGGAGTCTGTTTTGGTTAGCTTAGCTTTGGAAGCTGGATTTAAAAGCTACCCTCAGCTCAGTAAGTTTTCTGTCCTGTCAATGTCAGCCATTGATTTATCCAAAAAGTCGTATTGTTTACAACGGAGACGTTAAATCATAAAACAACTTTCATTCTATCCTGTGCTCAGAGAGACAAAAACATTTCCTAACTGTTAAACCAGCTGGTCTAATCTTTAATGACTTTGCTTCAGTGGCCAAATCTACTTCTTTCTGCTGTTATAATGCAACATTAGATTAGTTACTGTCTCTGAAATTGCTGTCAGTCAGGCTCTGTTTATGAAGGATCATGGTATTTTTCATAAATCATTTTTTTCTTCTTTTACTGTTTAAAGGATAATAGTACTGTGGCTTTGCAATTGTTTTATGAGGCAGTAATCTTGTTCCTATGAGGATAAACCGTGAGGCCAAAGGCAGGGCTTATCTCCGGAGAAGCCAGTTATAGCCGAGGAAATCACTACAAAACATCAATTATCACTACTGCAGCGCGGGTTTTACCCCTTGGAAAAATCAAGGACAAGATTTTGTGTCAAAACCAGCCCATCTGATGGGGTCCTTGAAGCCGAAACCCAGGATTTGCGGGGTTCTGTTGCCATTAGTTCACAGTCTTGTGCAGTAAGTTTTCTTGACTGTCGAAGGCTGATACCCTATGGCAGTGAAGCCGCATCGTGCTCGCGCCGTCAGGAACAACCTGATGCTTCTCATACAACTGAACGGGGCGTTTCTGGTTTGCTTTTAGCTCCTTCATTGGGTCTTTAATGCAGGCGGCAGGAGGAGGATTTTCCGGCTCCAGCGCCGTACCTGGAGCAGCAGCACCTGGGAGCTCATTCCCTTCAGCTATACGCTGACTTAAGAACATTTTTAGGCCTTTCTGTATTTAAAAGCAAGCAGAGGAAAGCAGCCCGCAGCAATGATCGTGGTGCTGAGCCTGAGTTTTGCAAACTGTGTGCATCCCGGGCATGTTTCCCATGTAACACACGCCGGCTTGGACGTAACGTAGCACCTCCCCGGCAAACTGTGAAACGTCCTGCGTTGATGCACTCTGTCCTTAAGAGGTTTATTCAATTAACAGTTTAAACTTTCATTATATTTCGCCATTTGGCGAAGAGGATTCTTATGCATTTAATAGTTTTATGCATTTACCCATTAGTCGTTTAAGTGGGCTGGCTGGGACCAGCCCGGCCATTTTCCCGGCGGGGGCAGGGGGGGCCGGGGCGGGCAGAGCAGACAGTGATACATGGCACGTGTCGCGGCCGATTGCATCTCCCTGACCTCCTCAATCCATCTCTCTGGAGGTTGCTGAGCATTAATCCCCCCGGCAGCTGCTGGCGCGGCCGCTTCTAGGTACAGGGGCAGGTAGCCAAGGCTTCAGGTAGCCTCTTTGCACGCCGGGCTGTAGAAGAGCCCAGATTGGCAGTATATTTTCATCAAAAGAGAAACTTAGGCAAAAATGACATATGTTCTTTAACCTAAGGACTGCTGATCACTTTAAATACTTTAAATTAATCCAGCTTCATTTGTTAAAACTAGCATCATCTGCTTAACGACTAAGGGTATGTCGTTTTATACTTAAAAACAGGCACCGCAACAAATCTTTCAAATCTTACCCCGATGCTTTATGCAAGATTGTCTGAAAATCATTTTACAGGAATATTAATATTCTAAGTTAGTCCTTATCCATGTGCCTATTTCAATTCTCACTGTGCAGCTTTGGTTTCCCCGCGGTGCGGATATTTCTGGCCCTGCTCTGGCCGTGCAGAAAGCCGGGCAGGTCACAGGATTTATCTGCTTCCCGGCTGCTTTACGGGGAGCTCCTTTGCTTCAGCAGCAGGTAAATTCACGTGCTGAATGTGCAGATTATTGCCAGTATCGGAGGCTTCTCTGAGCCAGTTTTTCAGGTCTACTAGGCTTCTAATAATGGCCAAGAATGAAACGTTTGCTGCCTTAGAAAGGAATTTTTTTAAAAAGTAAAGTAAGCAGTGGCCGTGTAATTAGAAAAATGTTCAGAAATGCATTAATAAATTGGATAGTTACTTCTTGTAGGAACCCCATGGAACTGAAACTCCTGCTGGAGGTAGTTATTTCAGACCCCAAGGAAGGACAGAACTACAGCTTATTTTATTTCTGGCATTTTGTACTGAAATAATCAGCATATCACATCATGAAAATAATTACTGCAAGGTCTCAGACCTTTGAACGGCTCTGTCCTCTTGCAAACAACCCTTAAATCTATGGCCACCAGAGAAAAGGCATTCCTGGTGCAGTGCCCTTAGAAATCACTTCCATTTGGGTTTAATAGAGCTGGAGTCTGTTCCCTTAGGGACTGTTGCCACCCTTTATTTGCCATTTGTCTCTGGTCTTGAGGCAGAAGTCAGAGAGAAGAAATAAATCTGTTTAAATTTGCTGTTTGGTTTTTATACTACATACAGACAGTGAATAGTTAGTTTTGTCCCAATTTTATAGGTGCGATTTGTTTACAAATTCTCCAGTAAGGTCAACGTTGACATGTCAGAGAATATTCAGCTGCCTTTAAAAATAAGGAAAAAAAAAAATCTAGCAAAAATCACTTGCGTAGAGGATTTCTGCATACTCTCATTGCTTCTGCCTCCTCCTCCTAGTAATAATCGGTATAATGATTATACCTGTGTGAAATTGAGCAGATTTAATTGATGTAATTTATGGGAACGTGGGTATTTGACTGCAACGCGGTTGATCTCCCGCGTAAGAAGCAGCCAGCGGACAGGGGAAGGAGAGGTGAAGTCAGCGTTTTCGTATCAACAGGCTTGAAAGGATCTCCTGGGTAGTTTCAGAAATAAACCCAGCTGAATCATACCCTGCCTGCTCAGGGGGTTTCCGACCGAGCCAGGAAGGCACAGGCTTTCCTTTCGCATCTCGCTGTGAAGCTACGCAGGGCACAATGTTTTATTTGAGATTTAATCCGTCAGGAAAGACACGGTTCTGCAGCTTTTAGCAGGGAATCTCATGGAAAAGCTGGGTATCGATTATCTGTAGGTCTGGGGACTTTTTCGTATTTCATTCTCCCATCTGCTTACTGTAAAGAACCACGCACGAAAACCCTTGAAGTGCTCTATTAGCGGAGCACGCAGCTGTTTGCTTATTTCTTATCATTCTTTCTATTATTCTTTCTCATCTTGCCATCGGTTCCCAACCTTGTTTCTCAGAGCATCGTGCCCTGGCAGGGTGAGCTTCTCCGACTGTGTGAGACACCCCGACCACCGTGGGCTGCCCGAGGGGCTCCGTCGGGGTGTGCAGGGACACTTGGCCACCTCCAGGCTCCCGTCTACATCCAGCAAAGGGAGGAGCTCACCGGAGCCTTCCTCCGCTCCCCGGCCAACAGCAGTGTTGTCTCAGGCGTTGCTTTGCAGGCTCCTCCACTGCGGATGTGTTCTCTTCAGCCAAATATGACCACCTGCAAGTTTGTGCTGGTGTTAGCATTTTCATCTCCCATTATTCAAATCCAGCTGGCTTTTCCTTTGAAGTTGGTTTCCCCTCATGTTAAATGTTAACTGTAATTTCTCTTGGCCAAAGAAACAGATAGTGCATTCTTTCCCGTCTGTGTGATAATGGCCACAAGTGTGCTGGCTGCCTCCGGCCCGACCCACCGCCGCAGCTCCCTGCTCTCCTCGCCCAGGAATGTCGACGCTCGGCTCCGCCGCGGGGACTGGGTTCATCCTGCAAAAAAACCTCTGGGCCGAGCCCAGCCCTGAAGACTGTCCTTAGACATGGGGTATCTCATGTGTCCAAACTCTTCCAAGACTGGCATCTGCTCGGGGTAGAGAAAAACGACCAAAAAATCACATCTATGGGTAAATTTCGTACAACCCCAGAGTTAGGGGTTTTTTTTGAATTCATGCAGGCTAATGTTTTGCTTTTTCCAGCTGTACTAGCATTTTTCTAAACATATTTCAGTGCTTATCCTTGCATTAAGCACAATAGCGATGGAGGGGGAGACTTGTGACCATTTGAACTTGAAATCCCCAGAGAGCTTTTTATTCTAATAAAACAGCAAAATATTGGATACATGACACCCCTTACATCAAACTCTATCATATTAAGGAAACCTTAGAACTCTGGTCTGCAGTCTGGCCTGATACATTACAATTCATCTGGGATCAGTATAAGAAATAATTACATCTATTTATTTATTCCACTGTCAGAATGTTGACACTAGTTTTTCATATTGTCTCTGTCATGAAGAATCATAATTAAATAACATGTCAAATGTATTGATCATACATTTATAAATTTGTTTGATATATCATACAGGCCTTTTGTTATTGGGAGGTATCACAAGATTAAAATTAAAGTTTGCCAAGCCATCTACCTCATTCGACATAGGACTTTTTCCTCCTAATTAACCACAAAATTCTGATGGCTTGTCATTCCGATATTACATAAAGTGATCTCTTCCTTTTTATTTCAAGTCCGGTGTACCATTTCCCTTCGACCAAAATCTGGCTAGGTATGTACAATCATATTAGGCTATGAAATGACATACTTCTGTTGTATTTTTTTTCCATTTTTCTGCCTTAATTCCTCTACTTAAGAGGCACCGTCTTATCACAAAGAAGATCAGCTAGAGCTGGCCTTCAGTTTTTGTGCTTTTTCTGCACAAACCAGAGAGCAGGAGCCTTGACCACCCTCATTCCTTCCCTCTCTTGGTAGCTGCGTGTGGATCCAACCCGGACACGTGAGTGGATGCAGTCGGTGTCAGTGGCCGTGAATACATGAATGTCTGTCACAGCTCCAGCTCCTCAACACGCTCACACCTTTGGGAAAAACAGATTATTATTTATTATTTTTTTTTTAGAAAGCTGACAGGGACAAGGAAAATCAGTAACTTGTGTGTCTAAACGGTTCTGTTTCTCCCAGAGCAAATACAATTTGCAAAGAATCGTATTCTCTGTACTTCCCACATGCTACTTCAAAGGATAAAAAGATGTAAATGAATAGGCATTTGTTGTCCCTTTTTGATGTGTTTTCTCCTGTGTTCTGTAAGAACATAAGCTAGGAAGGTTTTACTCAGATTTGGTGGCAGAACACATGCATTAAGATTAAGTTTCTTTTTAAAATTTGCATTCTTTGCTTTGTATGTTTCCTAAATGGGGCAAGAGGGTTTCTTAGTATGTCTTAGTATTAAAATCTAAAGTAACAGACCTTCATTCTAATGAGCTTTGTAAATCTGACCTAAAAAGTGTCGCCTGGAGTCTTTGAAATGAGTTTCCTACAACTTCCTCTGATCTGATTGTGTGTTTTAGGGGAGGTTAAATGGGTTAAGATTCTTAGCTGTCCTAAAGCCATTGGAGTGATTCCTTATTAATCTTTTTCACCCCCTAAGACATCATCTACAGATCTAGGCGGATTTAGTACATAAGATAACATAGTCGGCCCTGCCATAACTGTCCACAGAGCTTCTGAAAGGACAAAAGGGTGACAAAAATATGCAGAAACGCTTCCAAAGGTTCATGTTAATAATACTTTCCAGTCTTTCCCTCACCCATATTCAGCTCTTACTTGTTGCATAAGACAAGTTTTATCGTCATAGGATAATATCTCTGTAACTTGTGATCTAAATTACAAAGAAGGGTGTTGTGCTCCGTGTCCTATGGCAAAACTTGTGAGCAGAAGACGGGGTCTTCAATTAGCCCTCTTGCCGCCGATAACCAAGAGCTTCTTGTTCCCGCGGGCAGGGGACCAGCTCCTCCTCCCTGCCTGCTCCCCAACGCCTTTTCCTGGGAGTCTCCTCTTTGCTGCGCCCTCGGTAGGGCTGCTCAGGGCTGGGCAAAGGGGCTACGCTGATGGCAAAACTATCCAGAGCTTTAATTCAGGGAGAAAAACTTCCTTTCTACTAAGTAAATAGCAAAAAAAAAAAAAAAAGGTAAAAATCTGGAGATGGTTGCATTCCTCCGAGTGGTCAATGTCTTAGGCGTCCCTCCGCATACCGGGTTTCAGGGCCTTTGCTTCTGGTAGGAAGGTCATACAGTAGCATTGCAATACTTTTACCACAAAGATGCTTTTTTTGGAAGAAACAAAAAAAATCCAGTTATCCTTTGACATCGACCGTGTATTTTACGTGATTCCTTTCTTACCCCATTGAAGTGTCACATCTGCGGGGCAGCGGCGGCGTTTCCAGTTTCGCCCTCCTCTGCTAGAGCTTATTTGCTCATAATCATTTGCTGTGAAATAAAATGTGAGCGAGGTCTGTGGCCAGAGGATTTTTATATGGCAGTCCAGGGCCTAACAGCATTTGGGAACCTTAGGTGTTGTACAAATAATGGTAATATAATTTCAGGGATCAGCTGCCATTTAATCACTGTCAGGAGATTGTCAATTCCTTCCATGATTTATGGTTGTGAAAATACAGAATGATTTGTAAAATAACAAGAGGCTTTCTCCACCCCCCCCCCAAATGTGGGGTATTTTGAAAAACCAGCAAACTGAAACACGAAACTATTCTGGAAGAATTTTCTCAGGATTTTGAAGTGCTTGCCTTAGCATTGAGCTCCCTGTTGACATAAGTGTTCCTTAGTCCTTTGCAGGTGCTACTGTAGTCTCGCGGAGCTCTCAGGAACCCATTACAGTCTTTTGGTCTCAAAAAAAGAAAAACACTTAAAAAATAGTGAGTGGCTTCTTCAAAGCTGGAGCGCCCTGATAAGTAACCTAAAGTGTATGGTTTTCCACGTGTTTTAACGCTTTCTGAAATGTAAGAGCCCAGCCCCACAAGCACCGGGGGGCCAGCGGTCCCCGCAGCCGCCGTCTCCCCGGGGTAATCGCTCCGGTCTCCCCTCCATAATATACTTAAGCATATGCTTAACTTCTTCCATGCTAAGGAAAGCATTTAAGCACGGTTCTTAAATCTCGGTGCCTCTAAATCAAGCATATCTTTAAAGTGCTCTTCTCAACTGGCCAAGTGTCCGGTGGCAAACCTCGGGGAAAGGGTGCTAAGAACTGAATATAAATAAAATACTGCGTGTCTAAACCAGGCGTGCGAGCCCTTGGGGAGGGGGGATTCTGCGAGACCCCTCCTCGCTCGTCTGCAAACTCACCTGCCCCCCAGGCTCTGTCATTTAAGACGTTCTGCACTGGTTTGCCCGTCTCCAAAATGGGACTCGTGATTTTATTTTCTTACCGTGCTGCAGATATTCGAGGTCTTTGTGTCTGTAAAATGGGTTCACATCGCCAGGTCATCTGCAACTTGTAAGTGCACGTGCTTATGGTTAGTTGCGCGTGTTGTTGGATCTCAGAGATATAGCAGCAGCAGGACCACGTCTTAAATGAGGTATAGCTGCTGCTCTTCCTCTTTAACAATATCAAAACCAGAAATTATTAAATTATGCACATATTTGGAAAGCCGTTAGACCTGTTTGTGGCAGAAGATGAAAAAGCTCACCCTTTTCTAGCAGCTGTGAAGCAAAAATTATGACTTGGGTTGCATTCTGCCCAACCAAGGGACCCTGCTTCCATAATTCCCCTCCTGGTACTCTTGACACCAGCGTGCTGGGGGGGTTTCTCAGCGTGGAGACCAGCTTTGGAGTCCGCAGAGATGTTTCAGGCAGAATCTGGGAGAGCTCAGGAATGCGTGCTTTATTAAAAAAAAAAATAGACTGGGGGCAGTTTAGGTATTTAGCCTCTGAAGCATTTTTTGTATCTCTTAATTACTTATAATCTGACTTTTCTTTCTAATTGAGGCTCCCAGCATCTGTCTAGCTACCAATACTCTTAACTACTAATTTACATTGCGGTTGGCACCTGACCTCACATGACACACGTAAGACTCTTAGACAGATAATCCTGGCTTCTTCTTGAGACTTATGTCGCCATGGAGGGGTCAGTGGTGTGAGACAGCACAGCTTGAGGTGCGAAGTGCCGCGGCGGCTCACACGCTTTACCTAGCTGAGTCTGGGAATCCCTTAACAGGCTGATCCGGGCTTTTACACGGCCCGTCCTCCCGCTTTTGTCCCGGGCAGGCATCCCTCTGCCTGTCACTTCCAGGCCTTAAAGCAGCATGTCTGTGTTGGTTAATTTGCAGACATCAGTAGACACATTTCACACTGAATTCCACCCTGTGGGGCCGTGTCTAATTGGACAAATTTGAGCAGCAGGCAGAAAAGCCACCGCAGCATGGAGCAGTGATATATGGGCACAGGCAAAGGGTTGGAAGCTTAAAGATACAGCTCCTCCGCTCGCCTGCCCGAATTCGAAGCAGGAATGTCCTGACGAGCGAGGTTTGACGTCCAACGAGCGAGGTTTAACATCCCACAGCATCACCTCGGTGCTACGGGCTTTTCTGGAGCCGTCCCTTTCCGAGCAGGAACAATTCTCTCTGCTCATTCCTTCCCTCCGAGGGAGCAGGAAAGTGTTTGCAACTTCGCAGGGGGACACGGGAACGTTTAGTCCAGCCCGAACCCCTGGAATTAAAGGCTCCTTCGGCTTTAAACTGCACAGCTGCGATCCACATTAGAGTTCCTTTCGGGGAATTTCCTGCAATATTGCAGCAGGGAAGGTGAAGCGGGGAGGCACTGTTATTAGCAAAAAGAAGGGGAGGGGGGAGAGAGAGAAAAAAAAAGAATTTCAGAACCTTGGCAATAAAAGTGAGTCGAAGGGTTGTTTCTGGTCATAGATGTTTCTTTTCCATTTTATGTTGCTTAAGCGTAATAAATGTCAGATGGCTGGAGTAGCATGTTTTATTAAAATAAGTGAATTTGGAGTTCATGAAAGAGCGCTGCATTGATAGCGCTGCACAGGATGGCTTTGTTTGTGGGGGGAGCAGGTAGGGGGGTCCACTCCGCCTCTCGCCCACGTTTGCTGGGACCATTTTTAGAAGGGAAAAATAACCTGAAATCCTATTTCCGTTGCTTTGGCTTTGGTGTCTCTGCTGAGATCGCAAACTAAAGTGCCATCTAATGACAACTGCGAAAAGCCTTTTGGAACGCAAAATTGAAGAGTATTATGTGGTTTGGTTGGGTTTTGGTCGGTTGGTATTTTGGCTGCTTTTGTTAAGTGGATTGAGACTTCAACTCAGTTTTCAGAAATTGCGGAAGGGCCACCAGAAGATGATGGTTTTCCGTTGTCGCTTCTGTGCTGCTCTGCTGTCAAAATCCAGCTCCCAGGCATCTTGTTTTGAAGTTCATAAAAGTATTTTACAAAATACCAGCTCCCTCCAGTATAATTGCTTCTTAGAATGCATTTATATTGGTGACATTTTGATCTACTACGGGTTCCTCGCTTGGGTTTTGGTTTTTTTTAAACGTCTCTGAGGAACGTAGCTCCATATTCTGATTTTTCACAGGTAACAGTAGTTCTGAAAAGGATCTCACTAAGCAGAAAAGCAAAGTGTTGAAACAGCTTTCCAAAGGATGGCTTTGGTGAGGAGTGCTCACATTTTGTATCAGTCAGAGCACTGTGTCGTGAGTCCGAGCGTGGACTGAAAATCCTTTGGGCTGAAAGTCCAGAGATCTGGCTGGGTGCAACAAACAGCTTCAAACAGAAAGCCTAGGGAAGAGAAGAAGAGGTGACCTGGTGGCTTTGGAAGGGTCCAGCCAGAGTTTTATGCTGATACTATGATGTATTGATGCTGGGTGATTTAAAGGCATACGAGGCATTGGAATGGGCTGCCTGGGGAGGTGGTTGAGGCACCATCCCTGGAGGTATTCAAGAGAGGAGTCGACATGGTGCTCGGGGATATGGATTAGTGT
>JAOXNO010000007.1:6072354-6117667 GCA_028565335.1 Limnodromus scolopaceus
TTCGGCAGGGGAGTTGGACTAGATGATCTCTATGGTCCCTTCCAACTCTAAAAAATTCAGTGAAATTCAGTGAAATACTAGAATTAGTAAATAAATAAATAAGCAGGACAGATCTTTAAAATCAGTTGCAGAGCATGCTTTCTATTTTTGGGCAAAACTTTGAAGACCTGGAAGTTTTCCAACTGTTTCAAAATGAAACCTTAAATTAAAACGGTAGCTTTTGAGGGGTTTGTTTAATTATTTTTTTTTAATCTTTAGTACCAAGAAAATTAATCTTCTAGACGGGTCTGACGTTTGAGGGTAGAATAGTGCCTGGGCAATTAGGACTTTTTGCCTCCTTCAGACTCCTGAAACAAAGTTTGGGGTAATACAGGCTCAGGTCTTCAGCTGGCCTAAATTAGCACAGCTCCGATCAGGCTCCAGCTGTAGGCACATATTACTGTTCCCATTGCAGCAGATCTCATTTATGACATGTTTTTAAAGCAGATCTGTGAAATGATCCAGCTTTAAAAAAATAACACTAATAAGGGTGTAGTTACATGAGCATCTTATCCCCCAGCAAAGCCAGTTTAAGAGGCTCCCAGCCCTTCCCTGACCCTGCTTCTCCTTCCAACCCCATGGTTCGTTTCCCCCTCAGCTCTGCTGTTGCAAGTTTTTGGTGTTTGTGGGTTTGGGGGCATTTTTTCCCCCCTTTTCTTGCATCGTTTCAGTGGTCATAGAGCATGTTTCCTTGATGTGTGTGAGCAGAACAGAGCAGGTGGGTGTGCTGGAGCAGAGGGATGGTGGTGAGGGACAAGGGGAAGGGCTGGGAGGTACAGGGCACTCTTTCAAATGGTGCCGGAGTGGATGTTCCTGCAGTTCCCACTAGACCCAAGTGGCTTTGCAGGGGTTTTATTCCAAGGGCCAGGCAGGCAAACAGCTGAGTGGGTGCTCCTGGTGCTGCCTGGGGCGGTGGGTCGGAGCTCACACCCCCATGAGTGACCGCTTTATCACAGGATGGGTTGGAAGGGACTGGTAAAGGCCATTGTGTCCGACCCCCGGCCGTGAGCAGGGACATCTTCCAATAGAGCAGGTTGCCCAGAGCCCCATCCAACCTGACCTGGAATGTTTCCAGGGATGGGGCATCCACCACCTCCCTGGGCGACCTGTGATGGTGGCTGGGACTTTGGCTCCGGGAGTCAGCAAGGCCCGTAGCACCGTTGCAATCAGTTCCTGGACCTCTACTGAGTTGGGGCCGTAGCTGTTAGGTTATTAAGGAAATTGCACGGGTTTTTTGCTCCCAACAGCAGCTCGGTTTTACCAGAGCCCCACTGGTGTTAGCGCTGGAATAGAGGACGACGAGTCGAGATTTCAAGGAATCTCTGAATACTTCACTGTACCAGGAAATTCAGTCTACCCGGATTCTGCACTACATAGCAATGAGATCAAATGCTTTCCTAACCTATTTACTTTAAATGTATCTTGAATATTAGCGATGATGGAGTAAACAGACAGATCTTTAAAAAGTGTGGTGCCTGCTGGATGTCTGACACAATGCTTAATGAGCACAGGAAGGGTTTTTATCCAACTGCCTTCGGTCTGTGGAATGTGTTCTCTTCTTGTTTTGGCTGGATGGATCTTGTGGCTGATCTATTTAAAAATAATTAATTAAGCGAACGGTTGCAGAAACAACATGGTATCTCAGACCCGGTCGCACGTGGTACAGATGAGGTGGAGACACCGAGCTTCCCTTCGCATGTGGTGGGGTTATTGGTCCCCTCCCAGCACCACACGCAGATACCACTCCACATCCTTTCCCAAGGAGCTGAAAAACACGATGACGTGTAACGAAACCTCCCCGGGGCTGCAGTTTGGTATTCGGTGGGGAAGCAGCAGGGACCAGGGGGTTCACCGTGGCTGCTGGGGCGATACGGGGACCCTCCTGTCCCTTGGCACTTGCCGGGTGAGTCCCGCGTCTGCAGTGCCCAGTGGTGTCTCCCAGCGTGGGTTTGCCCATCTGCTGCTTTCTGGGAGCAAGATGCATTACTCACTCCTTTTATTCCTTTATACATTACACAGAGTGGAAACAAAAATCAGATATAAACACAGAGTCCATCAATCATTACTAACCTAGAAGACAGACCGTGATAGTAAATCTCCCTTTTTCTACTTCTTTCTGGTCTTTACACACCGCAGTACAACACGCTGTAGTGACACAAGCAGAATTAAGTTGCTCAGACACACGCCAGAGTGTAAAAACAACCGTACAGTGGTTGTCCCCTGGCCGGTGTACCTGTCTGCTGCACCCCCGTGCGAGGGTGAGAGCTGGCTCGGGGTCACAGGGTGGTTCCCCAAACGCTCTGGGTACCACCAAAGGGACTGCGAGACAAAGCGTAGCAATTCTGGTTTAGCTGAATCAGGACTAAAGTGCTTTGACCGCACACCCAGGTGGAGGCCGTGCCCAGAATAGCCCCCTAAGTACAGATTGGTACGAGTGGCTTTGCCTTCTGGATTTCTTTTAGTAATAATTTTTGCAGCGATGCCAATGAGATGATGGTGGTGAGAGGTGCTTGTTTGTGTTGGGTGGTTATTAGTGTCGTTTCTTTTTTGTTTAACCTTTTGTGTACTACAGCTGCTCGCCGCAGTCCGGAGGGGTTTTGTGATTTGGGAATTTATGATAAAGGCTCTCTAACACAAGGAATTTCGGCTCTTGGGATTATGCTGGGTGTGCATAGGTTATTGCAGGAGCATTTGTTGGTTTCCCTTCTTCCTGTAATTCTCTTGATACCAGTTATATGATCATAAAATTCCTATTAGAACATTAGCAAATGCAAATGTGTGGCCACGTTCTCATCACTTAGCCTGATTTTAATCCTTTGGATAAAGGACTTCATTTATATCAATTCATAGGCATGGAAGTGACAAGCCCGTTTATAACTATCAGTGATACAGAGCAGCAGCACCAAAAAAGCCATGGGATTTTGGAATCAGCACTAAGAAACTTTTCCATAAATGCCAGGAATAACATTATATTTGAATATTTAACCCTTACCCAGGCAATTTGAGGACTGGAAACCATATGTGCTTTTCGTAATGGGAGCCAAGATGACCCTACATAAAGATAAATATAACTACATAAAAGCATTCAGGAAGGATGGTGTTGTGGTTAAGAGCTGGGCAAGGACTGGGGAGCTCGAAGGTCTAATCCCAGCTCAGCCACAGGCTTCTTGGGTGATCCTGGGCATGTAACTTAATCTCTGCGTGTTTTCAGTTTTTCCATTTGTGAATGAGAGATAATAATACTGCCCCACAGCCATGCCTGGAGGATAAACGCGCTGCTGCTTGGGAGGTGTGGGCTTGGAGATGGTGCTGGTGACCACCAGCATAAGTCTCAGCCAAGTGCTCTGCTGAGGGTACGTGCCGCATCGCTGTCGGTGGCATCCACAGTTTCCCCTCTGCTTCTCTAAAGGCTGGTTGGTCGAATAAACTCCTGCCTTAATTAGACAGCGTGTCAGACCAGGGCAGCACACCTGAAGCCTCGTCTGGGAAGTCACATCGTTGGCAAATGGTCCTTGTTTGAGCATAATTCAAATTCAAAAACAACGAGGGGAAAAAATGAGAACAGGGAAACCTGCAGTAGATGAGACCATCTGGTTTTGTTTGAGTGCTACCTAAGTAACTTGTGTTTATTGGTTATAGACTGGTGTTTTCTTTATACGGTCTCTGGCCAGGTAGCTGTTGTTCTGCTCGTGACTTGGCATCCACTTCTGCCCTTTGTGAGTCTGCTCGGGAGGTATAAATCCCCATCCTCTTACGATTCCTTGAAAAGATGGGATATTTCAAAGTAACCATCGAGATGGAGACTTTTTTCTTAGTTGGTCGCTGCGAATTTCCACTCGTAGCCTGTGGCTCCCATGGGGCTATCGTTTCATCACCGTGGGAGCCGGGGCGATCGAGCTGATGGTGCAGGGAGAGGCAGCCCTATGACTGTCGGAGCGAGGAGGAATCACGTTTGTGAGAGAACATCTCTGCTAAGGTGCCGTCCCTGCTCTGGAGAGTAGGCAAACGCCTGCTGCGGGCCGAGCAGCCGGCCCCGGGCTCGCACAAAGGCCGGGCTGCGTAAGGTGCGGGGGAGTGTAATGGCCCATTGTTTGGAAGGAAGAGTTTTGATGTAATTATACCCTTCAGCCATTGCCACACTTTCCTCTCTTTCATCTTCAGGCAGGTCCACACGTTCAGATGTGAAGCTGGAAATGAAACACATCTGGATAGCCAAAAATGACAACAGACTTTTATTTGCTATTTTTGGTATACAACAAAAGCTTTGTATCTTGCTAATTGAACATATGGGCTCTCGGTTGCTTTTTTCCCCCTGCTAAACTCCACTTTTCCATGTGTCATCGTACGATTCCAACATTTGATCTGTCGAGTCCATCTTGGCCATGTGTTTGTTGTAATCTGCTACACATGTAGGCTTGTTTTCGTGTGCGTCCTGACCTCCAGTGAGAGCTGCAGTTGTTTCCATCATGGATAGTGTTGAGGAGTTACACATCCTTTTTATCAGTGGATTTGGCCACCGGCAGCTCCTCGCAGCGCGGAGCAGGGATCCTGCCAAGCCTCTGAAAGCTCAGTGTTTAGGGTAGCCGTATCTGTTTGTATTGCGATACCAGATGCTGGCTTTTTTCAGTGTAACAGAAGTCGAAGGGAAGACTTCCCAAAAATAGAAAATACCCAGCAGAAGTAAAATCCAGCGTCTCGGCGAGGGGAAGCGGAGGGTCAGCGTTAGCTAATTAGAGATGGAGCCCCTGGAAGGGGTGGTGGTGGTGGGCTGGTCGGTGGTCACCGGACAGACCTGCCCACGCTGGGGGGGTCGGCGGCGGTGGGGAAAAGCAGCGTTTGGTTGTGGAGAAGGCACTGTGCTCCTCGGACGGTCTGCGGGATACAGAGAGAAAAATGCCGTGTCTGGAGCGGAGAGCTGAGCCCTTCAAAGCAGGCTGTGCCATAAATACCCACTGGGAACTTGGCCCCGCTGTACGGACGTTCGTGAGACTCGACTCATTACGAATACAGGACCTCTTGATTAGCATGAAAAGATTCGTCATCAGAATTTTTTTGTGCCTGTGGGGGATCCACTTACTTATTTCCAACTAGAGCTCTAAATTGTTCCCATGCTTCATCGTGGTTTGATTAGCTAAAAACTCAGAGTAACTGTTTGAGGCACTTACCATAACTAAAAAACAGGTGACAATGATCAAACCGTAGGGAAGGGAGCAGGGACCGCTGGTGCTTCAGGGGATGGAGCCTGAGCGTGGCTGGAGGCAACCCCCTCCCGGTTCCTGAGGGCTGGAAAGACCTATTACCCGCACGCTTTCAGGGTGCTGAGCTTCCTATGGCTCCCCAGGATAAATGCCAAATTAAAGCAAAAAATAAAAAGGGGGAACTGTGCGTTTAATTGCCCGCGCACACATGCATGCGTGGCCCCAGCCCTGCGCATCCACGTCACGGTAAATATTGGGCCAATTTCATCACATTTGGTTTATGTTTATCAACACAGCACTTAAGCAATGGGGATTTGGTTGCAATAAAGGAACGAGAGTCCGATCCTCTCCAGCCCCGAGGTGAGGGAGCGAGGAGCCGTACGCGGCGTGGCCCGGCTGGAGGCTTTCCTCTCCCCGTGTCGCAACGCACCCGCCTGGCTGCAGCAAAAATCAAATATTTGTACTTGAAGACTGAGCTGAGGCAATTTCCACCAGGAATATGCCGTCTCTCACCGGGTGAAAAATATTACACATGCGTCGTGCTATTATTCTCTTCAGTTCTTGCCGTACGCTGCCGAGCGGTTTTGTTTTGAACTGCCTTTTTTCTTTTCAGCCAAGAGTGTAACGTTAAACAAATCCGAGCTTGCACTCGAGGACTTCCCAATCAACTGAAGAATGAACTCTGAAGCAGAAGTTGTATTTAACAAAACGGACTTACAATTATTATTCATAAATGCACATGTTATGGCTGCAGTTGTTTCACTTCTTTCTTTTACAACCCTATAAATTGTATACAGAACATAAAGGCTTTACTTCTTAAATAAATGTTTTGCAGCCGCCATAAATTATCTTTCTTGCATTCATAATGAAAAAAAAATCACTGTTTGATGTTTTATATCCTCTTCCCTAAAATGTAAAATATGGTAGTTGGAGCCAGATTTTATCTCATTTGAAAATAAAAGAAGGTTCATTTCCTACTAATTTTTTTCAGTCTTAGGTTTGGAGTTCCCATGAAATGTTGCCCAATCTGCAGAGCAGCGTTACAATAAACTCTGCTTTATCTGAGGGTTTGTGTCTGAGTTGTACCAGCGTTAAGTCGTCATCATGAGATGAGTTATGAACAGAACCTGAATCTCTTTTATATTATATTTTTTTTTAATCCCTAATGTTGGTTATATTTCATCTTCCTGCGCACCCCGAATCACTGGCTGAATATCGGATTGTTGAACTTTTTCTCGAGGAGGACCCTGCCCCAGCATTGCTGTCCTGGAAGCAGGCCTCGCTAAACTCCCAGCTCACTGGTTTGCAAAGCAAACTTCAGCCTTGTACTATTTACCTTGGCAAGTGCCCGACCAGATTGATGATCTGTAAAGTGGATTTGTTATTTGGCTGTTTGCTTTGGCAGCTCTTGAAAGCAGTTTGCTGATTACAGTCCCAGATGTCATTGCATACATTACTGTTCACTATAAGTTTCTTTTAAAGTTTTAATTTCAGCCACAAATACTATTAAGCTTTTTGCACCTTTCTCTCTTTAACTCGTGGATATTGAATATCAAGAGCAGACAGCTTTGATTTCCTTCTATTTTCCTCTTATTATCTTTGTTGGCCTCCTCCAGGCATCTCAGTAGTGCCAGCAGCCGGGAGGAGAGATGCTGCCGGCTTTCCCCCGGTGCTGTGCCCATCCGTGCCACCCATGTAAGTTGGAAGTTGCACCATGCAGGGTTGTTTTCTAGTTGTAGATAACCTGGCAAACTGACGTAGCATTTTCCTAAATTATCAGGTTTAACATGACCAAATACTTGAGCCAGCAGAGCTGAAAACATGAGGAGTATCGTTCACTAAAATCGCCCTGTGCCCCGTTTGTATTTGGGTAGGCGCAACAGGAATGTGCATCCTCAGAGGTGGTTTTTTCCCCGGTCATACCCATCTCCTCTAACTATCATCTTGGTTTTTGAAGGCTCTCAAACCCGATAACCGATTTGGCAAATCAATAAGCTCCAAATCGGTTTGTTTCTGACGTCGGGTCATCCTGAGTTTGGCTCCGGTGCCAGCAGCGCCGCAGCGCTCTGTACCCGAGTGCTCCGCTCCCAGCCCCGTGCCATCGGGCTTAGGGATGAGGAATACCGGGATATTTTATTTCCGTGGCGTCTCAAAGTGTATTTGCCCTTCTAAAGTCCAGTAAAAGGCACATAAAAAGCTCAGCTGGGTGTTTGCTGCTCACCTCCTGCCACGGGGCGCAGAGCGGGTACCTGGCACAGCCCAGCGGGGGCAAGCGATGGCCGGTCCCGGGTTTCAGCAGTAAAACCATCCCTCGGGGACAGGAGCTTGATTTTTTTGCAGTGGGGGTACTTTCAGCTTTGAAATATTTAAGTGGAAGAGGTTGATTCGCTTTAAGTAAGGTTTACTTTTCGAGGGGAGGATATCGTTGGAGTATTTTTGGCCACTGCTTGAAAATTCCTCTAACCCTTTACTATAATAAGCAAATTGAGCAGATTAAAGACACATTACACTGCCAAATGGTTTTTCTACCCAGGGTGACATATATTTTTTCTGTGGAAAAGGTTGTGGGGGGTTTTGTGAGCTGCTATGCTTTTTTTAGCACTTCCTGTTTTATTGTGTTTGAAGTGTCTTTGTGGTGACCTGTTTGGGTAAGATTCTTCCATATGGAAGTGTTTCTTCAACTTTTAATCATTTTGTTTTAAAAAAAAAAAAAAAAGATTTTAAATCCGATTTGCAGATGTCTCTGGTTTTGTTCGCAGAGAGCTGGTCCAACTCACTACAGTGTTGTAGAAATGTGAGTCATGATGAATTGTTTATACTAGAAGGGAAGATCACATCCGTGTATTTGCACTCTTAATTAAGTTAGATACATTCTTTAAAATCTGCTTAGAATATCCATCAAAAAGCATTGGTTTGTATTTTAATGTATTTTTCTCTTCAGAAAATTGTATTCCTTTAACGATTTTGGGTGAAACCCTCCCTTCGCTGAATGCCTTGGCAAAACTCCTGTTGGTTTGATGGAACTGGGATTTCACCAGTAGACCCCGACTCTGTTGTAGGCGTCTCTGAAGTCAAGTAATACGAGGATAACAGGCAATTTTGTCCTGTGCCTATTCCTGGAGAAAATCTTGCTGGGATTTTACATAGGGTCAAAAAAAGTTACAAGTTTATTTTTAAGTCTACGAGACAAAATTCTTCATTAATGTACAACAGAATGAGTTTTCCCTGCGCTCGTATTGGACTCGCTGGGTCATAACTGAGACCAGAATTTGGACCACTGTATTTGCGTTATAGCTGCATCCTGTTTCCTATTAGTTTTGACACTAACATCTGAATTTCAGATTTCTTCTTGTTTAGGTTTAGCTGCTCAAACAGTACATACAACAGACATCTCAGGACTTCTCCGTAGCCATCTGGCTTGCACGGGGATGCAAGGGCAAAGCTTGGCACCTGGGGGAGCAGCTCTGGAGCAGCCCCCGCGTTTGAGTTGGTAGAGCACAGCGTGTCGTTCCACAGACAGCTGGGGTTGTCCATCAGGCATCTCCAGACTTTCCCTTTGGATCGTATCCTCGACGTTTTAACCGTAAGAAAACTGGCTTTGACAGTATTTTTGAGCCCACATGTGAATACCACATGTTGAGGTCTCATGTCTGCAGTTTCACTCCTAATTAAGTGTAGATGTAAGTACTGGGTATCTTATAAGGTCTTTGGCTCTCTGCAATTCACCACAAGCATCTAATTTCCACTTCCTTTGTCTTGGACCTATTATTTATATGAGAGGGGTAGGTGGACTCAGCGGTTACAAGTCTGTTGGATTATTATGTTTCTGTAGCTGTCATCCTGTCAAAGGTCCTGCAGAAATTTGCATTACAGGCTCTTGCTAGTTTATTATGGGTAAAATCCCCTCCCGTGCTGAAGGCTAGCCCAAGGTCTGTGCACCACTTCAGTCTTACAAAGCCCTGAAAATGGGTCTTAAGTGGTATATTGGCCTTGCGCCTGCTCCCAGCGTGGAGGTGAATTGCATTCTTTATGACCAGTGAGATTTCCAGTTCAGCTTAGGCTGTTGGTCTTCGCTGCCGTGAGCATTAGGATGGTTCTCTACAGTTGTCTAAAACTTTTGATGCTACAGCCCATGGACGCGAAGGCTTCGCAGGCTTTCTGACCTAATCACGGGGCGGTTTGGAAAACGGCAGCTTTTTGGTGCAGATGGGCACAGCACTCATCTGGTTTGTATTTTCAAGGTGTTCCAAAGTCATATTGTTAGCTACAGGGGGTCTTTTGTGAGCAGGGATATGCGCTGACCTGCTACTGAGACCTCAGAACATTCCCGGGTATTTATTTTTGGAAAACTGAAGTTAAAATAGCTATATTGTCTCCTGCCTATTATACAGGTGGAGACGCTAAGGCATAAGATGGACACATGACTTTACTGGCCTGGTCAGAGCGGTATGAGCAGGACTCAGACATGAACCTGGAGAGTTATTTTACTCTCTCTGTTCGCTCTGGTTTCCACAGTATTCAGAGTGCGTTGGGAAGGATTTCAGTAAGGAAATCCTCGCAGCCTTATTTGCATCTACCTGAAGAAGATCATACTGATGTGACCTCTTTAGGTGATGCTTTCCCTTCTCCCACCTGACAATGTTTAGATATGGGTATGGATTTGGGACTGATTTTCAAAGCTGACATGAAAAAGATGGAATTATGCACTTCTGAAGGTCTCGGTCATCTCTGGGTCTTCTTTCTGCTGTGCCCTGGCAGGGCTTCAGGGGCTCTGGGGACAAGGTGCTTTCAGCTCAGTGGCGACTCTCCGGTTTAAATATTTCACCAAAACACCTCCAACCTATCCCACTTCCTCAGTAGTTTCCAAGCAGTGTCCAGCTAGATGAAAATTAGCCAATGTCTTGGTTTGTAGTGCTACAAAGGTCAAATGTCTTGGAGAAACAAGGTGTTAAGATGCTAATTCTCCACCTTGGAATGAGAAGGCAGCTCTCTGCTCGACTGAGCAGAAAGTGCAGGTAGTCTTAAACATCTGTATTTTGGCCTCCTGTTTTGAATGCAGTTTAAGAAAAAACTGCTGCAATTATAGGGAGGATAACCAGCATCCCATGCAGTCCCAAATCCTGCCCGAAGATCAGCTCTGAGACAAACAGCTTGGGGAAGGAGCAGACTTTAGGCATGCGAGCAGAGGTGCTGGGCTGGTCCCTGCCCCATCTGTCCCCAATGCGGGACACGCAGGAAGCTCGTCCCCAACTTCTGTTCTCACACTGCACCTCCTACACTTCTCCTCTTGGAATCTTGTTTTCCACTTTTTGGAGATTTGTGAAACATATGCTTTGGAGGGTTCCCAATTTTTTTTCACGGCAAGCAAAGAATTACTCTTTGCATTGTAAAAAGCCTCACGAAAAAACGCGCTCCTTCTTTGTAATGGACTTGCCTGGCACTACTCAACAATCCACATTTCTCATCACTTCGCAGTGTACTTTTATAGGATATAAAAATGGTGTTATGATCCATGTTCCCAAACCTTGCCTCAGCTAGCAGGAACATCTATAAACAGGGCTTGATAGACACCAGAGCTGCTGCACCGTTCCCCTCGGTGCTTTGAACGTGCCCTAACATACCTTTTGAATCTATTCTCCATATTATGAAACTGCTCGTGCCTCTGTTGACCTGTTAATGTATCAAAGGTAATACTTGTGTGCTTAGGAAAAGTTTCTTCTCCTAGAATTCATTTCCAATCTGGACACTTATTGTACTTAGAAATGTTTTCTTTACTTCATCCCATGTCCCACTTTTTTTTCCACTTGCCTTGATTTAAGTTAATCTGCAGATAGGGAGGTCATTGTACCCGGAATTAGCAAAAGGTTTTACTTCCTTTCTCTCCCTTTCCTTTTTCTTCTCTCTCTGTAAAATTATTATTGTTGTTTCTTCGGTTCACAACTGAGATGATGGGTTGGTGTTTGAACAGTTACGTGCTCTGTTCCAGGAAAGTCTGTCTTTGTTCCAAGGCTTCCAGCGCAGAGGCTCCTTCCACCTTGATCTTTCAGCAGAGCTCTAAAACATTTGGCAAGGTTTTTGTCACATTTTTTTGCTGCTGTCCAGGGTTTTCCAGAGATTCCCTTTGGACAACTTCCACCTTTGAGCTTGCCCACCGTAGAGAATACTTCTACATGTACTTACACAGCCACATCATCAGACCTGGTGCATCCATCTCATATCTTCATTAGTCCTTGACACCCGCTTGCTCACCTCCTTGGATTTGCTTCTCTGTGCTTTTAAAGCAAGTTTTCCCTCCCGATACTTTGTGCCAAGCCTACTTGTAGATGGCTTCACTCTGATGGGAAGATCGTTGGGCCACAAGGGTGGGCCAGTGGTTGCTCCCGTGGGCTCGCAGGACATCACTCTGCTGACAAACACTCCTGCTGGCTCAGGAGGCTGGCAGACAGCAGTCCCCTCTGCAAAACATCACTGGCTTCACTCATCATTTTACACTGGAAAAGGTGTAGGATCAGCTTCTACCTGAGTTACAGGATTCTCCCTAATAACCAGATTTCTTTTCCATATTAAATTCCCCAGAAACTTGTGATTAGCCCCACTTCTGAAAGTTCACAGCGGCTTAATTCTACTGTAAAACTGTCAGCAGTGATTTTCATTTTTTTAAGACGGATTTTGGTTCTTGTACAGAACTACTTCTTGCTAAATTCCTTTTCAACCAAACACACTTGTCATTTCTCAGCCATTAAAGACAATAAACTCCATCTTTGGATTTTTACATGCTGAACTTAGTTTATAATGATAGATACTTGTTTATAACACACTGAAGATTTTTGTTAGCTTTCTGGCATAAAAAATGGAATCTTCTCATTTGATTCGTTGCTATTAGTAGCAGGTTTATCCTTTTAAATATGTACAAGCTATGATTTCAGTGAAATATTTATGGTCCACAAGAATGGTAGTCTGCAGCTCGCAGAATCCATCGTGCCTCAGCAAGCAGCATGGTTATAGTCATCAAACTGTTCACATGGAGGTGGTTTCATGGAAGGTTTTAGGGATGTGCTGGGAAGGAGAAAAGGTACTGGGAAAACTGGGGTGGTTCTTCCTGGATCCAGGGAAATCTGCCAGACAGGGCCAGAGCCTGCGGGGTCAGGTGAGGATTTGGGCATCGTGACTTGGGCTTCTAGACACCAAAGCTTCTCCTTCATCCCTCTCCAGGTAACTGATCTCTTTGGGCTTTGGGTGGCTTCTGGAGTAGCCTTGTTCATCTGAAGTCAAGGAGTTTCACTGAGCATCTGGCAGCAGACTTTAACCCGGGCACAAATGGTCATCTACCCTTTACTGAAAAACCTTTCTCATAGGCATGGATTTGATGGGAGAGGACAAAGAAATTCCAAGGGCACTTTGGAAAGATTTTAATTTGAATTTTACCCTGTGAGAATAATGCCCTATAGGCCCACCCTTCTAGTCACCTTTGATGATTTCTGTAACACGAGGTCACTGTCAAGTAAAAAAATGGTAGCGTTATTCATGGCACTACGAGTCCTTGTGTGACTTTTTTTTAAGTAGTTCTTGCCTATTCCTGAAAGCTCTGCTTTCAGCTGTTAAATGGTGAGCCCTCTTTGCCTAACTCCCGTTTGCATTTGGAATTGCTGCTGCAAATTGCCAAGTGCAAACGCGAGGCACGTAGAAGGGTAAATCTCCTGCCCTTTCAGTACAGCCTTTGCCGAGGATGAGAGTGAGATGAGTTAAATGACCGAAAGCCTTAGGCTAGGACATGCCGCTTCCAATAATTTTTTCACTCCATCATCTCACCTTGCAACGTCGCTCTGCCTTACCCAGCCACCAGATGTCTGACGGATAACGTAAGTGACAAGGGCAAAACCTCCTCAATGTGTGCGGAGGGAAACTTCAGGCGGCGAGGACGGGGTCTGCTGGCTCCTGACCAGCTGGGTCCCGCCTGGCCTTTCCAAAGCCCGGCTGGCTGGAGCGAAATCCCTCCCGTGGACAGGGCTTGGGAGGAGATCAGACCTTGGTACTGCGAGTCACCGGGTGCCCTGGCCCCGCTCCAGCAGCACACTTAAGCACACACTTAACTTTCAGCGCATATATACTACCATTGAAGTCACTGGGGCTGTGTGCATGCTTAAAATTAAGTATATGCTTAAGCTGGCTTGGGACCAGAGATTTCAGTGCTTCATGGGTCCAGTCCTTGCTGGAGCTTAGATAACTAGCTTGTGCAACTTGGCACGGGCTTTTAATGAATTCAGAATCAGGCCAAAAGAATTTATCTTCCCTGACTTGGAAGGCTTACAAGGAAACAAGTTTAAGGGTGGTTTTCTTTTTAATTTTTATTATTTTCTAAACATAAAATTTCGCATTTCTCTCCAGTCCTTAAAGAAACACATTTTCTTAATGTCCTTGGAGGGATCTACAGGCTTTGAGTAGGCAATTTCCGAAGCGCCCCGAGCTGATGGAAGGGCATCTGGGACCTGCTGCCTGGCCAGGGCAGGACTCGGTGGCTCTGGAAGTCCCATCCCTCTTTTCCTGCCTTCTAGGAAGACGTGCCATTGCACTGGGGTGTCCTCAGATAGAAGATCTTTTTCTAGGTGACCCTGCATAGAGTTGCCCTTGTGTCAGTTACTTAAACCTTGATGTTCCAGTTCGTCCCCAGTGTAAGCAATAAAACTCTGATAACTTGTTTTGCCTCGGATTAGGCCCTTGTAGGTATGTTTTGTAATCTCTGCTCTGTTCCATGATCTTGGTCACTCAATTAATAAGGAGCAAGAGTAAGTTTCCAAACCAGTTCCTGATGGTTAATTGGTGCTGTATCCTGGGAGCAACCGCTCAGCCGCCCCAAACACAAATGTTTCCATCATTTTGGTTTAATACCTGAATCCATCTCCTGCTGTTTGTGAAATAGTTGTAGGGAAGTTGTGATTACCGCAGGCTGTGTGCAGAATATTAGATATTACCCTAATAAACGGAATGTTAACACAGTGAGATTTGCTACGGAGAGTGTCACAAGAAGGTTGTCGCTCCTGTGTTATTCCCTAAGGAAAAGCTGGTTACAGCATAGGTCTATGGCAAGGAGTTATGTTACCAACATGGAAACCTCTGCTGTAAATGACTCAAATATGCTAATTTTTATGAATTAGTTGGAAACCACAGATGCCTTGTGCTTAGGAAGGCTGTAGGTGGCTTTGCAGCTTGGGGATGGCAGGAGCCGTGCACCTGATGGGCAGAAAAATAGAAATCACCCTCCCAGCCCCTCCTGAACACCCAGAGAGTGCCTTGTGTTTGGAAGTGAGATTTATTTATCCTGTGTACAAGTACTTATTAGACAGTAGCTTGGAACCGACGCGTACATTATCTCATAGTGAGGTAAGACAAATAAATTACAAGTTAGAGGCCCCGAGTGGGATTAGTGATGCACCTTAGGAAAATATTTTGGTTTCTGTTTATATGTCGGCTGGGTTGTGAAATGTTTCATCTGGAAAAGGTGATATGAGACCAGAGAAATATTTGCTCTTATAATGCAAGAAATATTTCAGTTTCGTTCTTAACTGGTTGCTAGTGATATAAACCAAATTTCACATTTCCGGAGCTTCCGTGGTTGCTTGGCCACTTTCCTAGGGATTCTCTTCTGCGAACTTTCTCGTAGGCGATAAGAAATAGCCTCTTTATCTCCCCTTGCCTGTGAACACTTCTCTGTGTGCATATTACTTATAAAGAACAAGTTACCCACAGCCCAGCAGAAATCTCTGGCTCTGTTGGAGTCGCTCTGCTGAGAGGGGGGACGGTAAGGATGCTCGGGGAGGGTTTGGGGCAGCGTGTTGGGCCACATCCATCCCAGCTGTGCAGCTCCATCCAGGCTGGTCTGGGGTAGGGAATCCTTCACCCCTCCTTTGCAGCAGGTTTAAAATAGGGTTTTCCCTACCGTTCATCTGGGGAGGAACTGTACCCACCATGAACTTGGCCTTTTCCAAGCATTACACTCTCTGTTCCTATTACACAAGAAAGAGTCTCCTATTACAATTTGAGTGATATATTAGTATATAGCACAGTTCCAATGTTTTTTCAACACTAGGATTTTTTTAATTCAAATGAAACAATCAGAATTAAATTCCTTGGCTCTGACAGTTACCACTAATTCTCAAGCAATATGGCAAATCCACACTTGTGTCTCAAAGTGTAACATAAGATCTTAGTTATCCAGAAGACCCCGATGAGTTGTCAGATCTTTCCTTACTTGTGGGTAAATATGAGCCTTTTATAATCCATTATGTGTTCTTTGTACATATATATATGTGTGCATTTGCACATGCCACAGGATTGATAATAAGCAAGATAAATCTTGCTGTTTTCTTAAGGGAAGTAATATATTATTCAAGTCCCTCCAGTGGAATTGGCATATTTCTGCTCGCAAAGTGAGCTCACTGAGACAGGGTATGCCTGCAGACCTCTTCCAAAGAGTACAGAAAGGACTTGGCATATAAAGGAATAAGCAAATAAGCATCATTATGTGGTGTCACAGAAATAGCAGATGTGTCCTTCCTGCATCTTACCCAGCTTTTCCCAGTGAAGCCAATACAAAGGCTTCAGCATCATAAAATCGCGGCTTTTATTCAGATGAGAAGTAAAACAAAATAAAGACTCATCTAAAAAAGCCTCCACTGAGATTTAATGGAATTCATTGTGTGTTTAAATTTCCCAGGCATTGTTGAAAATCTCAATAATCATCTTATTGTAAGCTTAACTAAGTCATAGATCTTCAGAGAGTGGGAAATTTTACTAGGAAGAAAAAAAGTTACTGGATTTTCTAATTTTAACCAGAACTGAGAATTATAAGTATGTGAATACCACAAGAAAACACTTCCAACTTTGCGAAAACTAAAAAGTGCTGAAGATCTTTTCTGAATCCTTTTTTAATGAAATTTCCAGACCTGGAGGTTGAAAGAGCATCAGGTGAAGTTTTTCTGCTCTGCAGAGTCATACCTGGTAACGCGCACCCACCCCAACTGCCCCCATTTGTGTACAACTCTCTGTTCTTCAGGACACTCTACTTTATGTCAGGATTAAATGTAAAGAAATGTTAATCTCTGAGGGGGCTTGGGGCTGATCATAGCATTCCTGATTTTTTCCAGGCGTTCTGATTTTGCAAAGCTGTAAAGAGTTAAAATATGCAAGAATCTTGCTGTTCAAGGGGGGGAAACCTTTTTTTTCCTTGGAAATTAATTTTATTACAAAGGGGTATTTTGTTTTTTAAATCCTAATGGCATCCAGTTATACCGTAGTTTCCATCTCTCTCTGCTTTTAGACCGCTAAATAAATTGCATCCAGTATTGCAAAAATACACTCATCTTATTTCTCGATGCCCTCAGAAACGTTGCTTGGGCTCTAGATGCATTGTCCCTTCCCCGTGGGTGCCTGCAGCCTGTGCCCAAGTAAGGCCCCTGCTTTACTCTTTAAAGCAAGATGACAAAGCCCTGTGCTTCTGGTACTGCAAAACCACGGCATAAATTCCCCCAGTGACACCAAACGCAGATTTTTCGCATTTTATCTTCTAAGTCCTGCTTTGGATGGATGTCACATCCTGCCTCCGGTTTTCAAACCATCCCGTCTCTCTCCCGTGTCCTTTTGCTAACCCCCGTGCCTCTGGGGAAGGCAGCAGCTCGGCCAGGGCTGCAGGAGCCCTCGGCGATGCTCAGGGGGCTCTGGGGGGGCTTCCCTCGGCTTTCCCCAGCCCGGGGCTCGGCATCGGTGCTGCGGTGACACTCGGGTCCCTCGTTTGGTGGCCAGGTGTATTACCAGCGGGCCGGTGTGAAACTGCAGCTTGGATGGCATCTAACAGAGTCGCGGGGAGCATTCGAGGCGAAGGCAGGGTTTAATAAATATACTTAATCATTTATGTTTTGACCTTAACCCAGACTCGTACTCAGACACAGAAAGCGGAGAGTTGAAAACGTACTTTGTCAAGGCTCCTTTGGCTGCTGGAGTGGTAAAACAGGGCAGCCTTGCTCTGAGGAAAGGCAGATCCTTCAGAAAGGAGAGTAAAAGGTCAGAACTAATCCAAAAGGACAAGCAGTGTATGTCTGTGTGTATATTGGGTTTCACATATGAAATCCAGTCATGATAAATCTGATGGCTTTAGAAACATCTACTTTGATTAATGAAAACATAGTTCCCATAGACCATGGGTTTCATACTTCAAAGTTCTCCTGGATTTAGGACCTTAGGTTTTGCTTATTCATATAACATGCAGGAAACTATTTTTAAATGAATAAGGGAGTTTAAAAAAAAAAAAAAAAAAAGCAAATGTTTCAACATCGGTGGTACAGATAGACTGGATAATAAGGGGCAAAATTAACAAACAACAGACATTTTATTATGCATTTTACAATAATGTTTACATTCTTTCTTCTATATTTGTTTTTCTTTGAAAAGATTTATGTATTTATAAAAATATCTCACTGCTCCGGCTCTGAAAATTGCAGCCTCGCTCCCAGTTGAAAGCCTTGGGGATGGCTGTGATGGCTGGCTGTGTTCCTAATCATCCCAAATGCTTCTCCTGAGCCCGGGGTTAACCCCTTGTGTGGGGCTGGAGGAGACAGCGGTTGTCGGGGCGATGGGGAGGAGGAGGAGGGTGAGATGGTCCCCGAGGACCTACCGAGCTTGTACCGCTGTGATCCTCAACGTTGCCATCCATCCCGGTGTCCCCAGCTGGGCAGCGGGAGCCTGTGGCCACTGCCCCATCGGACGTGGGCAACGGCTGGGCAACCTCCTGCTCGAGTACCCACCTTCATCCCCGCTGGGCACATGGGGCTCCGGGGGCCACCCCACCGCCGGGCTCGCTGCTCCCGGCAGCTGCATGTTTGCTTAAAACCCATTTAGGAATAATGACAGAGGAATAAACAGCATTTTTGTTTACAAGTCTGTAGCGCTGCGGAGGGACGCAGGAACCTCTCAGCCTCGCTTAGCCAAAAGTTCAAAGGGATTTGAAAGTGTTCGCTGCCTGTGGGACTGGGCACCCCGACTGAAGTCTCCATTAATTAAATGCACTCACAGGATACAGAGCTGGTGAGTAATGTCCTGTTTATAGCAGAACTGCAAGCGATTCTGGAAAAAAAAAAAAGAAACTCCGTGGGAGGGAGGATGACAGGGAAGTGGAGTGACTCGCGAAGGCTGTAGCTCCCGCCATCGTTTCCAAAGGCAGTAATTAACACTCACACCTTGATTCGGCAAGTTGTCGCGGAGTCTGTCACGCACAAGTCGATGTGCACGGGAGAGGGTCAGCAGCACACGGGCACGTGTTCAAAAGTCAAATTCGGGGCAGGTCGGGGAGATCTTCCCACACTTCCTCCACACTTAAATAAGGTATTTGCACAGGTACTTCTTTTTTTTTTTTTTTTCCCCAAAAAAAGCAGTTGTTCAAGTTCTGCAAGCTGCTGCTTTGTGGCATCCCCCCCCCCGGAGTAACAAAGTTATGGCGTGGAAGTGAATTGGCAAAGCCCGTAGGAAAGTTCAGCCATTAATATTTAAACGGGGTATGTTACAATTTGACTCACTACTTTGGGCAAGGAGTTTCCGTGCGCTGGTTCCTCACATGCCCGTGGGATTCTCGCTCCCGGCCGAGGCGGTTCTGGGCAGCTCTGGCACGCTCACGCTGCCGTTCCCGGTGCCTCCGGAGCCGAGCAGATGGGGACTCCCTTCAGAGTCCATTCCTGCTCTGGAAAGACCCATAAAACCCCAGGACTTGGTGATGGGCAGCCCCTCTTCTCCCTCCCGGACTGTCTTGGTCGCTCCCCAGGGTCTGCCGTCCCCGGGGGTCGAGCCCCCATCCCTTTCATGAGAAGGATGCATCTTTTATCGGTTAAAATTGGCAGGTCATTTCCTCTCCTATTTACTCGTGTTATTTTTGCTCACACGTATGTTGCAATATGCAAGGTGAGGCTCAAAACTGTCAAGCTCTTTAATAGAACCATTACTGTATTTTTGGAGAACGTACTCTTTTTGATTTACTGTTCCTTAGAAGACAGGAAATGGAGCTACTTGATTTCACATTTTAAACAAAGCCGTCCAGAGGTTTAATGAAAAAAATTTCCCCTGGCTTTCGAATTAAAGGGCTATGGTGAAAGATTTAGCTTAGCTATTTTGACTTAGAAAAATAACACGCTAGAAGCATTAAAATATTTTGTAAAAAGACTTTTTACTACTAGATTTTTCAGAGGAGAAAATAAGCTTCTCTGGTTTTCTCGCTCTTGGTGGGTAGGGCTAACTGTGGAATGAGAGGACCAAGGTTTGGTTGGGTTTTTTTCCCTTCTGTAGGATTTACTTTCCTGTTATATTAAAAGCCTTGAAACAATTGCAATGCAAAAGACAAATCCTGTGCTTCTAAGCAAGGTAATTTGGTCTGAGTAATAACAGAAGCCTTTGCCGTTAATAAAATGCGAGAAACATTAAGCAGAAAGACGGGGGTGGCCTGATTCTGCTCGGTCCAGCAGCGGCGTGAGCAAGGGACACTTCTTGTGGGAGGCAAATGTCAGTGGAAAGACAGAAGTGGGAGATGAGTATCCGGAGAAAATTAAAGTTTTAATAGGAAAATCCTGCATGTAGAGCAGAATTAGCTTGGAGTGTTTGGGGCAAAGTAAAGCTAAACACGCTGGAACTGCAAAACAAAGCACTTTTCAACCTAAATGTTCAAGCCAAGGTTTCTGCTTGTTCCATTTGGTTTGATTTGGGGTTGGTTTTTATTTGGAGTGCGGGGGATCCAGGACGGTGCTTGGGCATCATACAAAGGAGCCTGATGGTCTTAATTTCCACCCAGTTTCATCTTCGGTAAATAAGGGGAGAAGTAAACCTTCTGCTGGCTTGAAAGCACCACGCGATAGGATGAAATATTGACACGATTTTAAGTCAATGGGATTTTTTTTTTCAGTGGTTTAATGAGTTTTCACCAGCATTTCACTAGTAATTGCTTGACTAATATAATACCTAATTTGCTTCTTTCTTGAGTCGTTCCTAAGTGAATTGCTCCTTTTAGGTGGAGCCTGGTCCACCATCAGAGCTGTGTGGGCTCTGGGGGACAGAAGAAAGGCTGGGCTTCACGCGTCCGGCTCCGACGGTGGTGGCTGTCAGTAGGATTTCAGCGGTGTGTCAGTGATGGCTCGGGGTGACGCCTGCCTTCCCTCAGCCCCTGGGTAATCCCTTGAATCAGCAGGAGCTTTCTCAGCCGCGGCGGTTCTGCAGTTACATTCTGGCTGCGGGTTTGGGGGATTTGGAGAGCGGGACACTCCGCTGAGGTTTATTTGTAAACTTCTCTCTGGCCGACGATGGGGAATTCGATACGTTATCAACCGAGATACTAGGATTGAAAAGGGGAGAGCAAGGCAGCCAGAAAGAGATTACAATTTAATAAATAGCAGAGATATGGTGAGCTGCTGTCAGTGTAAGTTTAATGCCATTAGCTCGTGTGCCGTTGGTAACGATGTGCGGAGGGGCAAAGCACCCCAAAGGCTCCTGGGGAGCGACCAGCCCATCTGCCATTTCGTGCTCTTCACAGAAGGATTTTCCAAGGTGAAAAAATACCCAGGACTTAATTCTGCCTTGAAAAAAAATATTTTACTTTAACACATTTGCTGTCTGCTGATGCAATGGCAAGGAGAAAAGGAAAGTCCGTGACAATTGGTCTTTTTTTTTCCTGAAAGAGCTTTTTTTTGCATCAAAGAGGGACAGATCCAGGGCATTATGGTAGGAGAGGACCTGCCTGTTCAAGCAAGGTCCCATTTTCTACCCTCACTAAGTAACCGCGGTCAGGCATCTGCATGTTTAGCTTCACGTGGAACCCATTTTGTCAATGTGTATATTGAAATAAGGAGGAATTTGTGGACTCCACTGCGACGCCGAGCCGATGCCAGCACCCAGACCTCCTCTGCCCCATTCCTCACGGGCAGGGTGATCGCCCGCCGGGTGCAGTGGTGGCCGGTGAATCATAGCTGGATGCCTGGACGTGAATCATAATCCCAGATGTGAACTCCTAACATGGGAAAGGAGTGAAAAGGGAGGAAAGATAAAACTAGAGCTTCACCGGCCTCACAGGTTTTTTTCCAAGAAAACTTTCTGTGCCGTTAATCCCTCTAACCTGCATTTACATTAACACTTGCAACCTCACACGTTGCTGCTAAGAAGTTTTGGCAGCTCTTGGCCCTGATTGCAGGGGTAACGCTGCACTTGTCTCCTTTGCTCTCACTCAAGTATCTCAGGAGCCAGAGCCCGGCGCTCTATGAAGTTTCTCCCTGTACACGCATGCAGGCATCTTGGCAGAGCTTCAAAAGCCATTTGCCTTATTATTCATATGTCTGCTTATAGGAGCAGAAATGCTCCCATTTCTCACTTTCGGAATAAGAGCAGACACCAGTAAAGAAGAGATTTCTCATCTCTGGCACATCCCTGCAACCCTGTGGGAGCTCATCATCTCCCCGCTGCCACCCTGGGGTTTTGGGATGCAGATTTAAAAGCCCCCCACTAGCTCTCTGGGTACATGAACAGCCCCTTCAAAAACAACTGAGGTCTTGGACTATATGCAGAGTGGGGGTCTCGGGGTCGTGTGAAACCCCAGAAGGATGAATTGAAAAAAGAAGCTTCAAAAAGAGATCAAATTTTGCTTTTCCTCCTGCAGTTAGGATAGCTGACAACATGGAAATGTTGCAGAGACTTAAACATTATCAAAGTTGCTTCGCCTCCTCGCTGCATTTTCTCAAACAAGCTTCAAGAACCCTTGCTTTAAAACAAATTAGTGGACTGGAGTAACCTTATAAATCCAAAGACCCATTAAAAAGTTGAAATATTTGGTCATTCCTCCTCTCTGGGATTCATCCAGAGTTCAAGTGCATGTATCACATAAGAGCCACGGTCCCATTTTGTAGAGGTCCATTTTAGTGTTGATGGTTTTCTAGTGCCAGGAATCTACTCTGCAGCCAGGCAGAGAGATAAATCAAAGTTGTGCGCGCCGATGAAATTCAGGAGCCAGAAGTCACCATTGCAGCCCATATAAATCCCTGAATGCCAGCCCTGGTGCTTTTGTCCATGCCATTAGAGTTCAAAATTATCTGCCCCTCTTTGCTGATGTATGGATTAACCGGCTGCCCGAGTGTTTACTAACGGTTATCACCCGGTACTTTGGACGTTATCAGAGGAAGGGACGCCTGCCGCGGGGCTTGGTCTCTCACCCTTTCTATTACCACCTGTCAGTGGCAGGGAGTGTGCTGTGAAGCTGTACAGTCACAGGCTACAAGTGTAGATAGTTTCTGACGGCTGATCAAAGGGGAAAACCAAAGGCCTGATAACAAGGACGTGTTTCATGTACTTTTAACTTTGAGGAACATTGGCATTTGCATTTTTTCCTCTCGGTAGGCTGGCAGAAACCAGGCACAATAAATGCTGCATATTCAGTTACCTAATAGTTGAGTAAATGGTATGTGCTTGAAGCAACAAAGCATAACTGTAATCTTGTTCCAAGTGGGAATGATTTAAGTAAGCCTTCGCAGAAGACTTGCTGTATAATAAAGTAGAATAATTTTAATTTGTACTTTGAAGTGATCTTGAATTCGGAATCTAATCTTTGCATTCAGCAGAACATCATACGCTGTTGTGAATGAGGTAATAACTGCAAGTTAAGGAATTATTTTAAGTATCTTTTGTAGGTACGTGCGCTCCGTCACAATAACCAGCGTCTTCAGTAAAGGGCTGCTGGGGAAAGAGTCTCTGTTAGCTCAGGTTTGGCCAAAAATTTCCCAGTGCAGGAACAGAGAAAATCCACAGATACCCCAGGCTGAAAGAAGGGCTCGCTTTTTGCCTTCAGTAGACTTACTTCAAACACAAGGCAGAAGGCAAGTGGCCCTTTCCTCATCAGTATATCATACTGTTGTACTTTCCTGCTCAAGAGAAAGGGATTTTAGCTGAAGTTTTTGCACATTAGCAAAGACAAAATGACTTGACTGTTTCCATTGTCTGAGACGAAGGGTGAGGGTGCTCACCAGCAGCCCAGAGCAGACAAATCAACTTTAAAAATAATTTCTAGTTGTCTAACGTGTGCTTAATAACATATATACAGGTTTTTAACACTACGTGTCATTTGCCTCGGTGTCGTTATGCTGATTTTGTGACTCTCACTGGTCTGAGACCAGAATTGGGTCCGCATTTTTCTGTATTTTTTTATATGATTCTATGATTCTATTTTTAATTTAACCTTTTTTGCTTGCAGCTGCTTGGTCAAAGCTGTTCAGTGCTCAGGGCTCTGCTTGCTCCCGCTGTGCTGTTAACACCAACATTTTAACTAATGTGCTAAAATCAGCTTTTCCGGAACTCAAAAACGCAAGGGCTTCTCTCTTTCCAATGCAATAAATAATATGTATGGAAGTGGTTTGGTCCCGGGGTCTCCCAAACATCTGCCTGTTGTTTGTTGAAGGTACCTTCGACCGGAGCGTGACCTTGCTGGAGGTGTGTGGGAGCTGGCCCGAGAACTTCGGTCTCCGCCACATGTCTTCCATGGAGCACACTGAAGAGGGCCTTCGGGAGCGCCTGGCCGACGCGATGTGCGAATCTCCCAGCAGGGACATAGTGGGCTCAGGAACAGGTACAAAGAAGAGGTGTGATCAGAGATCACGTACATCTCACCCAATGGTGATTTTTATTTTTCTTTTTTAAATTTTGCTTTTCCTTTTCTCTGTCCGCTACCTCTCTTATTAATTAACTTTTACGGGGAGCACACTTAGTGTGAGAGAAATCATTTATAAAAAGAAAACAGTTGGTAGATCACATGAACGTAGTCTGAGGAGCCTAAAGTAACTTGAAGCAAAATATGGGGCTTGAGTTTTCCTTCCCGTACAGCTGTGACAAGGGCTCTCCTCCCTCCCCTGCCGACTCGGGAGCATCCCGGTCTCTCTGCAGATCGCTGCCCTGGCCCACCCTGCTCCAAACAGTGTCATAATCACACGCATCCTCATTTGGTGTCCTGAATAGAGCCACTGCGAAGCGCTGGTTCTGTAATCCAAATTAATCCATCTTCATCAGTGTCCATTATATTGATAAATTATCTCATCTGTTTAAGTAAATGGGATGGCACGTCAGAGATTATGCTGCTCAGAAGGGGCCCGGTGGTAGGAGACGCTTAGAAATGTTAAAGCGCAATTATTGCGGGTTTATTGTCTCCATTAATTTTCACTTGTTTTAAAAACGCCCTCCAGTAGAAGGACGAGGCCCGTCTTTGATCCGTGCACCATTTGTGTTGCGACCAGCAGCTAACAGTAACGGTGGCTTCTAACATCAGCTGCCAGCTCGCTTGTCGCTCTTCCGGAAACTTGCCTGGGAAGGGAGAGAAGGATGATCTCCAGCAGGAACGTAGGGGTGTTCCAAGCTGTGGACGTTACAGAAAGGCTGCGTAGAGCAGAAGCTGTCTCGGCCTTCTGCTGTTGCCCTCACGTATTGCTCATCCCCTGCTTTGCAGGTGGGTCGTTACTGAGCACGTAGCCCACGGGAGGTCACCACACTGCTGCCACCTCCCACCATCTGGAGGAGGAGGTTGCAAAGAAGCAGAATTTAAGCCCTTGTATGTAGTTACAGATAGCAATAACCAAGCTGCTGAGTGGTGCAGAAGCACCCTTCATAGCCCAACCTGGCACCCTTCAAACTGTCTTTCCTCTGATTTCCGTCTTGAAAATGATGGAGTCAAGGGGTGGTTTAAGATTTGGCATTAACAGGAAACGTTGCTGAACACTACGCGTGGGTCTCAGCTACAGATCTGGCGCAAATTCGCACCAGCTTGTTGCCTTGGATGAGACACTTAACGTGTCCATGGCTCCAGTGCTCCACCACTGCAATGAGGATAGAGATCCCTCACATGGCTGGTGGGGAGTTTAATCAGCTCATGTCTGTAAAGGGCTGTGAAAGTGGAAAAACAGGCAAAGGCACATATTTCGTCACTTATTGACCTGCACTGTGATCAGAGTGAACTTTGGGATGGTGTCCACTTCCGATGACGGGTCAGCTCCCCTCAGGCCGTGTACGTTAGGGGAAAGGTGAGGAGAACACCTTCTCTGAAAGCTGAAGCCATCTAGACAAGTTAAGGTGACTGACTGCCCCAGAGACTTGGCATTATATTATAAACCGAGAACGTTGCCAGAGACAGAGGTCTCTGTTTTCCTTCCATTTGCACCAAAACCAGCCGATAGCAGTGGGTGCCAACTTCTTCGGCATAAGATTAGGCACACAGGTGTAAAGACAGGAAGGAACTGTTTATAGAGGTGCCATTCACTGAGCTAAAAGTCACCCGAAGAGATTTCTCCTTGCTTTTACTCCAGACACGTTAGTCTTCCTAACGAGTGGAAGATGCCATCTCAAAGCAGCCAATGTAAGTGGCAATAGTGGCTAACAAGCATTGACCCAACTCACCCCAGCCCACCACCCTCCTCTCGCTATCGTTACGCTCTGTGTTTTCCTGCCTGTCGTGGGATTCTCTCTACCACTAACGGACTTTATTCTCAGGATCTGGGCATGTGGTGACTCAGGGCGGCGGAGAAAACCTAGTGATAAGGCTGTGAACTCCCGTGCCCTTTCCACTTCCATCCCCTAACGGCTCTTGAGCTCTTCTTACCAGATGGCTATAAAAAGTTCTCCCCTGCTCAGGCGATACCTGGAAAATGGCACTTGCCCAAGGAGTCGGATGGTGCTCACTAGCCACATGTGGCTACGCACACAGCAGGCTGCTTGCCAGCCAGTTTGTCAAGCTGTGGAGCACGGTAAAGTGCTCACATCTCTCTGCTGGTTAATAAATGGGGAAAGATAAGTTGGGAGGTACATTACCCTTGCTTCAAAGAAGGGGTGTCTTTGTTGGCTCACAACAAGTAGGATAGTTTTCGCTTCTCCCCAAACCACTTACATCTTAACAAACCTGGGCTGAACTGAATTATCTTTGAAATACATTCACGTGTATTTGCCCACTCACGTCCAGTTTCTCACGTCGCCTCAATGAAATGGTATCAGCAGAGAAGGACACCGTAAATTTGCTTGTTGGTAGTTGATTTATGCATTGGTACTGGTTCCAAAGACAGTGTTTATATTTCTGCATTGGACTAAAAAATTATGGAAGTTATAAACTTCTTTGAAATAATCCTAAAATTACTTATTTTAACTTACGCATGCCTTTATGTTATGCATGCCTTTAGCCCCTCTTTGTGCTGCTTGGATTCTTTTCAGTCCTTAAATACATTTTATAGAGATTTAATGAAACTTGCAAAATCTTATTTGAACTGAAACATGACTTAATGAAAATTTCTAGCTCTGAGTGTGAAGATAAGGGCATGTGCAGTGCTCGGGTCCATGGCGTGGACAAAGACAAAATGGGCCATAGGGTGGACAGTGAGACTTTATCAAGTGCTCAACTGGTCCTGACATGCACTTAATGGCAAGAGATAAATAGATTCTTTTAATGCCTTAACTGTTAGGACATAGCTGACACGAAGATTTATATAGTAATCAGGGCTGATATGCTGTGGTAGGGCAGAGGAAACACATGCTTGTGGTGCACAGACCACTTTGGGGAGCAGATACTCACAGTGTCTTTGTTTCTTACCAACCTCACTGGTTCGGTGGTTCTGGCTACTGGCAGAGGCAGAAACGACCCAGAGATTGGTTGTACAGGAAACATCAAACTGGAGGATGCCAAAAACCATGAAGAATAATCTGGCATTTGCAAGGAAGGGGAATTAGATGGCCCGACAGGTCTTTTCCATCTCTGTCTCCAACTAGTTGCCAAGGGCTGTCTGACGGTGGACGGGAGAAGAACCAGGTCTGGAAAATGACCCCCCCAAAAATCTGCTTTCCTTGTGACCTAAATGATAACTCCAGTCATCCAGCTAGTTGACTTGATTGGGAAACCAGCTTTTCTCCTTGTTATCCAATTATCCAGACGACCCATGTCTATCTTAAGTGGAGTCTGCTGTACATAAGCTGTCAGCCTAGATACACATTTAATTCCAAAGAAGGCGTAAATTGGCAAAGATGCAAAAAGATGTTTTTGCTGTTTCAGTTTCTGTCAAACTCGCACTTGTGTCTACTCACAAAATGTTAGTGGTCAGTGACCTCTTTTGCTTGCAAAGCTTTGTTTTCAAGTGGCTACAGTATTTACATTTGCAGTGTAATTTCTGAGTATGCGCTGGAGCTTCACATTGCATTCTCAAAACAAAAAAAAAAAACAAAAAAAAAAAAAAGAAAAGAAAAGCTAGTATTGTGATTTATGAAATTGTGCTTCCAGGAGACAAATCTCTGACAATATTCCACTCAAACTGGACATGCAGAAATTGCCACCCCGGGCTAGAAAGCTTTCCCTCCAAAAATACTGTAATCAGTAAATTCCTCTGATTTATGTATTCCTTCAACAAGTACATTTCTTAAGCTTTCAACCTCATTTTTGGTCATTCCTACTGAAAAGTAGTGTATAATAGGGGACAAAGCCTGGGAGCCCCAGGAGACAGATCCCCCAGTCCTCTCTGCCTGTCCTCCCCAGGCTGAGGACGTGATGCTGATGTGGGTTCCTCCAGCAGAGGCGTAGCGTGGTCTGTGGGCATCCCAGGGACCCAAAGTCATTAGGCCACCAGTCACGTCCACTTAAGAGGTAGGTTGGCCTGAAAGAAAACCAGTGGGTCTGTCGGTCGGTCCCAGAAGGGAGTCAACAACTCCAGGACAGCAGCGGTGAGCACCAAACGGTGCGTCTCTGCGGCACCAGGGTGAGAGGTTTAGCTGGACGGTAAATCTCGGCACAGCTTCAGGCTGGGCTTTCACATCATTTCCCAAATCGCAACCCGTTCTGTACGTTTTCTGGGGTTTATTACTATAAAGCACACAGCACAGTGACAGAAGGGTAGATTTATGCTCTAGCAGACTAACACAACGGGCGGGTTTCCAAGGGAGAATTGTCAATATATAAAATAAATAAGTATTAATCACTGCTTAGGTTATTTTGTCAGGATAGGTGATACAGCAAGCTTCCTCTAGTGACAGATGTGCTGCTGCCACTGTCAGACCCCTGGTTTTTCTGCCAGAAAGAGCGGCTGGAGTCCGGGCAGCTGTGGAGATGCAGGATGGAGCTTACTGTGTTTGCAGTGTGCGATTCCAGTCCGTGCCCATCTGCTGCGTCCTCTCTCTTACAATTTGCTTCGCTGCCTGAGTGTTGTACTTATATTCACATCTAATTTATTTTGACAAAACATACCCAAATCCACATTGCTGCAGCATTTTACAAGTGGTGGAACTGTTCTGTGGATGCACAAGAGTGGAATTGCTTTTTGTGGGCATGTCTCCTTCTTTTCTTAACTCAGCATGAAATCCAGTACCCTCGGATGGCTCAGTTTACACTGCAGTTTTTGGAGCAAAATAACTTTTTTCTCTATCTGTCCTGTCTCAGGAATACATATGAACTTGCAGTTAAAGCCTATATTGAAAACTGCAGAGCACCCCCCAAATTTTACATCTCAGAACCACTGCTATAGGTCCAAACAGGGAAGGGATGCGAGTGGTCGCCCCTTCACCATCATGGTCAAGACAACCCGTGAGGTCTGGAGAGTTTAAAGCAAGGTGTTTAAAGCCCATTATGAAGTTTCAGTTAAAAAAAAAAAAAAAAAAAAAAAAGTATGGCTCATTTTCTTCCAAAAACTCCAAGTCTGTCAGCTCCCACCTGCGGAAAGCTGGTGGCACAGCAGTGAGGTGCGAACGCCGCAGAGCGCCCTGCGCCTGGCCCTCAGGAGAAACTGCCTGGATCCCTTCCAAAGTTCATGAACAAACTCATAATGCGATGAAGGAAGCTCATATGTTGAAGCAAACTCTTTAACCTGATTAATGGGATGTAAGTAAGTGGAGCTAATTAAACGTGCTGTTAGGGAATAGCCCATTCGAAACGCCGGGCTCAGGCCAGTTGGGATCCTGGTCCCCAGCTGAAGCCGTGTGGTTACACCGGCCTGAACCTAAGTCGGGTCTTGACACTCCTGAGCTTTGCAGGAGCACGTTTTTGAAATATTTATGTGACATCTGTGGCTTGGAGAAGTGAAGTCACACGCTTTCTGGCATTCCTGGCTGAGGTGGGAAGCCAGGGGGGAGGAGAGGGATCCGCTGCCCTCTCCTTCTGGGCAAGGAGCATCTTCCCTGGGTTTTTGCAAAAGAGAAAATGTCTGTGGTCACAAGCTGTGTTGGGAGATGAGCAGCCACCTGGACATAGATGTACCTGTACATTTAGTTTCAGGAGTAGGATTAGCCCTGTATAGAGTCAGAGCTTCAATTGGTACTTTTCCATCCCTTCCTTCCTTCCTACTTTCTTTCCTTCCTCTTCCTTTTAATCTTTCCAAGACAATTTTTCCCTTCCCTCTCCTCAGTTGGTCTTAATCCTAACTTGGACATGGGATATAGGAACACAGGAACACGCAACAATTGATTTTCCCTCTGAAGAGCGTTTCTGCAAAGAGATTTCTGCATAGGTTCAATGCAAAATCAGCTTGGGCAGCAAACACACTGGCGTATCAAATAGCATTGATGCTAAAAGCAGCCTTTGAACTTTCAGAATATTCATCCCAGGGTCAGAGATTAAATTACCCCCCCTCAAATAAGTCCAAGAGCTCAACGCAGTTCTTCCAACAAAAGGTCTATTTGGATGAGACTCTTCTAAAAGAAATGACAATTCAGGGCTCTTGAGGAGCTGCCATTTTTTGAGGTGCTGGATGATGGGGAGAGCAGCGTTTGCACTGCACGCTTTTTAACGTTGTCCTATTAGTTATTTCTCACGTGCAACTGCAGCTGCCCCGTGTAGGGCATCAGGCACTTCATGGGCTTCTCGTCCTCTCCTGCCCACGCCGGTGTCCCTGGAGCAGGGCCAGGGCCAACAAGGACATCTTTAACTTCCCAACCATTTCCCAGGGCTCCAAATCCACCTCGCCACCAGCCCCAGGAGGGAGTTTTTAGTGGGATTTCTTCCAGGTCTACATTATTTAAGGGGGCAGGGAGGGCGGGGGGGGAAGAACGCTGATACCAGAAATGTTTCTGGTGTGAATTTAGGTTCGTTGCTGTTTGTAGAAAAAGTCTGCTGATGTTTCTAAAGGGAGCAGTGATACCAGAGACAGCTCTGACTTTCTGCCATTTGATAACAAGTTGATCAACTGCATTTACTTCCTATCAATTGTGGTGTGGGGAGATTCCTTTTCTTTTTCTTATTATTAAATCAAGGCATTTTTTAAGAAATATTTTATTTTTGATACAGACACAGCCGGTGAAGTAGCAGTAAAAAACATCACCACAAAGAGGCACATGGCTTTGAAATGTTTTGGTATGTAACGTAACTGTATTGTTATGAGGTCTTAACTTTTGCACAACAAATATTTCTCCTTGTTCTAACAGCAAACCCTCTCAGCTTTCAAAGGGTTACGTACATAACAGGGTCGTAAGGGAACCAAACAAAAAATATCTAAGTGTCTCAAATCATTTCACAAATAACATTGTTCTATTTTTCTCCTTAGACGAACAAGAGTTTCTTTGATTTTTTTTTTTTAAGTCAAATTTAGGATTCTGCTGTTCAGAGCAGAGAGGTCACAAGGCCCTAATGTATTTAGCATTGACTGCCCTCTCTTGTAGTGCGTCTATTAGTCAGTAATTTGATTTGTACCTATTCATTTGCAGTCCCTGCAGGAGCTCTGAGCTGGCCCCAAGTATAATTGGTGCTGTCTCTATTTTTACATCATTAGATTAGCCCCGACTCCTGGCCACTTGTTGTCTGCGCTTGTCTGTCCATTTATACAACCTAATGTAACACAAAATTCATTACTGATCACATTACTTTCAACTCTGAAGCCAGCTTTGTGATAAACATTTTGTTAACCCTTTCTTGCCAGCACACAGACCTGGGGGATAAATGCACTTTCCCTTTGCAGAAAAATCAATATCATAATAAAACAAAGTGCAGTCACATTTCTAGATTTGTCATTCCTCCTGGAGAAAGAAATGGGGAGAAACATATATGAGATGACTAAATGATGTCTGCATCCAGGCATCTCACGCTGCTGTATATGAAATGAGCTCAGCGGTGTCCTTTCTACTAGAATATAAAGAAGTGACACAAGATAGGGCCAGCACTCAATTTAAAACTTAATTTCTTACTCATTGTTCTGCAAGTGTTTTAGCTCTTCTGTGCAGGCTGCAATCGGGTTATGACATTATTGGAACTGGACATTTTTCTTCCAGTGCTTTGTCTCAAAGTAGTTAACAGAGAAACAATCCCCTTTCTCCTTAGAGATTTGTTATTGCATTGGGTTTTGTTTTGGTTTGCTTTGGTTTGTGGTTTTTCTTCCTAATGATTAAGCAAATTAATTTTCCTGCTGCAATACTCCAGTATTTCACAGGAAAACGTGAAGCTGTGTTCTGACTAGCTTGGCTTTGCTCACATTTGACTGTTTTGCTGAGTACCTCCTAAAGCATTAAGCTTTTTGCATCCCTAAGGCTTCTGCTATTGATTTCAAGGGGAACGAGAGGAAAACCACGGTAGGTATTCATTTGGGCCTGATTCTGCAAAGGGCTGAGGATCCCTACGGCTCTGTTTGCAGCATCATGCCCGCGAGGTGATGCTTGCTGTTGAAAGAAATGTATTTTGGTGCACGCAAGAGCTGTTGATTTTTAACAGTTTTCTAAATTCATCTTCTGTTTGTACAGCTTGGCTTGAAAATCTGTTATTTTGGGTTTTCTAAATATTTAGAAACATTTCTCAGTGTTTATTAAATCGTCCTTTTAAAAGTCCGAGTTCTGAAGCCTGCCCCACACCGAGCGGTCCCGCACTGAGCAGGGTGCAGGAGACGAGGAGACTACAGGATTTTTCCATCTCTAGTTTCTATAATTACCCTGTTATTCCTTTTGCATGGTATTTTTATGTAGGATACGACTTACAGCAAGCCTATCTCTCTTAGTAAGTCTAAGAGCCCTTGTCTCCCAGCAGTTGAACCAGGACTGGTATTTTTACAGCTGTTTTGTGAGCCAAAACTTGCTGCAGCTGCTGAGGTGGTGGCAGAATAAAGACAAGACAGTTCCTTTCCCTCCGCCCCAACCCGGCAGCCCCAGGGAGCTTTTTTGGTATTTTGCTGATTTTCACAGGAGTGATTTTAGGTGTGTGCGGCGCTGGCCGGCGCTCGCTCCTCGAGCCTGGCTTGGCCGGGGGAAGGCAGGAGCTCCTCTGCTGCTGCCTTTGTGCCCCTCGGTCTCTGCTCCAGCTTCGCCCTGAAATCCCTGTACAGCTTTAGGTGGCTCCTGTCACCCTCACGTTAAGGACAAGCCACAGCTCGGGTCACGGCGCAGGGCTCGGTGGCAGAAGGTGCATGGCCAGTCGGACCACGTGCCACCACCCCGCTCCCACCCCCGGGGTTTGTGAGGTCTGATGCGCTGCTCCCGTCTCCTCGCCCTTTAGTGCGGGTCTCCCGTGCCTCTGGCATTAACTCTTTGAAAGTTTGAGCCTTTCCTTATCTTTAAAGGATGCGCAGCCAATTTGCTGGCTCCCCTTCCTGCCCACGCAGAGCTTTAGCATCACGCTGATGCCCAGGGCATCTGGCGTCCCCTGGATCGTGAGAGGGCGATGGCCCAAGTCATTGCAAAGCTCTCACAAACTCTGCGTTGCCCTCTCGCCGGGGAAAACGGGAGAGGAGGCTGGAGAATGGAAACCTCATTTATGCAATAAACTGTTAAGCAGTCGAACTGTTAAATGAACGCTTCTTGTTAGAGAGATAGGATGAAGTATGAGTCACCAAACAGCAAAATGGGCATTAACACAGGAAAAACCCCAGCAATAAACGGAAGGTCAAAAGCTAAAACAATTAAAATGTTCTTGTGTGAGCCAACCCTCTGGCTCTGCGGCTTTCAGCCCTCTCAGCTGCAGAGGCCCCTCTTCCACCACAGGACCTGCTCCTCACGCTTCGGCATCAGGAGGCACAAGTCCTTCGAGGGACTCCCAGAGTGCCACCTCCACCAGCTCCAGAGGTCTTCTCCCACCCGTTCGGATGCCGTATCATTTCCTATCACCGTACTGTACTCTGCAGCCCTGCCGTCATCTCTCATCACTCCCGTGCATTTCTCTAACAGAATATCAGACAAATAGTAACCTGATTTTTCCGATAATCTGGCCGTGCTATCCTTGGTGGAGCCTCAGAATATCAGGGCTTGGAGCCGTATCCTTGCTTAACAGCGATGTTGTTCACTATCTGATGCTTGCAGTGTGTCTAGTGGAGATGGAAAGGCAGAAAGTGGGATGGGGGGAGAGAGGGCAAGGGGAAAAGGAGGAAAAAAAAGTCTGAAGGAGGCTTTGGCTGGGGGAGGATCTCCCTGATGGATGGGGAGGGAGGCTCCCTGCAGCGCATCCTGCGTCCCCTGGGGCCGGGTCTGGTGGCTGTCCCCGGAGGAAGCAGCGCTGTGGCCGGGTCCCCAGATACGCTGGGAACGGTCAGTCCTCCTTGAGGTATATATTGTAATTTGTGGTATGAAAAGATTAGCTTTCCTTCCATTCCTAGCCTGCTGTCTCCCCGCCATGGATAATATATAAAACAGTAGACTTTTATTCATTAACATTTATGGGAAAATGTTAATATTAAACTGTAAGTGAAAAGCCCCATCTTATTGAATTCTTCTGCTGTGTTATTGGGAGCCTAATTACATTTTGCATTTAAATAAAAACCAGATGACGTTCAGGACGGTCAGGCAAGCATTCTGTAAGTGAGAATTTATCTTGCGATCTGGGTAAACAATGTCTCATCATTTAACAGTTATTATAAATAATGGGTTTTTAAGCACTTTGCTGGGAGTTCATATTGGCTCCACGCGGGTTGCACTAAGGGAGAGAGAATTTCAGTGACATCTTCCAGGCATCCGGTGAGGAGGAATCATATCCTGAGCTCACTTCTCAAGCTGCAGCAGTTTTCATCCTCCTCTGTTTATTATTGCTCAATATTGTGTGCACAATCGGCTGAAAAAAAAAAAAAAAAAAAAGCTAAGAGTAAGAAAAATCACAAATGGAGAAACCATCTATGGTGCTGCTCCAGCAGAAGCCGAGGGTGTTGGGGACCCCTGCGGAGGTTCATGCAAGTGGTTGAAACCTCCAAAGGCATATTCTTTCTGTAAAAACGGGCTGTGTAAAAGTTGTATCTTCGCAAAGAATGAAAAAGATGTTGGGGCAACACGTAAAGACAAAAAGATAAGAGACTGGCTGCTTTTCTCTTATGTTTCTGCTGGTGCCCTCTTAAATTACATCACTGGTAATTACATGCTTGGTAATGCGTGAGTAAAACTTCTAAAAAATGTAAATAGCTTTTTCCCCACTTCTGTTGTTTATGTTCTGCGTTTCATTCCTGTCGCTTCAGACAAGGTGGCGGTGCTTTTGTTGCTCGCTGGCTTTTAGTCTTTGCTCCGTGTTCCTCAGACATTAGTGGGAGCCTCTGAGATTTCTCCAAGGCATTTCCCGTCACAGAGAGGGAGCAGCTTCCCCACGGTCTGTCCCGGGGAGGGAGGAATTCGTTTTCCATGCAGACAGAAAGAGGTGGTAAGGGGATGAATTTTTTAAGTTACCATTCGCTGTCGTGAAAAGATACAGAATTCGGGAGTGCCTCATGCTGGCTGGTGGCGTGTCACCTTCTGACACACCAGGAAGCCACCCTCCCTGTAACATGGCTGTTCCAGGACATAAACTGTTTATTGCCTTTTTCTGTGAGAGGCATTTTATCCCATTTTCCAAGAAGACCCCCGCAGCTAAAATACCATCTTTTTTTATTTAATTAATTTTTGTATTTATTTGTTATTTCCTTGGTCAGTGACTTTTCTCAGTGTCTGCCCAACACATGAACTCTGTGTTTACATCAAAAGCTGATGGCGTTGTGAAAGACAAAGGGTCAGTATCACTTCTCTGACTGTTTCCAAAGATGTTTTTCTGGGAAGGCTGCGGGCAGGAAGGTGCTGGCAGGGTCAGCAGCTGGGACCTGCCCCGTTCCCTCCACTCTGGCTCGGTGGCACAGCATGGGAACGAGGAGCCAAGGGTGGCAAGTGCCTGCAGAACCCAGCTCGAAGTGAGAGGGATGGAAAAGGTGACAGTTCCCTAACCAGACACGTGCGAGGGGACGCAGAGGCAGCTCCATGCCACGCTCCGTGGAGGGATGCTCACGTGTGTTGCTGCTCTCGTTTTCTCCCAAGGCAGAGCACAGCGTTCCCATGGATGGCATCTCCCGTCTGTTCCCAAGATGACCACGCACACCCCTCTCCGAGCAGCTGTTCCCGTGGCTGAGGCCAGGTTGTCAGGTAGAAATGACGTTTGGAGGCGTTAATCAAAAGACAAATTAACCTAGCAGCCTTCCTCCCTCGTCTGCAGCCGGGGAGGCGGCAGTGGGTAGATGAATTGTCCAGGGACAGATCCCTAAAGCATCTGGGCATGCTTTTTTGCCTTCACTCAAGGCTACTTTTATCTGCACCCTTTAAAAAAAGATCTTTAGAATATATCATGCCAGTATTGTGCTGTCTCTTTGGTTTATCTTTTGGAAATGAGGCCTGTCACCCATCAAAATGTGAGTGAGGAGTCTGCAAAAGAGCACAACATGAAGAGCAGGTAGTTATATTAACTCCACTGCCAGATGCCCAAGTATGAGGCAGAATCTGCGCAGCTTGAGATGATTTAAATTGCCTTTTATGTGGGATGTGGCCAGAGGAATGCCTTGGTTTGCCATTAGGTCTTTTAGATTTCACACAAGAGTTATCTTCCACCACGCGTTCGTCCACAGGCTGCAGCTCATTCACACGTTTGACAGTGCTTGTAAGAGCGTAACTAAAAAGGCAGAGTATATTAGAATCAATACTCGGAATAGTTTTTAAAATACGACTTTTAACAGCTGAGAATGTCCAGTTGACTTTTTTTCAGCTCCTCCTGGTTTCATGAGAACGAAGGCAAACTGCTGTGCTGAACAACCCCATTAACAAAGGGCCGAATTAAGCTTCAGATGTCATTTTTATCAAGGCTCTTTCATATTTATGTCTAACATCAGAATTTGGAGCTATATAAATAAGACAGAGTGTATTAAGAGCCTCAAGCAATCCTGCAAGAGAGCGAGTCCACAAGGTTGGCCTGTTGTTTTTCCAGGCTCGGTTAATACTCAATCTAGGTAGAGACGTGATTGTAAGAGTCCTACTGCGAGCTTTGAGTGCTTCGTAAAATTAGGTCTGCGTTTAGAAAATTGGTCTGCTTGAAGCAGCAATGTCAACATAATCTTTAAAATAATTGCCTAAATAGACCAAATAAGTTGCCTTTGGAACTGGGATTATTTGGATGGGTTTGGAGTTTCTCAGCGACACTAAAACCAGCGCTGGGGAAATGAAGGGAGGAGACCTCTCCTCTTTAGATCTCCACCTGAGCTCTTCAGATCTGAGAGCCTTGAACCGTTTAGATGAGCAGACAAGGCTGAGTCTGCAGTGACATCATTTTGTGAGCTTCAACGAAACTCTTCTGATTTGGACCAGCTGAGCATCTGCTCCCCCCAAACTTTTAACTTTTGCTTTGAATCAAGCCCAAATTCCAGTCCAGTCTAGCTTCCTCCTCGGCATCAATCTGCACCGGAGAGACAGCCCAGAGCCTCTCAGTAGCTTTCCTCACTCGCCCGAAAGGCCACTTCGTGTCAGAAGTACTAGAAGTTGTGCCAGAATTACTTTGCTTTGTAATATTATACTTCTAAAATGATCTCGGCAATACGTTTGTGTCAGAAGCACATAATGCACATATGCAGGGTGCACGGAGAGGCACACTCCGAGCACAGAAGTTGTCCTCCTCCAGGGCTGCCTTGTCTTCCTAACCGAGGGTTGTTAAGGAGGCCCAAGAACCAAGGTAGCATCACAAAGGGGGGAAAAAAATAGATCTTAGCCAGGAAAGAAACTGCTGGAGGTTGGAGGGTCAGAAATCCCCCGTTCAGCGTATCGGCGAGGGGCTGCCCAGACCCTGAAGTAATTGCTGGATTTGTATTTTTGACCTTGAGGCAATTTTTCCTTACCCAGCATTTTTTGGTGGGGCTGTTTGGCCGAGCTCGGGGTGGGAGGAGGGACCCCCAGCCTTCCCCAAGCGCTCCGGGTCAGCGCGCTGGTGCGTGGTGGCTTTGCTGCAGCCACCTCTCAGAGAGAGATCTCCGGTGGGAAAGGGGATGCTTAGATCCATTCCTTGGGTCCGAACCTGCTGTGGATAGAGGTGTTATCCACGGGTTCAGGAATAGGAGCGTCCCCTCCAAAGCTTCCAGGCGAGATCCAAAGAGTCTGGAGGGTGTAGGACACGGAGCTGGTAGGTGTCGTGAAGGTGCAGATTCCATCGAATTTGCATTTTCCTTTGTGGAGTCGGAGGCTGACGGAGGGGTCACTGTTGAGCAATCCGAGGCACTCCCATAACCCTGGGAATGAGAGACCAAACCCAGGAATTTTAATACAGTGTTTTCTCTGCAAATGCTTTTGGTCTGATATACACAGATGTGCTGCTTGCGTAACTGAAGATACGAGATAACTCTGCCTAAATGCATTGAAAAACTTGTGTACACAGTGGTTTGCACAGGAAAGCGTGTATTACATATAAGGTACATTATAGGATTTATAGTAGCAACATCCTGAAACTTTCAAGATGGGGTAGGAGGGAATTCCTTTAAACCCGAACGACCGTATCTGCATATTTATTTTTAAAAACTCTTTAAGAAATCTTGCACAAGGAGTCGTAGGCTTCCATGATGTGGATGGGCTACAGAAGTTGTTTTCTATAAGCATTTGACTGTTCTAGCTTTTGAAATTTCACATACTGACTGAAATCAGCAACTCATCCTTCTGAAGTGCCATTTATGTAGGAAAACATCCTAAACCTCTTTACAAAAATATACAGCTCTAGGAAACTTGAGATTATTTTTTAAAAGCACTGCAGTCATTGTGAAAGTGCCTATCATGAAGAATATTCTCCCTCTAAATGCTAGTCCTTCATCTAGTGCACTTTTAACCTTCCATAAAATGCTCAGAGTCAAGTCTGGCAAGATGCCAGAGTCGTGGGTCTTCTACTCCATGGACTCGAGTCGTATGGAGCTTTTTGGGTTCTCTTTTTAAAGGAAAGAACAAGCTGCTTGCCTTTTTTTTTTTTTTTTTTCCTTTTGATAGACAAGATTCTTTAGAAGTTCACGCATTAAAATGTTTTGCCCGTCTCTCAACAATCTCTTGGTGCCTGAAGTAAACCCAGACATTTATGTAAGTTGCGATGTCCTCCCCATTTCGTGAGTGTTAGTTGTTTGGCATCTTTGCGTTGAAATAAGGCACTAGAAACGAAATTTGCGGTCTCGGCGGGGGCTCTGATGTTCAGAAGGCTCAGTCTTCGTTCCCCTGGTTATCTCCTGCCTCCTGCACCTCCTCGTCTCCTTGCTAGATCCTGCCACCTTTTTTCCGACATGCCAGGTTTCATCTCCAAGTGCAAGGCGTTGGCGAACTCTATGTGGATTCAGCATTAGCCTTAGCGTAAGGTAGTTTGACAGTAACTAATATTTTACATAGGCCACTGAATTCTGATTTCAGAGGAGTTGCTCAGGCAGGGTTTGCCAGTCTTTTTGACTTTGCAAATTTAATGTAGGTGCTTTTGTGGCGTCTCAACATCTTTCAGGTTGCAGCAGGATGAAGAGGTTTTTAATAGGGGGATTGATTTTGAATGTTCAACTGCCGTAGTGTTACATTTCCTCTTTTAAATGGAGTTTAAAGTCTCTTTTCTTAAACTGCTGGTTTAAAAAAAAAAAAAAAGGGGGGGAAAAGAAGCATTTCTTAGGAGCAGGTCTGTCTCAGCCACCCAAAGCATCGCAGGAAATCAGTCCCTGCAGCTGGGGGGGTGGGGGAACTGGCACCAGTTAATGGCTTGGGGCAGAGAGCAGGTTTAATTGACTTTTAAACATTATCATAGTCATACGAACTTGTAAACATGATAGTAATATGCAAAGCTGGGAACCGACTTGCTGTCTGTGCTCCCTTTGGAAAGGAGCAATGTGAAAATACTTTTGCCCGGAAATTTCTTTTCAGCCATTTCAAATTAAAAGGAGCTCAGAAAATTAAGCGCTGTAATGAGTACTTGGTGCTTTCGTTTCACTACGATTTAATAGTAACGATTTTTGCTCACCCAAATACCCAAAAGCGGGGTATCCCCCCGGGGGTGCGGTGCCCCCCCTGCCCTGGCCGCTGGCAGGTCCCCGTGCGGGGCTGGAGCCAACTCCGCAGGTCCTCGCCTCCGAGCAGCCGCCGAGGGTGGTGGAGATGGATTATAATTAGAGCTCCCTCGTTAGCATAATTGCATTTTGTCAAAAAAAACAGAAAAAAAAAAGGGACTACCCAAGAAAAACCTACAAGTGCAGTAGCAGCAACGCAATTCCCAAGCCTCTGTGCTAGGGGTGGTGTTCCTGCATCCCGGGTGGGTTGAGAACTTCCCATCAGCTCAAAGAGCCCATTTTCTGCCCTGGGCTGCTCCGTGCCCGTCCCAGCAGCGGCACCGGCTCCCGTGGGGACCGGTTGTGATGTTCGTAGTAAATGTTCCTGGAGAAATAGAGCCAAAAGTGTCCAGCTGAGTTTGGGATGTTGTCTAAACACTGCGAGATGGAGAGCGTGCGTGTCGGCGTACAGGGGAGCGGAAGCCCCGCGTCGGGGCTCCTCCGTGGGAGCACGTCCCGCTCCCTTCGGCGGCAATCAGTAAAATAAAAATGTTTAACTAATCCATTCACCGGGGAGCGTTGTGTAAATTACAAACAGTTTAAGAGATCCTCAAGACTTCCATTGTGTTAATACAAATTGCCTTTTAGTGTTCGCTTTATATGGGATCCTTTTGAATGAGAATCCAGATGGCAGAAGCTACATAATTATTATTCATTACGGTTAATAAGTAACACTCGGAAGCCCCAGTCAGCTCTGCAAGTCCCCCGCGATGGGCATTGTGCAAATATAAGGGTAAAAAAAATAGTCTTTGCCACGGAAGATTTTAGGATTTCGGTTAAAGACAAGGAGGTGTCAAGGGCCCTCAGGTTTGCCTTCCCCGGCTGTCGTCCTGCGAGCGCTGTCTGCGGGGAGTCTTCTCACTTCTCCTCCAAACAAAGGGAATTATCTTTCGTTTTAAAATGGAACTCTAATTTTTCGGCCTTTTAGCTGTTCGGTCGAAAAGTACCCGTGGCCGGGGAGAGGTGGTTTTTCTAAGCAGCACCTTGTTTCTCTCCCCCGCCGCTGGAAAATGCCCGTCTCGCATCCTCGTTTCGGGGAAGGGGCCAGGTTCGTTCCCGCGCTCGCAGCCCCCCGGGCGCACAGCGGAGCCCGAAAAAGTTCCCCGAAACAATTGCCGTGAATGACAGAAATGAAATCGAGGAGATTCAAGCCCTGCTGGCCATTACCCCACTTCCTGCATTCCTACTTGTTAATTGTCTAATTCCTAACGAGTCTTCAGGCGTCTGATGGACTTTCTGATGCGTGCTCACTCCGACGCTTCCTTCCCTCCCCTCCCCGGCCTCATCCCTCGCCGGAGACCTTGTTCCTTTAAAAATGCCATCCTTAAAAATCAGAAATACTCAGCCCAGCCAAAGGAAAAGGGAACTTGACATTAGTTGAGCTTGAAAGGCTTGGTGCTGTGAAAAGTGACTGACGTGTGAAAAGAGGCTACAATTAGTTCTTTCCCCGAGCACTCTCCCATTCAGTCCAGGGTCACTCCTTCAGCGAGCTGCGGCTTTGAGGGTAATGTGTTGTGACAGTTTGAGATGATGAAGAATAATTCTTGTATTCAGAGTTGCTGCCGCTTCCCCGCTGCCCTGACACATCAGGCTGCTGTCATTGTATCATCTATCCCGGCTGCGGCTCCGCCGAGCCGCGCGGGAGCCTGGGCAGCCCTCCGTAGGTAAGAGGAAAGGGTCAGCTCTTTCCAGCAGATGATTTCGGAGGATATTTTGAAACTGTGCTTAACGGGGGAAAGCAAACAGAGAGAAAGGAAAAACCATTAGAAGAAATAATGCACTGGAGATGAGATTTTTTTTTTTTTTTTTGAGTAGACATAAAGGAGATGCCACGGCTTCAAGTGGACCACTACAGGGAGAGCACGAATAAGAAAGGCAGCATAATTTATGAGTGTTCCGGGCAAAAGAGGGCTATATAGATTTTCTTCAGGCATTGAATTAATGCGCCATATAAAATGGTTTCACATTTAAGCTTGGCAGGGCTTTGAACCTTTCTAGATTTGATGGGGTCCTTTGACAGTTCCTGGAGCTTTCTGGAATTGGGGATGCAGCCGCCTCGCTGGAGGGGGGACAGCGCTGCTCCCCTGGACCCTGAGGACCCCGGGCTGTCCCCAGAGCATCTCCTCCTCCTCCTCTTCCCCTCCACCTTGGCAGCCAGCTCAGGGACAGCGGAGAACGGCTTGGACGGCAGAACAAGCCGTCAGGCTGCAGCGTGGCGCTTGGGAACATTAGCAGAAAAGGAGGGTTTTGCGGGAGGTTTCGTGTTCCATTTCTCCCGCAGAGCCGCGGGAAGGCTGCGCTGGTGCCGGGCTGCGGGCAGACCCGCTGGAAGCGATGCCAAGCAGAGAGCTGCCAGCGTTTGCTTTGCAACACCTTCAGTGCCCCGATGCTCTCCAAGCAGCGCCGGGGGCTGCAGGGCCGTGGGAAGGGGACGGCCACCCCCTCAGGTGGGCCGGAGACCCCGGCTGGCCACTCGCCGTGCCACCTTCCCTCCCTGCTCTCGACGGCCGCTCCTCCCCACGGCAGCCGTGAGGGTTTTGCTGCTGCTGCTGCCTTCACCGCAGCAAACGGCGCGTGTGCCCTGAAAATCCCTGTTCTTCTGGGCCCCTGGGTGATGCCAGCGGTGCCCATTGCTGTTACTGTCAAAAGCGCAGGCAAGGCTGTTCCCGGCTCCCCTGAAGTGACTTTCTCCTCATGGCTTCAGCAGATGTTCCTGCTCCTTCCTCTTTTTTCCCCTCTTTTTTTCTTTTTTTCTTTTTTTTTCTTAGGGCAGGCAGGACTTTGTGAGTCGTTTCCTCCGGGGACATGGGCAGGTTTTAGTATTTACGTTTCCAGTATTAGCATTTATTTGTATTTGTGTTTGTTTTTCACGGGCTCTTGAAAGCCTCAGGGAGCCATTTATGGGGCCAAAATAATGCAAGTGCTGGTCTTCTCACAGTATTTCATTTCCTTGATGGTGGAAATGCTACGAGAAGAGCAGGTCTCATGTTATTTTGACCCCATAAATAGCTCCCAGAGGCCCCTTTCTTCCTTCTCCCACCCACTCCCCCCCCCAAAATCAAATATTTAGGTTTCTGCAAAGCCTGACTTCTCAACCCTGGTTATCTTGCTTCAGCAGAAGCAAATTGCAGTTATTACAAAATAGCCAGAGAGTCTATAAGGCCGAATGGGTTTTATACGATGCACAATTTGTTGGCTACTGTACAAGTTCATTAAAGTGTATCATAAGAGGTTGTTTTACTGGTACATTTAAGGAAGTTAATACATCTCGACAGTATATGCATGGGGGAATGCAGATACAATAACCCTCAGACATGCTGGGGCCAAGTCCATTCCTGGCGTAACTCCACTGAAGTAAACGGAATCTCGCTGGCCGGGCAGCCCTGTCCTGCTCCGCCGGCGCGGTCCTGAGCCTTCATCCCGCTCTCCCGCCCCTCGCCCCCATCTTTCCTTAGGAGGGGGGGGATCCTGCTTTGGCCTTGTATTTTGTGTTTCTTCGGCGAGCGTGCTCCCAGCACAGAGGACCCCGGTGGTCTGACCGGTTACGTGACGCATCTTATTTTAGATCTGGGGAATATTTCAGCTCCTTTCTGCTGTGCCACAGGGCTCGGCTGCTCCGTCCCGGGGCGGTGGGAGGGCAGCGCTGCCCGCTGTAGGGACCTGCCTCTTCTGGTACCCGACAGCCCCACTACGCCACGGCGGCTTCTTCTGCTCTTGTGGGGTCTGTCCAGCCATCGGGACTCTCAGATTCGGCCCCCAGTTTTTAACCCCATAACGGGAAGGGTGTCCCCATGTCGTGGAGCCGCTCCTGGTTCTTGTCTGATTTTCCCATGGGAATGGCATCGATGTGCCTGTGCACGTGGCTCTGCCGTGCCCTGGTCTTCCCTGAGGGGAAGAATAATAGTTTGCATTGGACTTCTTTTATTATTATCATTATTATCTTTTTTATTAATGAAACAACTGGAAAAAAAAATGGACTAATTTGGAGGAGAGGAGGAAAATGTGCTGACTGTGGTCCTAAGGGTCGTATGTGGAGCGCAGGTAGTCCCTGGTGACCGTGTAATGTCTAATTGCACATCTCATGTGACCCGGCCGTGCACAAGAGCCGGGCTGGGCGAGGGCGAGAGCCCAATTTCCTGAGCACAGCGGTGCTTTCTGCTGCGGCGGTCGGGAGTTTTACAATGCTTTCTTAGGTATCAAAATACATTGCTCGTCTGCCCGGCTGTGTAATTAGTTCCAGAGTGAGCGGGTTCGCGGTGCGGGGCTGTTTGAGAGCGCCCGGGCTCCTTTGCCCGGAGGAATGTGTGCGTCTGCGGGGCTTGGGACGGCGGCTCGGATGCGGGAGCTCCCTCGGTTTTTAGCCTGACCCCTTCCGAACCCAAATTGGGCTCGCTGGAGGGCTGGAAAACTTCACCTCTGGTTCCTCTTGAGCTCTTGCATCTCTTTTGCTCTCTCTTTTGTCCCTCCCCGTTGCTAATTGAAGGGGGTGAGATGCCTGGCAGCGGGAAGGGGAGCGAGCCGGGGCTGTGTGGCACAGCCGGGACGGGACCCCAGCCAGGCCCTGTGCCCACCCCTCCGCCTCCATGGTCTTTTTTTGGTCTGTGATTTTTCCCTGGCTGGCATCAGTCTCTGCAGTGCCACCCCCTGGCAGTCCCCTGCAGAGGTGACAAGTGCTGCCGGCTGCAGAAATCCCGTAGCCCCCCAGAAAGCCACCCCGTGAGCCCGGATTCCCCAAAATCCCATCCTGGCAGGGTGTGCGGTGCCACACGTGTCACCGAAGGACGGGCAGGACACGGCGTGGCCAAGGACAGCCAGGTCTTGGCCCTCAAGGGACAGAAACAACCACACAGGAGCCACCAGCTACAGGGACAGGAACGCTCCCTCGCTTTTTTCCTCTCCCTTTTGGCTACAGTTACTGAAAACACAACATTGGCCTGAAAATCAATTGCAGCTTAAAAAGAGAGAGCGAAGTAGCCCCGTGAGGCGTTCAGTAGCCCCATGAGGCGTTCAGTAGCCCCGTGAGGTGTTCAGCAGCCCCGTGAGCATTTCAGTAGCCCCGTGAGGAGTTCAGCAGCCCTGTGAGGAGTTCGGTAGTCCCATTCACGGGGGTCTGGGGAGCTGTTTGGGGAGCCCCAGCCTGCCCAGCAGAGGCGGTGGCTGCCCAGCGCCCCGGAGCTCTGACGTGGGACGTTTAACCGAAGCCAGCTGTGTGCGGAGGGAGATAAAAGCCCCAAATCAGACAGGATAAGCACAGTATTAGTGTGGGATACGCCACTCATTTCTGATTTGAATTGCTGTTTTTACTTCCTGAACTCATGGGAGAGTAAGGATGTGAGGAAAATGAAGAGGTTTAGACATGGACATTCCTTCACCAAATACTGGCAAGAAATTGTGGTTAATACAGCTGAGGTCATTATCATCGGTGCTTATAGGGTGACTGGTTTCCTGCCGAGTTGTTTTTCGTGTATCCTGGGCAGATTATCTCCATCGCAAGTTACCTCCACCATCACGGATTAGATCCCCGAGCCCTCCTTTGCTAGGGGTGTGCTCGCCTGGCTGCTGCCCCTGCCCTGCCCAGGGATGCTTTGTCCGAGGACGTGGATGTGTCCGAGTGTCCGAGGATGCTGGGACGGGATGTATCAGTGGCGAGTAGGGCCCGAGAGGTGATTGTCCCCCTGTACTGGGCACTGGTGAGGCCTCACCTCGAGTGCTGTGTCCAGTTTTGGGCCCCCTACCATAAAAAAGACATTGAGGTGCTGGAGCGGGTCCAGAGAAGGGCGACAAAGA
>JAOXNO010000007.1:6178971-6195248 GCA_028565335.1 Limnodromus scolopaceus
CCCGGCGGCCCCGGCCTGGCTCTCCCGGGCACGGTGGCTTTCCCCCGGGGCCGGGGGTGTCACGTCCCAGTCTCGCCGAGTGCCGCCGCCTGAAAAAGGACGGCGGGCCGAGCCGGGAAGGCCTTGACCCCGCAGGTGGCCGTGGCCGGGATTGGGGAGGGAGAGGGGGGCTGGACGTGGCCCCCGGTGCTGCGAGCTAACGGTGCGCCTCTCTCCCCCCCAAGGAAATGCTCCAGGAGAAAAGCCTGTCTGAAACCGAGGAAGGGTTTCCAACAGCCCCCGCGCCCGGCCATGCGGACTCCTCCGCCGGTTCCCCCGTCCTCGGCGTAGCCGGGGGGAGCAGCACGCCGCTCAGCAGCCCGCAGCTCCCCGACCCCGAGCAGGTACGGCCCCGCGTCCTGCCCGACGGCTCGGTCCCTCTCCTTCCCCGCCGGCCGGGCCCGGAGCGCGAGTGGAGGTGCGGGAGCCAGACTTCCCGCGTCCGCTCATCTCCCTCGGCCACGACTTGGGGAGGGGGGGGCGCGGATTGCGAGGAAATAACGTTTTTCTTTACTTTTCTTTCTTTATTTATTTTTAATTTATTTTTTCCCCCGTGCAAAGCAGGCTGCCCCGCGCCCGCCGCCGGGTGCGGAAGGTCGGTAAGGGCCAGCCCGAGCGCCGCGGCCGTCGGGGCTCGTCGGGCCGCGGAGCCGGGGCCGCGCTTCCCGAGCAGGATCTGGCGCGGCGGTGGGTTTCGTTGTTCGTGGGGTTTATTTTGTTTTGTGTTGTTTTTTTTTTTTCCCCCGCTAAATAAAAGGCCGGACGGCCCGCGGCGGCTCCTCTGCCTTCGTATCCCGCACCCGGCCGGCGCCTCCGCCTTGTCCCCGGCATCCCGCGGAAAGGAGCGGGGCCGCGCAGAAACCGCGGGCCTGGACGCGCGCATTGCTCAGCGGATCCGGGTGTCCCCGCGGATGCTCCTGGCCCCGATTTTTGGGAGGCCCAGGGCGACAGCGGAGCCCGTCCGTTCCAGCGGGACACGGAAACCCCTACCAAAAAAAAAAAAAAAACCACAAAAAAAAAAAAAGCAACTCTTTGGCCGCAGTGTCGCGCCTGGATGTGAAAGTCTGCAATTAAAACCGGCCTCGGTTTGTTTCTCTTATTTTTGGCAAAGGGCAGTGGAATTTTTGGGACTCCATCCTCCTCCCGCACAGGCAGGACCGAGGCCGGGGTGGCTTTGCCCGGCGCCTCGGCTGCGGCGCAGCCACCGAGCCCCGCGGCCCTTCCCAGCCCCTCTCTTAGTTTTCCTCGGTTATTTTTTGCTGTTCTCATTATCTTTATTTTTCCAGACAATAGAAAATATCAAAGTCTATCTCCATGAGAAGGAGCTATGGAAGAAATTTCATGAAGCTGGCACGGAAATGATAATAACCAAAGCAGGCAGGTTAGTGAAAATTCCCTGCAAATATCTGTTGCTTCTGATCTGTATGAAATGTCCCTGTTCGCCGAGACTGGGTTTTGCAGAGTTACTACAATCAGTGGCATTTTTTTAAAAAAATATTATTGTGATTGCAGATTTCAGTAAGATATTTTTGGGGGGTGTAAACTGTGCATGTGTTTAAGTGTGGCGAGGAGGTTGCGGGTGCAAGGAAGAGTTGTGGAGTCGTTTGCTACATTTAGTCCCAATTCTCTTCGGTAATTCTTCATTTTATTTATTTATTTATTTATTTATTTATTTAAGGTATTAGTATGATTGTGGCTCTATTTTTTTTTTTCCCCCCGAAAGCAAACCCCACTCCCCTTTTCTACGCGGTGCGCTAAGACCTGTGCTGGTGCTTTGCACCAAAGTTTTCGCAGTACGAAGGTTTAGGCTATGCTTTTCATCTCAAAACTGAGAGACAGGTACCACTTTTATCCCGATAGGTGTGGGGGAAAAAAAAAATCTGCCTTTCCTTGGAAAGAAACAATGTTTTTTACCAAATGGGAGCCCCCTCAGCGTGCAGGGCCAGGCCCGGCTGGGAGGGAGCCCTGCAGTTTGCAGAGGCTTTGCTTCCCTGGGGAACCCGTCCCTTCCCACCCGGGCTGCTCAGGTGAGAGATGGCAGAATTAATTGCAGAAAATTAACCGTCAGAATTAAACCTCAGACCGTCACCAGCCCGGAGGTCAGCCGGTTCTCACCAAAACTAGCCAGCTCCCACTGTGGCCACCGAAATATCTCCCCTGGGCTTCTGCGGCAGTGGGCTTGCATCGCTGCTGCTGGAAAAGAAAAATTACCAGGCTTGGGTATTAAAACCCGTTTAATTTTAACAGAGCTGTGTGATTCTGCCATGCCCTGCGATTGCTGATTTTCCGCCGTGCTAGAAAGCTGTGGAGGAGAACACTCAAATAAAGGGGAGCAAGCAGGAAGAAAAAAAATAAATCCCACAATATCTACGCAACCTTTTTTTCCCCTGCGGTTCCTGATCCTTCGGGCAGGGGAGCTGGGGGGCTCGGGGGTGTGTGTGGGGGTGGGTGTGTGTCTTTTCTCCCCTGTTTGCTGCTCACACGGTGAGAGCCAAACCCTAACCCCTGGCTTCGGATTTGGGGAGCGATGAGCGGTTTCCCTCTCTCCTTTCCCCCATCCCCGGCAGTGCTGCTCCCGGCTTTCCTCTAATAACCGAGATATTCCCATTAATCCCCCCCTGGAGATGGGGGTGTCCGTCCCGGGGAGCTTCAATTTGGTTTGCTGTTTGTGAAGTGATGGTGCAGGTAACTCTGTCCTCGTCACGCTGCGTTTCGGTGTGTAAAATCTTTGGGCTTGTTCTGCAGCTTGTTCTGCTGATGTGAGGAGCCGGATTCATTTTGATGGGTCTGCTACCTAAGGCAGCTCAGACGAGGGGATCAAGACCTCAAATATTTCACCCTTAATTTATAGTATCTGAGTGGGTCTGTGCGGGACGTGGAATATCTTTACCAAATTCTAGACCCTAAGCATCCCAAATGTGCGTGTTATCTCTTTGTAAGTCTTAGGGTGGCTTGTTTAAACAAATCCATATGTATAGGGCTCAGACCCGCATTCTTTGTGCGGTGGAGCTGGCGGTGCACACGTAGTCACCTCTGAGGAGCGCGGGGGTAGGACTGAGGGGGTGGGGGGGATTGACCCCAAGGTGTATAAAACTTTGTTTTTGAAGTTACCGAGTCTCCGTTTGTGAAAATGAGTGCAGCGCCAGCAAGCTAACACCTTATTATTTTTTTTTAATATATAAATAGTTTTTAATTAGAAAAGAAAAAAAAAAAAAGAGAGAAATGGCTGAAATGCTGGTGAAACACAACAGCCACGTCATTTCTTCTCTCTGCGTCCAGCTGCAAATGGTGTCAAAATAAAGGGCAACGTTTTTATCAGTGTTAGCAGAGACTCCAAAGGCTCCCCAGCCCCGCAGCCCGTTCCGCGGGAGCGCAGCCCACCGCGCTGCCGGCCGCGGGGGGGGGGGATGGATGCTGCCAATACCCGGCCCCGGCTCCCTCCCGCCGGCTCCCGGGATCTCCGGCAGCACCGACGGCAAAAAACGCACGAAATAATTAGCGTGAGGAAGGCAGGAATAATCGAGCGGCTTAAATTCCGCGCTCGCTCAAGTCTCTCGGTTCGCAGGCAGAGCCGGGCCGAGCCACTCGTGTCCGTGCCGAGACCGGGGCAGCCCCAAAGCAAGGCTCTGCCGGGATCGTTATGCAAACGACGAAATGAAAATTATTGCTTCATGCAGATTTTATTTTGCCCCAGCTATTTAAATCAGGAGTAGCAATAGTAAACCTCCTCTTGACCCAATTAAAAAAAAAAAAATAAAAGGAAAGGAAAAAAAAAGCTGGTTAATGGAGATTTGTATGCACTTGCATTTAGAGCGGGGGGTGAAAAAAAGAGGGAAAACGGCTAATTGCAAGGCACTAATTAGGACTCTAATCCCCCTCCCAGCAGGCACAGAGATGCCCCTGAATGGAGTTAGTTGAAATCACTTAAATGTCGGTCTGTCTGACCTCAAGGGGCACAAACGAAAAGAAACCGAAGTCTGATTTTTAAATTTCAAACAACAAAAAAAAAGTGAGTTTAATGACAAGTTCACTCAATGGAGAGGAAATGTAAAGCTCAGCGGAAGCGTTAATTCCATGGCAATGGTGTAAAATAGCCTTTTTGTATAAACAAGGCAAATATTGATAACTTAATGGGGGGGGAGAGAGGGAGTCATTTGTTTCATTCTTTGTAGAGCTCCACAGAACGAGCCAACTATAAATTATCGAGAATTTAGGGCTGAGAATTACTTTGGGGGATTATTACTCCCTCTTAGGACTGATCTGTAGGAGACATTAGGAGAACACAGCAAGCTCAGCATTGAAATAGAAATCATGTTGTTGCCAAGAAAGCTTGATTTATAAAGTGGAAACATCTTTAAAATGCACTCGCTATCTTTTTAATGTTCGACTGCTTCATTGTGGGAGGGAAAAAAAACCCCGAGATTATTTTATATTAAAAGGATCATCAAAAGATAAAAAGTTTATGTTAGCAAAGTTCCCTGAACTTTGCCTAAAACCGCTCGCCTCCTTCAGCCATAAAATCCTGCCCATCGCAGCGCCCAGAGGATGGGACGCTGGGCTCCATAAATCAGAACCTTTTCTTGTTCCTCCGATTTGAGGTTTGTTCTAATTAGGAATTTCTACTCCAGAGGATTTTCCCTTGCTGGGTTTTAAAGCCTGAGTTACAACGCGGTGCAAAAATTGCCCGCTCTTTGCCGTTGCCTGGAGCTGCCGGGACCCAAACCGGGGGGGAACGGGAGGAAAACGCCGGTGGCGTTTTGCAGAGCTGCTTTTTTTTTTTTTTTTGGGGGGGGGGGAAGGCCGCAGGGGCTCGGGCCCTGCCGCCGTTTGCGGATGCAACCCCGTTGTCGGGGTGGCCGCCAGCCCGGCTCGGTGTCCCCGGCAGCCTCCCGCCGACGAGCCCCGGCGCGGCGGCAGCGGCCGCCCCCGGTCCCAGCGTTGCCTTCCCGGGGCGTGAGCCCAGCACCCCCCTGGAGCTGTGCACGCCTGTGTTTATAAATAAGATTATAATTGTTCACAAAACCTCCCATTTATTTAAAAAAAAAATCAAAACAAGAAAAGAAAAGAATAAAAAAAAAAGAAACAAGAAGCCTCTTCCAGGCGATGAGGTCCTATTAAGTCAAATTAATAAAATCAATATCGGTGGTAATAAAAGAGACAGGGTGCATTAGAGGGTGGAGGTGCAGATGTACATCCGAGTCCCAGGTCGGGCTCTGTGCGGCACACACTTTTCCTGCCGGAGCCTGGGCATCCCCTGGTGATGGAGTTGTGCGAGGGGTGGGTGCAGCAGAAAGCAAACAAGGGAATTCAGTTACAATCTTGCTTTCCAATTTCCTTTCTGTGCCATTATTCAACAGAACAATTGTATTATTTTTTTTTTTTTTTAACCTTGCGGCAAACCCTGCTTTGTCTCTCGCAATTCTTTGTGAAAACTCATCTTCCAGACTTTATTTCTGCAGCAAGTTAATCTTTGCGTACATAGTTTTCCTGGCTCAGGATTTCTTTCTTTCTGTTAGTTTTACTTTAGCTCTGGTTGTTCCCTAGTATTTTCCAAGGTGCCAGTCTTAGCAGCATTGCAGTTTCTCTCCAGATATTGGCAGGGACAAACAATTCGATGCAGCTTATGGCTAATCAGTATAAAAAAAGACTAGGTCACAGGATGTCTGGTCTCATTTTTGTGAACAGTTACTGAAGAGAAAATACTCTGTAATTCCTCTGTGGTAGCACAACCATCCCAGTGATGGGAACAGGAGGCTTGGGATACTGAAATTGAGTTTTGGCTGGAGTGCAGGATGTGCACAGGTACAAAGATAGCTTCAGTCTTTATGGTAGCAGGTTTTAAGAGGCATATGTAGGAAAATATTGCACAGGAAAAAAAAAATCAATAAAGCAGCTTGCATGTGTGGAAAAGACGCAAACCCCCTTTAGATGTTCAAGTTTCATTTTAAAAGTGGCTTATTTCAGTTTAAAAAAATCTGTTCCTAATCAACTTTAGTAAACCAAAATAAAACTAGTTTTTAGGACATCAAGGTCTGAAGAAGTATAAATGCTTTGGCTAAGCTGGTGCAGCTTTCCTCTGTGAATAATCCTTTAAAAGTTAAATTTTCCATGGCTCTGTAGGGCATATGGATGCCCAGTTCTCATTACAATTAAAGGGAAATATTTGTCCAGAATCTTTGGAGGCAGTTACAAGAATCTCTGCTGAAGGTTTTTTGATCCAAAAGCAAACCTTAATATCCGAGATCAGCGATGGAATGTGAGCCATCAATTTAAAACTTGGAAATAAAGTAGATATTTAAGGAATGTTTGATCTGCTTAGTCCTAAATTCGGGGTCCTGGAATTACCCTGTTAGGGCAAATGCCTGCTTTTAGAGAAAGGAGCAGGAGCAAACTCCAATGGCTCTTGGCCGCGCTGCTGAAGATGTCAACAGCTTTGGCAAGGAAACCAGAGCTCCTGCACGCCAAGCAGGGCAGGGATGGGATTTTAGCTTTTAATACTCTTCCCTCTTCAAACAAAAGTCCTTGCTTTGAGTTTGTTGAAGACATGGGATGCTCATGGTGAAGGGTGTTCCCAAAGCTTTCCCCGCTTGTCCTTAGGCTGGAGCTGCAGCAGCGCTGGCCGGGGCTGCAAGGAAGGGTTTGGTCAAGCCCAAACCAGTTGGGGAAGATCCCCGCCATCGCTCTGCCTTTGCATCGAAGGCTCCCAGGCACTGGGGCTGGGGATCATCTCCTACTCTGCACCGATGAGCAGGCACGTGGCCTGCCACCGATGGCAAAGCTGCTGATGGCTCCTCCGAAAGCCCCCGTGGAGCCCACGCAACTGGAAGGGCTGCACCATGGAGGGAGGAAACCCGCCCCGAAAAGCTGCAACGCCAGGTCGTTGGCCACGCTCTTGCACAGCTTCTCTCCAAAGCACCTTCATGCTGTGCCACCGGAGGCTGCTGGCACCGACCTCTCCCATCCTCCGGCACGTTGGGACCTTTTCTGCTCATCTTCGGCTACGGCAAAATGAGAAGCATCCCACGGCAAGAAGCCCGCCCGTGTTTCAAGTTACCGTGGGGCAAAGAGAGGAAATGTTTCTAGACCATGAAAGCAGCCATCCAGCTAACCAAGTTCTCAAGTATGTGAGAAACAATGTTATATTTAAAAATTAGATGTGCTAGCCAGAAGAAAAAAATACAACCTCGCCATTCCAAAATATAAAAATCCCTTAACTGTCTGACCTTCTCATCACTAGGTCATGGTCCTGCCACCAGATAAATCTCTCCTATCTGTCCATAGACTGAGAGTTCAATGTTGCTTGTGTTAGTGACAGTGAATTTGGGGCTGAAAAATGAACTACTGATGAGAACTCCTGTTGAACCTGTATTGTTTGTTATTCTGAGGCAAGGATCTGGCATGGGCTAATCCAGCACTTCAAAGTTAACGGCTCTTACTTTGTATACAGAGCGTCATAGCGGAGTGGCGTGGGTGATAAGAGAAATAAGGGACTGAGGGTTAGGATACACTGGGAAAATGGGACCCTGTTGAAAAACTCTTTGATCTCTTTAAAGTATTTTCTGAAAGCAAGAATCTATCAAAAAGGAAATGCCATTTAAAAGGCTAAAAGAAACAGCTGACATCCCCAAATTTGTTTTAATCTGCCCCGGAGAATATTATTTTTAAAGATGCGTTAAGTCAGTGGAAGAAATACTTGTCAAAAGAAGGGAAATTAGAAAAAAAAGCAGAAAGGTCATCAGAATGGAAACGTGGTTCTTGAAGCCTCTGCACACCATTCCTTTTCCTCCTAACAATGAAGACGAGGAGAAGCATCCTTAGGCAGCCATGGCCGATTCTCAAAAAGAATTTGGGGCCGCATTAAGTCATTATTTGGGATGAAGGCATATCATCTGCCTTGGTGCTTTGAAACTGTCGCTGGAGGCATCTTGGCATGCCCAGCAGCTCCCGAGGAGGTGGTCTTTCAGCCATGGTATGGCTTGTTAGCCAAAATCTCGAGTGATTTCTTGGTTTTCTGATCCTTTCACAAGCTGATATGCCATAAACAGCACCATACAGGAACTTCTGAAAATCCAGTCGTTGCTTTACCTGACCACTTGATCACTGTCTTTGGATTGCTTTATCTTAAGGAAACTCCTTTTGAAAATAGAACTTCAGCTGCTGAGCTGTGGGACATTTTTACCCCCTGAAAGGACAGAAGGAGTGTCCGAGGCACCATTCACACCACAGGGACATGCAATGAACACCAGTCTGCACATTCCCGTGGGCTTCAGAGAGCACTGACAGCCTTTGGTGAGGACATGACTTGGGTTGCTCCAACAGGACTCGGGTGTCTTGTTTCCGTGCAGTTTCCTCTATGGAAATACCAGTTGAGTTCCTCGTGGCTTCCCTGCTGGGCAGAGAAACCCCTTCCCAGCTAATGCATCAGTACGAGCGTCAGAAAGGTTTGCCTCTAAGCAAGGAGGGTTTGATCAATCCTTGTGAGCAGGAGGGTGGTGATGCCTGAAGGGTTTGCAGATGCCACCTCTTCACTCAGCAGAACCACGGCATGAGCCAATGTCCCTGAGACACACAGGTCCCAGCGTGGTGTGGGGCGGTTGGTGCTCAGACAAATGTTTTGGGCTCTTTGATCTTTGACGCTCTCGGCTTTTCTGGCTGCATTGGATTGCTGTCTCCTGCCCCAAAACATCAGACTTTATTGGACCTGGGAACCTTGCAGCCACCCAGCTCTCCAGGACCAACCAGGCCTGCTTGTGTGGGGATTAAAACACGAGATGCCCATGAAGTGGCCAAGCCTGGAGAGCCTGAAAGGCTGGGAACTGCTGCCCCAAACGAAAGCAAAGCTTTCCTCTTATCGCTCTCTTCCAAATCCGACCAACCAATTACACATTAATTAAACTTTGTTTGAACATAATAGAAACTTTGGCTCCATGTCAGTAACTGCTCCATGGTTAAGGGGATTGGATAGTAATAGAATAAATAAATAAACAAGAGATGCTTATTCTAACAGTTCATTTTAAAACAATTTGTGAATATCATGTAGAGATAAAATGTGCCTAGCATAAACTTAGCTAAGCAATGACTACTTTATTATCAGAACAAATAATTCACTCGCACATCATCTTTGAAGCTTGGGAGGGCTACAGAATTGTGCTGCTTGTTTATTTTCCTGGCTTTTACTGGTTTTGCTACGTTTCATCTGCACAGGGCTGCGGGGAAGGGCTTAGCCGGGACTGTGGCAGTGCAGTGACAATTCCCAGCGACGCCGTCCCCGCTCCCACCGTCCCCAGAGCCCCTCTGCCCTCCCCAGGGCATCACCCTGCACCTCAGCCCCCAGCGAATGGGTGCCAGACCCTGGAGTTTTAATGCCGTATCAGACGTCCCGCTCGCTCAGGAGTGAGGCACCGTAGCCTCAAAGCTTTCTTTGAGGGCAGTTTTCTTGTGTAAATGTAAAAACTGATTTAATTTTCCCCTCTGAAGGGCAGCGTGAGCTGCTGCCATCGCACAGCAGCACCCTGCCCCTGCCAGTGCAGGGAGGGAGGCTGAAACGAGCCTGGTGTCCCTAAACCCTGCAGGGAGCTTTGAGGGGTGTAGGAGACCACCAGGACGGTGCTGAGGAGTCTGGATGGTCCTTTCTTCGCTGGGTTGAGCTGGAGGGAGGGAGAAGCAGGTTTTGAATGGGTCCGAAATTGAGGTCTACTGGCTGTTTTGCAGAAGAACAGGCTGTCGGGGCTTCTGCTGTGTCCCCCGTGCACCACCGACTCATGGGCTCCCCGGTCCCTGGGCGGGCAGGGGAGCTGTGGGGCTGCCCCGTGTCAGCTGGGAGCAGCCATCGCACCTAATGTGTGCTGGCAGGTTAGACACACACCTTGTGTGGCTTCTGAAAAAAAAAAAAAAAAGCTCTTTTTCTTCCTCTTTAGAGGAAGAAATCGCTCTGGTCCTGGACTTCCCCCACCCCAGGGTTGGCAGCGGCGTTTGCACGTTCAGGGCATCTGCTGCAGCCCCGGGATGGTGTGTCCGACCAGGCTTTGGGTCCGAACGAAAGATGATGAGGCCAGGAATTGCCTCTTTTAATCTCCTGATTACTGGTGGCTTAAACTGCACCTAATTGTTGGTTTATCCTGTGCTGTACGCGTGCCCAGGGCTTCACCTCGCTGAGCTCCCCTGCTGGCACCGCTGCAGCCGCCCGCAGTGCAGGAGGTGTCGCTGAGGGTCAGGTGCCTCCTGGTCGGACACACTCCCTGGGAAGCCCAAATTCCCAATTTTTGTAACCGCTTTCCGCGCAGCGAAGCCCTCGCGATGCCTAGAGTTGCGCTCGGCGGTGGGAAGGAGGGTGGGTAAAAGGTGGGGCTGCCGCCTGGGTCTTGCTTCAGACCCCCCACCAAAGCCAGGCTGAGCTTTCCCAGAGGTTGGCAAGTTTTTATTGCCGGGCCGGGTTATTCTTCTGCCGCTGCCGGTCCCCGAGCGATGGATGATGAAGCAAGCTATTGTCAGGGAGAGCTGGCCGGGGCGAAGCATCCTCTGCGGAGACGCCCATCCGCCCCGAGAGCTCCTGCCCCTGCCGAGGTTTGGCAGAGGGGCCGGTTATGCAAAGCTACCGCCGAGCCCGGGGCTGTGAGTAGCTCCATTGACCTGGAGTAAATTTGGGGAAGGAGGCAGGTTTTTGGCCTTTTCCCAGGGCTGATGGGGAGCTGTATAGACCCACTGTAGGCACAGCCCCGCTCCCGGGCAGGGCTGGTGCAGCCCGGTGGGTTTCTACTCCCCTCTTTCAAATGGGGCATTTAATAAGGGCCAGGACATGATACTAGGTGCTCTCTCTTGGTTTTTTTTCTTTCTTTCTTTTTTTTTTTTTTTTTAATTGAAACTCTATGACTGCATTTTCTTGGACCCAGCTCTTCGGTTTGTCATGCCTTCCCACCAGAAACGCACAACCCATGTTTGTATCGTATTGCAAAGAGATATTTACTAAATGAGTCTCTGCCAGGGGGTTGAGAAATATGTTTTCATTAAGAAAATTAAACTGACAAGTCCCTGGACAGCACATTAGTCGCATATTTCATTTTTTTTTTAAGGCCGAAATGCAGCAGCTAATAATAATGATGAAATGTCCATGCACAGCCAAATTACTAAAATCTACCCTGTGTTTTCCTGGAAAAGAATGCGGAGAGTTGGCAAACTTGGTTGTAGCTGGGTCTGTCGACTGCTGAGTCCAATGCTACCACTGCAAGATACCGAGCGGTTTGCAAGTTAAGCAACACCTTCAATCAGATGCGAGTCCCCATTTGTTATCCTTAAAGAATTTCAGCTGTATATATTATAGTAGTACTTTGGCTCTTTGTATTTATTTTAGAGGGCTATACTAAAGAACATTATAAACTCAGGCATGTCCATGCTATATGAAGTCCATATGCTGAAGCTTAATTTTAAATGCCATTAAAAAAGCACTTAACATTTACAATATATCAGTCCGGCTACTTTAGCAGCTTGGATGTACTACAGTAAATGAAATGATTGAGGAAAAAAAAAAAAAAAAGAAATTCAGAAGCTAGATGTTATAAAAATCCCCGATGCAGGACATTCGGTGGGTACAGCGCAGTAACTGTCAAATAGTATCCATCTCATTTCTGGTTTTTAATCAATTCCTCCTCATTTTTGTTTCATTTTCAAATGTCATTTTAAGGCCTAATTTAAAAAAAAATAAAAATCTTGGCATTCAGATTGGATTCCTTATGCCATTTTTTTCAACGTGTGAATTGGGCTGTGTATTCGCAAATTGAAATGTCCTACTGTATTTATCCAGGTGCTTACCTGTAGGAGGACAAGGTTAAGAGGAGTGCAGAGTTTATGAATGAAAATCAAATACGGACATTGGTAAACCACCCCTTTTTAGTCCCGGCTAATTACATGGTAAACATCTGGAATTTATGCAGGGCGGGTAAAAGAGTCAATTGAAATGGTTTCGAACAGGGCCCATTTTGTTGCCTTCTCCCCGAGCAGCGACAAAATGGTGCTGCAGACCCGGGCCAGCACGGCCGGGCGGGGGGCAACGTGCGGGGAAAGGAGGGATAAAGGCAGGGGGCAAACCGGCCTCCGCGTCCGATGGAGAAACGACACCAGAATTTGGGACCTTATTAATTAGGGTAATTAGAAAGGCACCAGGATGTGGCAGTTCCCATCCTCTGTCCCCTTAACGCTGGTGGAAAGGAGAATTTTCTGTTCCGTCTGGTTGCTTGAAGGCCAGTTTGCCCAGTTGGCTTGGTTTTTTTTTTTCCACTGGATGAGGAGGAGGAGGGTGGGAAGATGGAGAAAATGGTTACTCTGAGGATGTAAAGTGCCTCATCCTGCAAATCCTGGCTCCTGCTGCAGTCTGGAGGGCTCGGGAAGCCCACGGCAGCGCCCGTACCCGTCAGGGCCTTCTCCTTTGGATCACAAATATACTGGTTTCACGGCCATAGCTTTATAAAAAAGTATCCTCTAATATTGCAAAGATTCTTGAGACATGTAAGATAAATAAAAATGTACTTTAATAATACGCTGGTTGATGTGATGTTGCCCATTTGGTGTTTCTTGCTCCGCATTTGCTAAGGTCAATGGTAAATCAATGGGACGGGTGCGTTTCCAGTGGGGAGCTTTGTGGTGCTCCGGGCTGGAACAAGGTTTAGCTGTGAATGCTGTGAATTTGGGAAATTCGGGAAGGCCAGAGGAACGGTGTCTGCAGGGTTTAACCCTTAGTGTCCCCCCCGGCTTTGTCAATCCTCAGTTCTCGGTCTGTGACGGGGAGCGCGGGTTCAGCTGCTCTGTTAGGAGGTGACGTGGTGGGACCTGGTGGCGCGGACATTGGGAGCGTGTGAACGAGAAAGCCACGTGTGCTGTGTTTCCTCTGAAGCGTAGTTAGGTCTCCTGACTTTTCATGCACGTTCATGGCAACAAGAAATCTGCATCTTTGAGGCTGCCATAAGCCATGCGGAGCCTTCTGGGGCGGTGAGGGCTCCCTGGCAGAGCCTCCCATAAGGAGGGATGTGTAGAACCCCCATTTCTCTCTCTACGCCCACCTTTTCCTGACACTGACCCATAGCTCCCCTTCTACATACCATCAGCCATATTTATGCCCCCTTTTTGCACTGACCCATTGCAGCCCACGCTCTGGAAAGGGCGAGTTTAATTCAGGTGCTGTATAGGCAGCAATGACGTTTTGAAGCTCATTTGTCCTAGCGTGAATTCCTCACATGGTGGATCTGCCTTTTGGGGCGCCGCTCCAAGCTTCCGTCTGTCCCAGCGCTGCTCCAGGTTGCTCACTGACATGTTAACCCTTTGCTTTTCCTAAGGAGGATGTTTCCTAGTTACAAGGTTAAAGTGACCGGAATGAACCCCAAGACCAAGTACATCCTGTTGATCGACATCGTCCCGGCTGACGACCACCGGTACAAATTCTGTGACAATAAATGGTAAGAGAACATTTTCTGTTTGCCTTCTTTTCCATAAGAAAATTGCAATTGGCTTGGCCGTTTGCTGTGCAAACTCAGAAACCAGCATAAATACCTTCCCACGGGAGGGATGCCAACACCCCAGAGCTCTCTTTCATGGAGCAGTGATAGATACAAGAGCCAATGGCTGGAAGTTAAAACCAGACAAATATAAAATAAAATATTCTTAGCAGGCTGGGTGATTAACTGCTGGAACAAACTGCTGATGGAGGTGGTGGGTTGTCCATCCCCAAAGCGCTTGAGATTGGATGTCTTCTCGGAGGAGATACTTTAGGCCAAGCATCGGTTGTCTGGCCGTGTGCAGGTGTAAGAGGGTAAAGCCACAGCCTGGATTATGCCAGAGGCTGGACCAGATGATCTAATGGTCCATTTTGGCCTTAAAAATTATGTATCTATGTTGAGTCAAGAAAATTTTAAATTCCTTTCTTCTGTAGTAATATTTTGCTTCTAAAGCAAAACACGGGGTGGTTTAGTCAGAGCCCTGGTTCAGGCACGCTGATCCGGCAGACGAAGGGAGCACCGATTCCCCCCATCACAGCCCAAAATCGGAACTGGTTTAGAGTCTTTTTCTTTTAATTTATTCATCCCCCAGAGTTCCCTTCTCTTCTGTTGTTCTTCCCTTCCCTGGGCCTTTGACAGCGAAGTTGCTTACCCAAGAGACAGAAATGATTTTTGCTTTCTGATGGGGGAAGCGTGTTGGTTTCCCCTCTTGATTTTTACCCCGAATGCTCCAGCAGCCTCCCCCACCGCGACGATCCCCTCTGCTTTTCCCAAACCCTTCCACCGACCGGTGCCTGCTGAAAAGACCAGCAATGGAAAACCTCGTAGTCATCTTAACGGGAGCGGGCCTGGTGACATCCTCTAAAACTGTAATAATTTACTTGCACATCAGGGCTGCCCTAGTTTCAAAAAATCCCTTTTCCACTCGCTTTTGTCCTGCAGTGCCGCTGGGCAAGAGGAGCGGACTGAGGGCTCCATGGCACGGAGGCCACTTTGTGTTTTAACCATTAAGCCCTAGATGATGGATAGTTGTTAACTCTGTTTAATTCAGCTTTTGCCAGCCCTAGAGCTGTTTCCCCTTTTCATTTTATTGCTGCTGGAAAGTCTCTGTTGTTTTTGGTAATATGGCTTTTGCTGGTGTTTTAGAAGAGGAGAACAATGCACAGTAACGGGGGAGCTGCCATTAAGTGTTGTCTCATGGCTGGGTCTTGTGTCCGTGAGAGGTGGTGGTGGTGTTGGGGGCGAGGGGAGCTGGCAGGAGGGTACGAGGAGCCAACACACAGCTCCAGAGCAGGGAGCAGCCCCTTCCCACCAGAGATGCTGCCCAGCTGGGGGCCGTGGGAGCCCTGCACGGCCGCAGAGGGTACACCCATGGTGGTACCCGCTCCTGCTCCCAGGTACCTTCTCCTGGGAAAGTGTCTGAGACCATCTCCCCTTGCGGAATGGCCTGTGAAGGCTTCATCCTCTCCAAAAAACCCAGCTGAGATTTCTTCCTTGACCAATGCCACCACAGTCACCATGTAGAGACACTGCCCCAAGGCCGTACCACACGGAAGCAGGGCCAGGGTTGCTCTGCCAGCCCGCAACGCTGAAATGAGGAGCCCTGAAACCCCCCATGAGCAGCAGGAGCCTCTCCGAGCCCCCCCGGGTCCCGGTGTGTCCCCCCAGGGCTGGCGGGAGGGTTGCTGGGTTGAGTTCAAGGACAAAACGCTCTCCTAGCTCCGGGCTGGTGACGGCTGCCAAGGTGATGCAATCTGTGACCGCTGTCTTTGCAGGATGGTGGCCGGGAAGGCAGAGCCGGCCATGCCGGGGCGGCTCTACGTGCATCCCGACTCGCCCGCCACGGGAGCCCACTGGATGCGGCAGCTGGTGTCCTTTCAGAAGCTAAAACTCACCAACAACCACCTGGATCCCTTCGGACACGTAAGAGAGACGTTTTGCAAGGTTTTTGGTCAGAGGTGGGCCCGGCGATGCCGAATTTGTGTCTGGACCGGGAGGCTGGTTTGGGATGTCGAAGTGAATTTAACAGCGAGGAGTGTTTATTTTGTGCTGGCAGTGCAGCTGGGTGGGGGGTTTCATGCGGAGGGAGGTGGGCTGCCCTTGCTGCCTGCGTGCTTCCCCAGCTCCTGGGAAATGCAGCCTCTGATGTGCTCGGTCGTGTCCTGCCAGATGCCACCGACCTTTTATTTTCTGCCCAGGAACTTTCCAGGCAGCGCAGTGGGATTTTCAGCCCGGCTGTTGCCGCGCAGGATACGTACGGCTCGCAGAAACAGGTTGCATAAACTCATTATTTTCCAAGCTGGCTTTGGCAGCCCTATAAAAGATGAAGTATTTTATTTGGAAAATCTTAATTCATGTGTATTGCGAATGCAGAAGGGGGAAGTACACAGTTATCTACCACAGTGCATTAAATAACTCAGAACAAGGGCCCTTCCAGCCCGCCAGGCAAACAAGGGCTTAGATAACAAATATAAAAATACGGACCTGTCTGGTTTGCACTGTCCAAGCTGAAAGTCACATAAAAATAAACAAACCTTGGTGGCTGGAGGAAGGAAAGATAGAGTTTAGAATCCTTTTAGGTTTAATTCCATCAGCTCCTGCTAGTCCCACAGGTAAGAGAAGCTACTTCGCATCATCAAGTGTGGTTTTTAACCTGCCAGTGCTTTAAGCGGCAGCAGTTTGGGGGAGGGATAACGGGCAACGACTTTGAGCATAGGCATCAGAGTGTGCACATGACTGAAATTCAGGCCAAAAAAT
>JAOXNO010000007.1:6195348-6210277 GCA_028565335.1 Limnodromus scolopaceus
CTTAAAAATCCAGAGTTTTTGCTGCGTTCAGAGCTTTCTGCAAATTTCGATGCCACGCGTGGCCGCGGCGGCAGCAGTTTGGGGGGGGGGGGGATGAGGGGGGCTGTGGAAAGGTCCTGAAGAAGGGTGGAGAAAGCTCAATTCCGACACAGTGAAATCAGATGGAGCTTTATGGGGTTGACTCTAAAGGCGGGGTGACCCTACCAGCTTAAAAATCCAGAGTTTTTGCTGCGTTCAGAGCTTTCTGCAAATTTCGATGCCACGCGTGGCCGCGGCGGCAGAGCCGGGCTCCGGCAGCGTGACACGGTGATAACCCAGCCCCGCGCGAGGCCGGCAGCAGCGCCGGGACCTGACCCTCTTCCCCAACCTACTGACCCCAGGGGAACATGTGTGAACTTCAAAGGCTAATCAGGACCATTTAACGCTGGCGTTATTAATCACAGGCGATCTCGCCCCTTCACTCTTCTTGAAGGGGGGGTGGGGGGGTGAAGCACCACGGAAATGAAATGAAAACAACTGCGTTAAGGGTTGCACAGTGAAAATTACACGAAGCCCGTAAATGCCGACGTTTCGGTCTCGGCGGCCGTACCGACCTGCTTGCTTTGCGCAGGGCATTTTTTTCAACTCCTGTGTTTTTCTCTTGGTTAACTGTGCAGCTTAATATATGACTGTTTATGTCGTAAAATGTAAACTATAAAACATACAGGATGTTCGATGTGGCCGTAAAACAAACAGGATGTGCAGTGTTGGTTTTGCAACTTTAAACGTTTGCTTTTCCTGACTTTGTCATTTTTTTAACTGCGATTTTAACACTGCATTTTAACAGGGAAGATTCCTCCCCCCTCCTTCCCCTCTTTTAACAAACAGCCTGTTTGTCCTCCCACAAAGCTTTCCTAGCGACACAGAGGGGACTCCGGTTTGCGTTTTGGGGCGATACCAGCAGCACGATGCGGTGGCCGGGCTCCGAATGAGCCCTGCTGGGTGCCCCCGTGCCATCCTGCCTCGCACACAGCCCAGGCGTTTTTCCCAGCTCTGTCTCACGCTGCTGAGAAAACGCCTAAAATTACCTTTTTTTAGGCGCCCGGGTCGCTCTGAGGTTCAGGCACTGACAACCTGCTTGGCTAAATGGGATTTAGCCCTTTCTCAGGCAGTTCCTCGTTAGGCTTCTAAATTAATCATCTGCTTTAAAGAAGCAGTACTCTGCTTTTTGCTGTGCACGCGGAGGAGACCCGGACTCTGTACCAGGGGAACGTGAGTTTTCCTATGGGCTCATCCCAAAAACTCTTCCGCTGCTGTTGCATGGGTGGCCGATGTCCCCGGGACGGGGCAGCATCTGCCCAGCACGGCACATCCTCCCAGCCCTGCCCGCGCAGGCATCGCGTTATGAATAATAACAGCTTCTCATTTCTAGGAATTTGTTCCCAGCGATTGCAAACGCTCTCTTAAAGTGCCCTAAGAAAAACAAGTCAGCAAACCCACAGGGTTTGTTTGCCTTCTCGTGCTCCGGCAGAGCCTGCCTGCCATTTCCTTTTGTCTTTGATTTTCTCCAAACCTCAAAACCATGTGGAGGGATGATTTCTGTGGGCTGCCACTGGTGCTTTTTTTCCATGTGCGGGCAGCTGCCCAGCTAGAGCCGTGCCGGCTCGTCCTCCCTGCCACCCTCGGCCACCGTGGGTGCCCGCAGGTGTCCTGGTGCCAGGCTCCCTCCATCCCTGACTCCAGCTCCTCCAGCATCCCCAAATCCCGCAGATCCCAGCCTGCCCACAGCCTTTTGCTGCACGTGAGCGATCCCCTCCAGCCCCTGCTGATGCTCCAATGCTTGGAGTTCGGGCCAAAACTGCAGCCTGCAAAATATCTTTGTGCTAAATATTTCTTTTATGAATTAGCCATTTTTTTTTTTTTTCAGACACTTATTTCAGGAGGAAAAAAAGAATAGAGGTCTTTTAGCTCCCCTACCTGTTCAGCTACGGGTTAACATCAAGCCCGGGGAGCTGATGGTCGGGCTGGGGCATGCGTGGTGTTACAGGGGTCTCGCAAGAAGGATGTGGTGGGTTTTATGGGATCGTGGTCACAGACGCAGCCGGAGCACGACAGGCTGCCGGGCTCCGACCCCCATCCCCAGCTGCCCTGCGTGGCGTTGCGGGGGGGACCCAGGTTTGATGGGCAACCACGTCACGGCGCGGGGCAGAGCTCCTCTGAGCCTGGCTCCTGGGATCTCACCTGAAAAAGAGACAGGCTGAAATTTCACCTTATTGCAATTAATTCGTTGATAAATGAATCCACGCCCTGACCCCACGCGCTGTCATAGCTGCTAAACGTCAGGGACAAGCAGCCCCCACGGAGTTCATAAAGAGAAGTGTAGGTACATTTGAGGCTTAAAATAAGTAAGTTAAACAGCTTAATTAATAAGCCACGGAGCTGAAGGCCTTGCTGCAATCCGCGGAATTAGACTGAAGATTATTTACTGTGCTGGCGGGAGGGGGTGCCTTACAGGCGGCGCTGCAAAGCCTCGCTTTCTGACACCGAGCCCATAAAACCCCAGCCACCAACCGTCCCTCTTCGGTCTCAGAAACCACGCTCCTGCTGCTCCCACCGGCCAGTTATCTGCTGCGGTAAATTAGTAGTTACAGTCAGAGGCACGGGAGGGGTTTTTCAATGCCGACACATAAAAACGTGGGGATTTTAAGTCAGAAGAAATGAAGCGCAGAGCTCCGTAGTCTGCCCGCAAACCCCTCTGGCTGAGCAGGTTTTTGCGGCAGGTAAGGCTGTGCCCAGCTCACGCACCACGGCCTGAAAATGTGGGCTGTATATTTTCCTCTGGGGGGATTTTTCGACCATGAAAGGCTTCTTTCACGCCAGGCTTAACAACTGAGAAATGCTCGTGTTGAGAATGGATTAAGAAATCAGCAGCTGCCGTAATGTTTAGCGACGGCGAGGTCTATCTGATCCTAAAGAAAGCATTGTAAGCCACCTACGCTTAGAGTAAAATCTTAATTTATGTATTTTCAAATCTTTACACGCAGAGATAATCGGCCTGATAGAGTCCCTGATTTACGCGGGGCTGGTGAGTGACAGGGTTAGTGACTCTGGCAGAGCCGATGCTCCGCTCTCTAACGCCACGTGAATAACAGGCAGTTGCATGGAGCCTGTCTGCGGAGACAAGGATATACTCCCTTAAGTGCCACCAAGCTGCTCCAGGGTGGCACGTCCCTTACCCATTCCCAGTGTATTCTGCCTGGGAAGCACCTAGCTGTGTTTTCCAGGTGAAAACTGGGAATGACTCCTCCGTCGTGAACCAGGTTATCTCACTGCAAGTGCTAACAGATGGGCTGGCTGATAGCAGCCGCAGATGATGCGCAGAAATAACCCCTCCGTCGGAAAAGATAACACAATACTTGCATTTCTGTCAGAAGGTTAGTTCAGGGCACGCGGGGAAATACTGAGCGAGCCCTGACGAGCATCTCCGTGGTGATAAATGCTCATGAATGGAATTCCACTTTCTTCTGAGGTTTAAAGTATGTAAACAGCGGGGTGGAGGGCGCCCCTGAGACGGTCCTTATGGCTGGTGGGGGGGGTGGATGCTCCCAGCCCCAGCAGGTGAAGGATGCTCCGGGCGGGTGTGAAGCCACCAAAGGGGCTCAGGGGGGGGTTTGCTGAGGAGCTTCGGCTTGGACCCACGGTGAGGCTGTTCTTCTGTGCAGCTCACTGCAGTTAATCAGGCTGTTTTCTTGTTTTGTGCTGTTTGGGTTTTTCTCCGTCCCCCGACTCAAGGTGGTGTTTAAGTTGCTGAGACTGGCAGCTCTCTGAAGCAAAAATCATCTCTTTTGTTTCCTGGCCAGGGTCCCTGCTCCCACGGGATTGCAGGGACACGGGGACCATACCCTGTGTCCCACAGCAACCAACCTCCCGGCGCAGCCAGCCCTGCCAGTGTACATAATGATGTCCATAAAGGTACATAATGATGTGCATAAAGGTACTTAATGGACCTTGAGGGGTGGTGAGGATGAGCAGCAAGGGCTAGAAACTGCCCAGCTGCTGCAAAGCTGTTAATTAGGGCAGATTTCAGTTTGGTTTTACACTGTGCATGACAGACAGGGAGGACACGAGGACAGGCCATGTCGAGTGCCCGCTTTTGGTCTGGCCTCCGTGGGGAATGTGGGTCGGTGGCTCCTGAGCTGTCTCCAGAGACAGCTCGGATCTTTCTCCTGAGGACCTTTCAAAGGGGGTCTTCAGTATCCAGAGGAGTTAAGGCATGAGCTGGATGGCAGCTCCCAGGGAAGCCCATCTCACCAGATGCAACATGTCTGGAAGAAAAGCCTACCTTACTCTCAGACCTCCTCTCCCCCCGATTTTAGGCAGGCTGTGAACACGCAGAGCTGTGTAAGGCTGAGTAAGGCTGGAAAAGGGCAGAGGAGCAAGCACATCACACCAGGGTTCTGCTTTTGTTGTTGTTGTTGTTAATGACTCCACTGAAATGAAACCTCTGCCAAAGGAAGCAGCTTTTCTCATGGGCTTCTGCAGCCAGGACAGCTTAGAAAGGGTGATAGCATCACATCAGTATTTCTGGGATAGCATCACATCAGTATTTCTGGGATAGCATCACATCAGTATTTCTGGCAGGCTTCAGCTGGGACCAGAGCAATTGGAAATTATTTTCTTTTTTTTTTCTTTTTTTTTTTTTTACAGAATATGTAAAGATGTTCCTGGGGGGAAAAAAAAAAAGATTAAAAGTGGAGATTGTGACAAATAAAAATAGATATTTAATTTAACACCACCACCCCCCAACACAGTATTACTGAGCTTGGTTATGTACCTCTACGTACTTGGTAGCTACCCTGTACCTACCTTGCTCCTTGGCTGCTGATGGTGCCTTTTAATTACTTTTAATGGACTTTATCGGCTTTTAAAGTGTGGGGTTATTTTAGTTTCTGGGATGCAACCTACTGAGGTTTAAGGCTACAGGACATTATAGATGGTCTGTAACTTGTGATGACATTTTAAGTGATATTCCTGATTTGCTTGACCCAAATCTGCTATTTACTGGCTTTACGCTTTAACGCTGATGGGTTTGTTATTTCTCTCCAGATTTACTGTTTGCACACTTGGTTTTATTTGGTTATCACTGAAAGACTTAATTTTCCCTCTAGTCTTGGGGTTTCCCTTTCATTTTTCTATTAATTCAATTTTGGCATTTTGCTGTCTTTGCTCGTCAGGCGCACTCAGGCGCTTTAATTAGGTTAATGTCCCAGTAATCTTATGAAGCCTTCAATTTTATTTAGATTTTTTTTTTTTTTAATTTGTTTGCTTTATGACTTGCGGCCAAACAGTTTCCTGGCCGGGTGCTGGTATGAGGTTTATGTGTCGCCTCGGCAGCGGCCGCCCCACGGCCCCGCTGCGGCGCTGGGGATCATCCCCGGCCGAAGGGATGGGATGGGGATTGTCCCCGGCCAAAGGGATGGGATGGGATGGGGATCTCCCCCGGCCGAAGGGATGGGATGGGGCCGCGGCAGCTCCAGGCAAAGTCCTGCCTGGTGGGAAAAGACACAACCCCACTGGCCGCTCCCAACTGGTCCTCACTTAGAGAAACCTGCAGTTCCTCTGGAGCAAGAGAGCAGTTTCACATCCTTATTCTCAGCTAAAGATTTCTTATATTTATATGTATTTCTTTTTAATATATATAGTATCTAATATGATTTCTTATATATAGATATAAAATGTATATAATATACTATATAGTATACAATATATAATATATATACTATAAAATATATTTTTCTTATATTTAAAAATAAGAAATATATGAGAATTTCATATATATATATGTCTCTCCCATTACTAAACTAATTTTTTTGTCAGTCCAGTTAAAACTTGAAAAAAATCTTTTGTCCAGCCCTAATTTTGAATTAATTTTTTTTTTTTGGAGCATCACTAAGCCTTCTGCTGAAAAAAATATCCATGAAAAGGCTGTTTTCTTTCTTTCTTTCTCTTTTTTTACCCCCATCCATTTCAGGAAATGTCTTAGAGCTGGTCAGGGAAATTGTGGTGCCCAAATAAATTATAAAGCCCGATGTGAAGTTTTACATTGTCCTGAAAAAAAACAAAAAAAAAAGGAGGGGAGCCGTGTGCCGTGGGGGCTGGCATGTGTTTTGCAGGGATGAATAGATCCGCGTGGGCAATTTAAATTGCTGGGTAAGAAGTGGCCAGTGGAGTTCTTGGTTGAAAAGATTTACATCTCTTGTGCTAAACCTTTTTGTTGTTACATTCCTGGTTCATACGAGTCAAATGTAGCGGATTTTAGTGAAGTTTAACTTGAATCGGATCCTGAAGTCGTCTTCCAGTCTTGGGTGGGGAGCTGGCCCGGAGAAAGGCGAGTGAAGACGTCACCGCTTGCCAAGGTCCTGTTGTGCCCACGGGTGACACGAGGCCACGCAGCAGCGTGGGGCGGCGCAGGGGACGTCCCCGGATCGCACCCCTGGGGTTCGCCCCATCCCCTCCGTTCAGAAACAAACGCTCAGGGAGCAGGGTGGAGGTGGACTTCTCCTCCACACCAAACCTGCGTCACAAGGCCAGGAAACACCCCGCCGAATTTCAGCTGACATTAGATGAAAAAGGACCAAGAGAGAAAAAAAAAAAAAAAATTAAAAAAAAAAATAATCCCAGCTTTGGCCCTCTCGTAAGGAACAATTTGTCTGAGCTCATGTTGAATCTTTTCCCAGGATTTTCCAGCCTTTCTGGGTTTTTTTTTTTTTTTTCCCCATTGTGCGGGTTGCCAGGACAAACGTGTGGGTTTGGGAGGCTCCTCCTCCAGCATCGAGCTGGAATGAGCCCCTTCCCACCACTGGTGGGGTGCTGCCCCCCAGCCCCGCTGCGAGCAGAGCGAGGTGGAGGGTTTCCTGGAGATGGCTGAAAATAAATGGGATGGGGTTTAGGTGATTTTGGAGCTGCCGTAGAGGTTGTCTGAACATAGTGTTTTATTTGGTTCGACTCGATGATCTTAAGGGACTTTTCCAACATAAATAATTCTATGATTTTTAACTGCTTGCTTTGGGGTGAGGCACCACCATCCCGAGGTGGACACAGCGAGGGTGGTGGCACTGTGGTCCCACCATCTGTCCCCTGGAGATGTCCCGTCCAGTTCAGCTGGACCAACCCCTGCACTGGTGCTGTGTGGCATCTCTGAACCATTTACTCCTAAAGGGAAGTGAGGTTTGGGATGGCTTATGGCATCAAATGCTGTAAATATTAATCGAGGTGAACTGGTGGTGATTCTGGAAGAGCCTCGTTGATTAACGTGCTCTTTTTTTCCACGCGGGAGACTGAATTGTCAGATTTTTGTTCTGGTCCTTTGCGCCCCAGCTCAGTGGCCCGGTGTGGGACAAGGGCCAGCCTCAGCTCAAAGGCTTTTTCACTTTGAAAGAATAGAAGGAAGGAAGAAAGAAGCAGAAAATATATTAAAATGAGAGATTTTATATTAGTTATGTGATCCCCCGGGAGCAACCATAAAATTATGTGGCTTTTTCGTAGCCATTTACTATTCAATATAAAAAGGGTAGTTGCCATAACAACCACTGCATCATATGACACCCGATACCTTGGCGAAACAGGGAGCGCTCTTAAATCAACTCCCCAAATTTCATATGAAAGTAAATACATTTTACTGGTGATTTCAAGGCAAGTTTGCCTCGCGACGGGCAACGCGGTGCCATTACCCCGCTAAAGCTTCTGGCCTCTGGGCCCGATCCTGCAAACTGGCAAATGTCTTCGGGCCCCGAAGCTGACGTTACTCAGCAGTGTGGGAGATCAGATGCTAAAGGAGTGTGTTTTCCTAAGTAAAATTAAATGGAAGGAGCAAATGACACCATTATTTTTTTTTTTTTTTTTTGACATTTGTTGCTGACTGGGGAATGCCAAAAAAATAAAGAAGTTGAGCTACGTTACAGCTTAAGTTCCAGCTGCCAACTGTGTGATCAGCACAAAGGAGGGAGACGGAGACGGGGGGGGGTGTGCGTGTAAAAAAAAAAAAGATGTTTGTGTAAGCTCACATTTGACTTTGGAGTTTGTCTCGCTCGCAATCTGGTCCGCACGTGCGACGTTGAGGGGGTAGAAGTGACATCACCCTCGAGATCCGCTTTGGCTCCTCTCTGGCCGGCAATAACGGCGGGGGGGGGTGTGTGTGGGCTGGGGGGAGGCATCCCCCTCGAGCTGCAGGCTCTCATCACGGTGACCGCCCTGGGGGGAGAGAGGTGTGAAACGGTTCTCAACTACTAGAGGAGCTGTTTGGGTCTCACCCAAGGAGGGTCCCCGCTGTCGGGTCCCCGCAGGTGCTTTGTTACAGCCTTTTGGTGCCATCCACAGGGATGCTCCTGAGGAGAGCTGCCATTACACACACGGGTATTTTTTAGCAGCTGTTTTCCTTCCAGAAAACGTGTATTTTCCAGGCAGAGAGAGTGCTTGGGTGGCAGCGGTGGGAGACGGCATCCCCACGGGGGCCCGCGTTGGGATGTCGAGCCAAGATCCACTTCCTAACTTTGGGGTTGTCCATCTAAATTGAGGAGTCTGGTTGGGCTGTCTGTTTGTTTTACTTGCTGTGTTTTTTAATTCTTTTTTCTTTAATACAGAAAAAAAAATTGTATTTATTAGACTCCTAAACATGCCGCCATTTCCTGTAGCTGAGCTGTTTCTTTCATGGGCAAATAGACCAGATCACCAGGTTGTGGGGAGAGGCTTTCTGTCACCAACCCAACGTGCCTCAGTGCTGCTCAACACACACTGTTTTCCAATTTCCCTTACAAATTCCTTATCTTTGTCCTTTATCACCTTAAAGTTCCCCCTAACCAATACACTAGTGTGCATTTTCAGTGGCAAGAAAAGGCAAACATCGTTTCTTTTTTAGTAGCCAACCTATTTAAACTACCTACGCTTTGTACCAAAAACAATTAAAAAATGTGCGTGACACTGACTTAACCCCCCCCCCGTGCCCTCAACAATGACAAAGATAAGTGCAGGAAAACGTTAAGTTATTGTTTTAGCATCATCTTTGAGGCTGAGGGCTCCTACATCACCTTCTGTCCTGCTCCCTGCCGCCCGCCCAGCACCGCCCAGCAGCAGCCGCGCTCTGTCCCGTCAATTAAAATACTTCTCATTTTTGACACAATTCTTTAAGTTAATCTTTCCACCGATGTTCGTAATCGGAGTGGAATTTACATTTTGTTTTGTCTATTTTTAGCCAGTGACCAGTTTTCCATAGCAGCCTTGAAAACTATTTAGCCTGAATTGTTGGCGTTTCGCTTTGCAGAGGCTCGGTGTTTTGGTGCTGAGGGTCGGGAGGCTTTTTTTTTGGGGGGGGAATCATTTGTAGAGGTTTTGACTGCACGAGGCTTCCACCAAGCGCCAGTGAGGAGGTACAGCCTCTGTACACGAGGTCTTGTTTTCAAGCCTGTGAAACGGGGGGCGTGAGGACGCGGAGAGCGGTCGCTGCCTCCCCAAAGGGCATCCCAAACAGCACCACCATTTCCCGTTTTCATCCCCGATCTGACGCGCTGACCGCTCTGCCAAATAGCTGAAGGGGATTTTTCCCTTTCGTAGGAGAACGGTGTATTTTTTATGGGGCTCTGCTTTTTTTGCTGGGAGCTGTTTCCCCATCCGCGTCCGTGGACACCGGCTCGCCGAAGTTAACCCCGGCGCTCTGTGGTTCTCACGTCTATTAATCACGTTTCGCGCTCAGTGGTGGCTGTTTGCCTTTGATCTGACATCTCTCGAGGGGTTTTCCTTTCACAGTCCCCGCACTCGAAGAAATCCGGCGCTTTCCAACGAGTTCTTGCACTGAGACACGTGGGAAAACAGTCCCTTCAGTGCAAGGGACAGAAATGCCCAACCTCGTAAACGCAGTGGGCTAAATTAAGCCGTTTAGGGGATCCCCCCCCAAAACATCCCACAGAAACCGAGCAGTTCACCATGACCCTCCAGGCAGGTTTGCAGCCACGACTGTAGCCTTGAGCATCTGACAAAAATCCTTTCCTGAGTGCTTCTGTCAGGCTCCAAAAGGTAATGTCTTGTTCATTTTGGAAATTGTTTGGTTGCTTTGGGTTTAAAGAGGTTATATATATAAAAAAAAAGAATATATTTTTAAGGGGGTTATTATAGCCTAGTGGATACTACTTTGGAGGGGAAATACAGATTGTTCATCCAGAGCGTATTGAAACTTGGGCTCCTAATTTTTCCCTTTGGAAATCTCAGTTTAAGGTTGCTTTCTTCAGCCTGCTGTTGACTTGCTCTGACTCTGGGGACAAGTCACCCGTCCTTGCTAGAGCTGGGCAGGCGGGGACAGGCGGTGAGGAGAGCTTAGCACACCCCAGCTTCTGCTCCAGGCACCCGGTATTTAGCAGCGTGGCTCAACTCTTAATTATTGAAAATTAAAATGCCCCTTCTTATGAAAGTCTTGGCCCTCTGGCGTTATTCATCTGGGCTTTGTTTTACGAGTGGCAGATAGATGAAAGCAGAGAAAAGGCTCCAAACCCAAACCCGAGCCGACCCTCTCAGATCTACACCCTGCACATCAACAGCCGCAAAGTGGTTAAGAGACTTGATGCAAAGCTGATAAAATGCCAAAAATTCCTCCTTCTCTCTCTTGGGGAGCAGGGAAGGTTGTCTGGAAAACGTCAACAATAAAAATTGCATTTAAGTGGTATATAATGCAGCCAGCTACTGTGGGCAGAGTTACGTGCAGCCAGACGAAAGGGTTTCAAGAGCACGAGCTCCCTGCGCTGCCTCCCGTCCCGGCTGGAGCCCCGGAGCAGCGCTGCCACGGCCGGCTCTCCTCAGCTCGGACGGGCACGGAACGGAAGGGGTTCCTGAGCACAAACGCCGAAAACGGAGAAAAATGTCTTCCAATTCTTGATAATTCTCATTTAAAATTGGCTAAATCCACAGTTAGTGCAAACTGATGCTGCTCTGCTGGATCGTGTACATCCATCCATCCATCCATCCATTTAACTACCACCAGTTGAAGACACCACCCATTGTGTTCTTCCCTCCTTAGCCCTTTGCCTGTGCCTCCATCGGGGCTGGACGTGTCCTTGCAGGCTGCTTTGGACACCCCAGTATGGGGAGAGGTCTCAGCCTGGCTGGAGATCCCCTCACCTCTAGGACCAGCCGGACTCGGGGAGGACAGACTCAGCCAATTTGGGAGAGGGAAGAAGAGATGGAAAAGGGTTACGCCAAGAAAACAAGAAGAAAGCGGTATTTCTTCTTTGTCCAGTTAAAGGAATAAAGGCTTTTCTCAAAACCATTCCATTTCTTACAAGAAATTCCACTTCTTAAGTGCATTTTCTTCTGTAGCATCTGGGCACGTCCCTTCTTTGTGGAAGAACAATGCTGCTGGGGACTGGGCTGGGTGGCACAGCCAGGGTTTGGGCCAGCTGCCCCCTGGCTCTGGTAGCCCCGCTCGGCCCCTGATGCTCCATCGGAGGAGCCCGGGCTGCGCAATCCCCGCTGGACCTCAGCGCTTCCTCGCCTCCCCCAGCCCCCACCATAAAAAAAGCCTTTTTCCGGCTCCTGCCTCTCACTCACAGGGACCTGAGAAAAGGGCAGAAGCCACCGAGTGACCACGAGAGGTGCCCAGACCCAGCCACCCGCACGGAGCCGCTCCACAAACAGGAGGGGGAAAAAAAAAAATCTCCTCTTTTCTCTTTTCTAGTTTTCTTTTACCAGCAGATAAAAGAAAAATAGCTTGCTTTCCCCCTCCCCTGCCCCCCACCTCTGTGGTTTGTGTGATTATTTTTTTTTTTTGCCTCTGCTAAACTCTGTGTTTTTCAGCTCAGTAAAGTATTTATTAGGAATCTTTATGGACCAGGCTGCTGGTGAATTATAGATATTGTACAGCTTCGGCATGAGCTGGGAAAAAAATTTATGACTTTTTTTCCACCCAGACTGACTCTATCCAATAGCAGTAAGAAAATGAGGGTTTACCAGGAAAGCTTTAAGTTCAGCTCTGCTTGCCAGAGCAGCGGATACCTTTTCTGTCTTGGTTCATGTGCGTTTATATAATGTAATTTTCCCCTCTAATTTGGAAGCAAAGCTAAAGCTGAGCACTAGTGGGCTTTTGTGTCCTGCTAAAGTCTGTCGAATAGCTATGGCTTGTGGTTGGTTTGTGTTGTGTTTTTTTGTTGTTTTTTTTTTTAAATTGGATTTCTTACTTTAGCATCAATTGTTTTTCAGATCATTCTTAATTCAATGCATAAATACCAACCGCGGCTGCACATTGTGAAGGCGGATGAGAACAACGCTTTCGGGTCGAAGAACACAGCCTTCTGCACCCATGTTTTTCCGGAGACGTCCTTTATATCCGTGACCTCCTACCAGAACCACAAGGTAGGCTGCTTTTCTGCCTAAAAGGCGCTTCGTTTCTCTCCGTGGGCTTTTGCAACTCGCACCCTCTGCTGCCGACGGCGGCGAAATGACCTTCCAAGCTGCCGCGGAGCGGGGATGTGGCTGTGGTGCTGGGCTTTTTTTGGGGGGTGGGGGGGGACAGGATTTACGCCGCTATTGTGCAGCAGAAAACGCCTGCTTTTTTTTTAAAAGACGAGTTTCCACCACCCCAGCCCTGCAAGCACGAAGCAAGAGCTGACGAGCCAGAGGATGCAGAGAAGGGAGCAGCCCGAGCATCGGTTGGGCAACAATATCTTGGCAAACCCTGCGAGGCCAGACGCTAATGAATCGGCGCGCTCATAAAGGCTGAGATGTCATTCAAAACAGCAAGCAAACCTAATAATGACTAGTAAAGCTTGCTCATAAATCTACAGTGAAAAGTAATTATAGTATGTGTATTTAGTGAGACATATGAGGAATGTAACCATAAAAACGCAGCTAAGAGCCTGCTCTGTGCTCAGCACACGAAGGCAGGAGGGGGTTTGGGGGGTCGGGTTTGTTGTTGGGGGGATATAAAGTACAAAGGGCTGGGTTCTGCGCTTTGGGGGGGTGTGTCACAGACACCCCCATATTGCAGGGTTCGGCTGCTCGGCTGCTTTTTTGAGCGTGTTTGTCGTGGCGGCAGAGGGTAGTCTGAGCATGTTACCAACCCAGGTTCTGAGCGGGATGGACGGCAATGTGACAGTTAATTGTCACCTCCCTGTGACCGTGGTGGGGAGAGGAGAGGATGCCAGGCAGGGGATGGCAAGGCTCTGTTTTCAATCCTGCTCCCCGTTTACCTGCCTTTGCACAAGCTCCTGCTCCCCTGCAGCTTTCCTACTGGTGAAGTCCAGCTGCAGGGTTGTATGAGCATTAATTGGAGCTTTTAAAGTACGTTGGGATTCTTAAATAAAGGCACAGAGCGAAGGGGAGCCCTGCTGGAGCCCTCCTGTCACCCTGCATGGGAAATCTGCCATGTGTTACTGTCCCAGCCCCTTTTCTACACAGTCATGGGAAACTACTACAGGAACAGGAACATACGTGAAATTCTTCCTCCCCAATTATCTGACCAGAGCTTTTCCTCCCAAGCAGGATGCCTGTATGCCCTTTGATGCTTGAAGCGTAGAGTCCTTGCAAGATTTTTGCAATTAGTGAGCCAGTTAAAAGGCTCAGGGCAGAAACATGGATGTGTGTGTTATGGTAAGACAGGGGAAGGGGAAAAAAAAAAAAAAGAAGTCATCCCTATTTGGACACTGGAGTGAATCCTGTTTGAAAAGTTGTAGCTGTTGGTGTAAAATGACCAGTTGCCCAAACATGGTTAACCAAAGAGGCTCAAAAGAGCTTATTTAATAGCAATTTAAAATGTCTTGTGTGTCAATACTACCTTTCATCCCTAAGGTTCCCAAAGTACTTTATAAACTTAATACTTCCACTGTCATTGCCATACAACCACTGCTGGGGGGGAGAGGGCGGTAGCTGACGGCAGCAGCACGGGGTGAACCTGATGGGTTTAAGGAAAACGCCCCAGATGAGCCCTAATTCTTTCGGGAAGCTCCTGCCAGGAACCACCCGGCTCTCGCTCTGCAGTTTGCAGGCTGGGGGGGTCGGATGCAGCCAGGCAGGGGGGGGACAGCAGTCCACAGCTGAGGAGCGGGAGGCAGAAGGTCTCACCACAACCTCACTGTGGTTTCAAGCAAATCACAACCTCAGAGAAATACCCAAAGGGTTTTACTTATTCTCTTAGGCATTAACAATTGAGATCCTGGTCTGGGCATCTTTTAGAAAAACCAAACCACCAAATTCTTTTTAGCTCAGAAATATCCTGCCAGCAAGAGCTGTCCTTGCAAATAATTGTCTTTCTAAACAAACAAGGAGAGTTGTGGTTCCAGAGCTGACTGTGGGGCTCCCAGAGATGGAAAGCTGATGACAGAGGCTACCTCTAGGTACAGCTTGGTGAGGGAGGTGTTGGTGTTCACCCAAAACTCCCTCCTGGGCTGGATGAAACCAGGAGAAGGTGACAAGGGGGGACTGAAGCTCTGATTCTGCTCATGTCAGAGGAAAACCGCAGTCACTAAATAATAAAATTAAATTAAGGTGTACAAACTTGATGTCAGGCTGTGGGTTAGGAAGGGCCCTACGCTTCTTGTGGTCCATCAGCTGACTGGGAGCTACACTGGAGCCACTGCGGGAGCAGAAGGGAAAAGCTGGAGCCCTTGAGGCTGGTTAAATTCACATGTCACCACCTTCCTTCTCCATCACAGATACCGGCCAGCTGTTTTCTCAGGAGTTTCTTAGTAAGGGATATTTTTCAGCATTGCTAGCAGTTAGTTATAGCAACACTCCTGTAAATCATCCAAACACAGAACTTCTTTTCTATTCTCGCCGCTAAAATCAGACACAGGCGGGTGCAAGCCCGTGGCCAGCTGGCAGAGGGGAGCAGGTTTGTGTGGCCTCGGGCAGAGGGGAGACCTGAGAGCAGTGGCATGATCTGCAGGGAGATATGTGTCCCCCCCACACCCCCCCA
>JAOXNO010000007.1:6210377-6252899 GCA_028565335.1 Limnodromus scolopaceus
CTCCCCTGCCACCCCACCACCTCTCCTCCTCCTGGAAAAGGTCTTTTCAGCAACAGCCGGATGCTCAAGGAGATGATCCTACCCACCGGTGTCCCTTAGTAGGGCAGGACATTGATAAGACCTGGTTCTGACCAGTTCTGTCCCCGATATGTGTTAGACCTGTCTGAACCTGACTGCCAAAGAGCCTTGGGCGTGTGGTTGTGCCCAGACACACATACATCTATTTGGGAGGTGAATATTCTAGGAGCTCCTACATCCCTACAAACATTCTGGTGCTTTTCTGGCATTTTCCAGCTGCTAAAACCCTCTCAGACAATCTTGTTAAGCTACCTGTCTGTTTTTACAAAATCCTTTGGTAAAGAGATGGCTTATTGTAATTTTTCACTGGACAACAAAGTACCTCTTCCTGGCATTCCCAACCATTGTATGGCTTTGGTTTGTACTTGCCTTATACAGGGAAGGGATCGGGTGGTGGGATTGGCAAGGGAAAACTATGTTTGCTGGAGCTGTAAGGCAGATGAATTACTGGATATTTTTAAAGGAAATTTCATCCATATCTTTTTTTTTAACAGAATTTTCATGAAACAGCAGAGCTGAGTTCCACCAAATTTAAGTCTAAGTCAATTCTAAGGCATTTTGACCCTTTTAATACACTGCAGCTCCTGAGGGGAAAGGCAGGTCCTGCAAAAGGCAGCACCTTTCCTTTGCCCAACGACAATTCATTATTTGAGTTGAGACTTCACAGCAGAAAAATGACTATAACGTATATAAAATTGTTACAGAACTGAGGGAGAGCCATGCTGTAAGGACCAGGGGTGTCTAACACGGAGACATAGAAAGCCTTCTTTTACATCAGACAAGCGTATTCTTGCTAACAAGAGCCCAGAATAAGAACACGGGGCCCAGACTTAAGGAAAATTGCAGCCCTGTCCTCAACTTTGTCAGCTTTAAAAGCTGCTTCTGCAAGATCTAGCACTGAGCTTCACAGCCGAGTTCCTCTCTCAGCTCTGAATGCAGACACGCCGCCTCTCCCACCACCTTTTTGGGCGGCTGAACCTCTCGTGGACTCTGCATTTCTTGGGGTGTCGCGTAGGACGGCGCACCCAGGGACCTGCCGCCCCCGACCTGCTGCTGCACCTTTGGGTCCGGTCTGTTCTCAAACGCTTTACGCTTGGTTTCCTTCTTTTAAAGATAACCCAGCTGAAAATCGAAAACAACCCCTTTGCCAAGGGATTCAGGGGGAGCGACGACAGCGACCTGCGCGTGGCACGACTGCAGAGGTAGGGCCGGGGGGGGGACGGCGGCGAGGAGGGGCTCCATGGGGTGGTCTCCTGCCCTGCTCGTGGGGTTCAGGGGGCTGCTGCAGTGCACACACGCGTGCAAGGGTGCACTGAAGCCAGGCAGCGCGCACGGGCAGGCTGTGTCCAACGTGCAGCCAGCGCACCCTCCAGACCCTGTGCAGAAATAGTCTCCGTGACCACATAAGTATTGAATTACTTTGGGCCTTTTTGTCCTTTTCCCATGTTCTGCTGTTTTCGCTTGGAAAGCAATGCCGTTTAGATCAGGGGGATTTCTATTACAGTAAGATGCTATTCCATGGGCAACAGATAAATTTAACAGGGTTCTGATTTTATCTACAGGTCCCTTGTTAATACTATCCCAGGGGAAAAATTAAAATCCTGAAATAAACACAGGATTCCCAGCCACAAGAAGAAATGGCACCTGCAGTCAGTAGCTACGTCTATCTAAGCCATGAAAGCAAATCTTTCTGTGGGAGGTGACCAGCCTATATCAGCACACTCCTGTATAAATAAAACCATCACAACGGGGAGGGTCACCCCAGCACGGGCACCACCCGAGAGACTGAGGAAGGTGGGGACGCAGCAGTGGCTTCCCAGGGGTCCTGCTCCATCGGTGCAGAGGAGGCTTAGGCAGTGCAGAGTTCTCACTCCCAAGACAATCCAGAGCCCCCCATCTCGTTACACCACACTTCATCATTTCCTCTCAAATGATGCTTTAATTCTTATTCTGCTACTAGTGTGTTGCACCTCTTTGGAGAAGAAGTTGTTAAAGGGGCAGAGGCATCACGTTTTCTTGTGTTTGAAGGCATTAGGGCTTTTAATGACATTTATACCCCTGAAAAGTTCTTCCTGTAAATCAGTGACACACTCTGTGTGTTGTTGTAATACTTGCCCACACCCAGCAAAGTGTGATGAGTTCATCGCATTTGGCCAAGGGTGTTGAAGTCGTTGGACGGGGATGCTCTAGGGAATCCAAGCTAATATTTCATCTTTCTGTTAATGCCGATTGCTCTCTAACTGGCAATAATTTTTCTTACCTCCTTTAGCAAAGAATATCCAGTAATTTCCAAAAGCATCATGAGGCAGAGGTTGGTGTCCAGTCATGGCCAGCTTTCAGCAAAGCCAGATGTTAACCCACTTCATGGGAATCACCAGACCCTTCAACATTATCAGTATGAGAACGGTGCTCACATGCAATTTGCAGCTTCAGATACTCAAGATCTGCCACTCAACACCTTCACAGCACAGAGGGATTCAGGGCTCTTCTACCATTGCCTAAAAAGAAGAGGTAACTTGAGTTTACATGTAGAAAAATATTACAGCAAATAAACCTAAGGGCGTGAGCACTGAAAGCTTCCTGCTAATTCCAGTGCATTTTGGATTCGTCTCTTAGGCCTTGATCTTCAAAGATACTGATGTGATCAAAGTGTTTTGGAGGGTCAGGGCCCAAGAGCTGGGATTTTGGGCAGTTATTAGAGGTTTTGTCCCATAGAAGGCAAATTCAGACTCTGAGTCGGAGCCGAAAAAGAATAATCAGAATACATAATTCAAATGGCACGAAGCTGCGCTGGAAAATTATCCATTGTTAGAATCAGCAGAATTAATTAATAATTGTTTGGAGGGGGCCTTATCAATCCTGAGATGCTTTAACACTGCCATTAGCGTTAATGAAATTATACATGTTCAGCACTTCTCCAGGACGAAGCCATTAGCAATCCCCTCGATGGCTGCAGAGCAGTGGGACTGTGGCAGTGGGGTGTAAGCATCCCGCTCTTATCCACTAGCTCTCAAGTTTAAGAAGTGAGCTGTAACTGCATTCTCTTCCTTTTAGTCCAGCATCAGATGAGATCATGACATGTTTTAAGTTAAACGGAAAAATTTTGCACAGACAAAAAAAAAAAAATAATCCTTCTATTTGCATGTCTCATTGGCCGCTAATTCATTTAAGCTGTGAGAATCCTCTGATCACGGGCAAACGAAGAATCTAACAGCACCAGTAATGAGGACTGCAAGGCAAATGTGTAATTTTAGCAGATGTTTCAATCTGCAGCTGAATTCGCTAATTCATCCAGAGACTATTCCTAACAACTAACAGAACCCCGCGGGTAAACGCAGCCACGGTCATCGCGGTCTGTAGGAGAGAGGCTCCAGCTTCTCGGTGTAAAGCTGGGGGAAGGACTGATGGCTGGGAGAGGGCTCCTTTATCTGGAAATATTTCTGCAGCTTTTGACAGGAATATCTGGGAAACGTATAGTCATTTTTGCAATGACAGGAAGGCAGGCTGCGATAAGACCCTTTAAGAGACTTCTTGAATTTGTCAGGAGCAACACTGCAAGAGTGTCAGGGACCTCTGTTATCTGGATGAAGGAGAAGTAATCTCTGATGTGAGAATAGTAGCCCAAGTCGCTCGCTCAACCTGATAAATGTCACCAGAATGCTTCGAGGCTGAGGGGATTAGCCTGACATTTGCAACACAATGTCTTTTTGATGTTGTACATTGTCTTCCCAAACTAAAGTGGTTTAACTGGATTACTCTGAAAAAGAGCACCAGTCCTTTTGAGAAATAATCACAGATTGTGTGCTCGGCTTCTAAGGGGACTCCATAAAACCACCCGGGTCTCTTGGCAGACATCTATTAACCGCCGTCGCTCTGGGAGCTGTTCCTGAACATGCTTTTTTTTTGTTTGTTGTTGTTGGTTTGTTTGCAGAAAGCGCTCGGCACCTGGACCTGCCCTGCAAACGCTCCTACCTGGAAGCCTCCTCTTCTGTAGGAGACGATCACTATTTCCGTTCCCCGCCTCCGTACGATCAGCAGATGTTAAGCCCTTCCTACTGCAGCGAGGTGACTCCGCGGGAAGCCTGCATGTACTCTAGTTCTGGGGCTGAAATCGCTGGTGTCTCAGCGGTCGATGACTTGCCGCCTCCGCCTCCCCCCTTGAGCTGCAATATGTGGACTTCTGTCGCACCTTACACCAGCTACAGTGTTCAGACAATGGAAACTGTCCCTTACCAGCCTTTCCCTGCTCATTTCACTGCCACCACCATGATGCCGCGGCTCCCCTCCATCACGGGCCAAGGCTCGCAGCCCCCGGGTAACAGCCACTTCAGTGTCTACAACCAGCTGTCCCAGTCTCAGGTTCGGGAGCGCGTTCCTTCTTCATCTTTCCCCAGGGAAAGGGTGCACCCGTCCGTGTGCGAGAGAAAACCCCCCTCTCCGCACCTAAACGCGGCGAATGAGTTCCTGTACTCGCAAAGCTTTTCCTTGGCGAGGGAGTCGTCGCTGCAGTATCATTCAGGGATGGGGACTGTGGAGAACTGGACTGACGGGTGACCCTGACGGCCAAGCGATGCCACAGCCAACGTTACTGCTCCAGGACAGTGTTCAATCAGTGTTGATACCTGTGGGTAACTTGCACTTCGGTGAGACAAATGTGCCTTTCCAGAGGGATTTGTGTGGGTGAAGAGCTTGTATCTTCAGGCACACAGAGAATTACGTCTCCTGTCTCGGTGGGCTGGATTCATCAGTCTCTTACTGACTCCCGAATAAATTAGTTCTCACCTCTTCATTACTGATCCAGTAGGAACCACCTTCATGACTAACAAGTGAAGTAGCTAGTCGTTTTCTTTTGCTTGTGATAGTAAACATCCACGAGCAAATTTTGGCTATTTGGGAAAAATACAAGCTTCACTTTTACGGTACTTGGTTTGTGAAGTCCCAGCATCCCAAAGCTCAAAGGAAAAAGCGACCTGACCGGTTGCCTAGTTCAAGGACTGCTGTAGCAGCACTTCTTTAGCTCTTTTTGTCTGTAGAAATTCCTTCTTCCTCTGGAAGTGACGGAGCCGTAGGAGCGCAGGGGCCGGCGGGGAGGCTCGGCGGTGGGGTCAGGGAGCTGCGGTGCCACTCCGGTACCTCCCCGGCACGGCGCAGGGTTCGTGCCATGGCGAGGAGAGGAGAAGGCACCGATGCACAAATGTCTCTTCTTCCCCCCACAACACCATCGTTCGTGGCTGTGGGAAACTCAGAAGTGATGCGTTATGCCCGAGGCCAAAGAGCAAATGAATTGCAGCGTTAGGAACAGACCCAGTGTCTTCAGACTCCCATCCGTTGATTGAATCACACTTGCTTATTGCAATATATTTATGAAGTTTAAGCTTAAAAGTTGCTAATACTTTCCAGAAACGATCTCTGTATTTGCTGGTCCTTGATTTCTTTCGTATTCAGCTGAAACGCGCCTTTTGTGCTATGTTTTTTTTCTTTTGCAGCTAGCTCAGAAAGAATTGTTTTCAGCATAAAGGAGGCATAGAGGAATATTTTTCTTAATTGTGGGGTGGGGTGGGATGAGCTCCCATTACCCATCAGGCTTTACAGTGTACAAATATTTGTAGAACAGGTAAAAAATCTGTAACCAGTGTATACGTTGCTACTATTGTTTACTGTGGAAGTACCTTGAAATGACCCCTTCAGCGCTGGCTTTGCCTACCGGAGTGTCCCTTCCAGGTGAGGAGGGATCAGGTGAGGAGGGATCACTCAGCGACAGCCACGGCGCGGAACAGCCTCGCGTGGGAAAGCAACCCGCGCTCTTTCTGGAACGAAACTCCCATTGCCTTCACCCAAAAACCTCCCGAGCATGGATGCGTCCTCCTCCGGTCCATAGTGTGTCCATCCTGCTGAGCTCCCAGGCAATGCTGTCCCAAGGGATGGCGACACAGAGGTGACACTGGGAGTTTGGTTCCACTAAAAAGCGCAATATTTAAGCTCTAGTTGGGCACAGCAGGGTTGGGGTTTTTTTTCCGCCCCCTGCTTCCCAAATGGGCAAAGGCAAAAAGCTGAAATACAGATTTGGAAGTGGGGAGGTACTTCCGTGTTTGGATGGATCCATCCCAATGAAGAGAGGCTGGTGGAGGAGGGCGGCTGCTTGCAGTGAGACAACCCCGAGGCCACTAAAGTGGAGGTCACGTTTCAACCAGGACAATCTCATACACCCGTTCAGCAGACCATGTGTGTGACCAGGGTGGAGTTTGTAATCAGATTTTTGGAAATCACTACAATTTTTGCATGCTGAATAGCTATTTATATACATATATATTTTATATATATATATTAAAAAATATATATATATCACAAATGCAGGCCACGTGTCCAATTCAGCTTTGCTTTTTACGAATGAAATACTTAATAAAAATGAATGTTGCAAGGTTTTTTGGAAAGACATCTATTTAAGATTTTTTTTTTTTTAATTACACACCTTTGATGTAAAAACTAAGAATTGGTTAGATAAAAAACATATATACTACAGATAAATCTTTATTAGAAACCACATTAGATACAGGTGGTATGGAATTTTTAAATGTTTGTTACATAGCATGGACATTTTATTTTACATTTCAGAACATAAAGTCATTTTACTACTCTAAGCTGTCTCTGGGTGCCTTTCAATAATTAGTATAAAAATGTTGCGTGGTGAATTACTGGATGCCTCGTCTCTCTTCTGTCTGATTGTACCAATCTCACACTTCCCAAGATGCACACCTGACCCTTTTCTTTGCCATCTCACCGCTGCTCTGTCAAACCTGAACTGCCCACTGCAAAACTAACGGGATTTGGGTTGTCTGTGATAGCTCGTGTTTCTTTTTTTTAACGGAAACATGAAGCGATCTGAATACACCCAGCACTACTAGGTTCAGCTAAAAAGCCACCAAATAATAATAAAAGCACCAAAATGATGTCCCTGTACTTATGTGCAGATCAGTAGTGAAGAATTAAAGGTTGGAGGTGGGGGGAGAGGTCTGGGGGTGTCACTACCCGTAATTTGAAATGCTCGGTTCATTTCTCATAGTGACGCTGAATCAACACCAAACGAGACAAATGCTGCCACTACAACCTGAAAATTAATGGGGTCAGCAGCCCACAGTCCAAATGACAGGCTAGACTGGATCTTTTGCCTGTTTTACAAATATGATTAACAGAATAACAATGTCATTTCTAATGAATAATCATTGCTTCTATTTTTTCTATTTTTAACCATTTTTCATATACCCTCCGTTCATCAATGCAGTATTTATTGATTTAAGGCAGTTTTAAAAGTAACTCCTATGAGAATTGTTCCAATAGCTTTCACTTCATGCAGGGGATGTAGAGGAGACTAGAACATGTAATTAACCCAAGTTTTAACTTGCGAGCACACAGCGGGCACTGGCTGCTCGCAGCCTTTGTAAAGGGCAGCCGAGGCTCAGTCCCAGTCCAGCCACTGGAGTGGGGGCTTCAGATGCAAGTGCCTCTGAAACCCTGTGGCAAATAACAAGCTTTTAGTTATAAAAATAGTACGTGATATTTGCGAGTACAGGACCTGATTGTAAAAGACTGAGTTAGCACATAGATGTGCAAAATTTGGATATATGCTAATCTGGGCTCCTTTTATAGTCAATGGAGAGAGATCAGACATTTAGATTAAAATGGGATGAATCATTCTTTGGTGATGATCTTTTTCCACTTAGAGAGGAATCTAGCTCAGCCACTTAGACTAGATTTCCCATTTCTAAATAGCTAAAGTTAGTGGGATCCCACTTCTACGTGACATTTATAAGAGCATTTAGATACCATTAAATAGCCGTCAGCTTACAAATGCCATTCAGCCTGAGCACAGATCCATCGCGAGCACATCCCCGAAGCACATTCTGGTTGTATTAATTTATAGAATGGAAATGTGCTCTTCTATTTCGCTTTTGGGGTGGGGTTTTTTTTCGTTGCAAAATTTCTAACCTGTTTATATATCCAATAAGAGCAAGCGCACGGGCAAGGCGGGCACCCAGGTTCCACCTCGTTTCTTCTGCATTTCACACCTTGGATTGGGGCTGAGTGTGTGATTCCCCATCGAGCACCCAGGTACACAGCATCGTTCCTGGTGATGCCTGCTCGGCAGCGTGCTGCCCAGCTGTGGGCATTCAGAAACAGAGAGCACAGCAACTCTGAAATATCCTCTAGAGCCTGGAGACAGAAAGTTAAGGGTCTGTTCGTTTTCCAAATCAGAAACACTGAACCGCGGACATCATTAAAAAAAATATCCCTACAACCTGCACAGCATTAAAATGGATCAAGTACACTTACTGCGCCCGGGCTTGATTTACTACCGTCTAAACAGCTTTTTACTTCTCAAGAATGTGAAGAACTTCACGTGTGTGGAGGCTTTTTCAGCTCTAGCTCTGGTGAGATGGCTTGTTGCATCGTAACAGGGAACAGCAATCCAAGTGCAGAAAAACTAGGTCCATTTCAAATCAGATTAAGGCAAAAATTAGCAAGTGAGGAAAACTTGGATACACGCGAGGTCTGTTTTCCATTGATGTGTTTTAATCTGTACCTAAAAGGCTGGGGGACTTTTTTATTCTGTTTTTCTTTAAGATAGATGTCCAAATTTAATATTGGCACAAGCAAGCGTAGTTCCACTGAGTCCAAGAGCACTTATGCCAGCACTGAGTTTGGACTTGACTCTAAATAGAACAAATATTTGTATCAGTTTGCTGAGTATGTGAGTAATAAGAATATTTGCCAAAATTTAAACAAGCTAAACTTAAGTCATGCCAAAAGCCCCACCATTCAATTTGGTATCATTGGCAGCTCACAGGCTCAAGAGAGGCCTAAGTCTGGAAGAGCTGGGGTGTTTTTGGCAAACACTAATTTTTTTTTCTCTCTCTCCACATTTTGGAAAATTTGTGCCTCTCTGTATTAATTTATGATGTCATTAAATAATTCTTTTTGCAGCTTGTACAGAAAGAATGTTTCTTTTGAAGATGAGAACTCCCCTGAGGATGGTTATAGTGAAAAATTCCAGCAGGAGGAAAAAAACCCTCCTCTCTCCTTGGCCACTCACGTTTCTGCAGTGGTGTTTGAACAGCAAAAAACTTACAATATTTTAATTTAAGAACCTGCTCCAAGGAGGTGCCATGTGCTTGACTGTGACGAGGCAGCCTAAATTCTATGTGATTTGAGGGCTTTTATTGCTGTGATAGTAGGCTGGAAGAGAAATCGTGAGTCCGTGACTTGCTAGTGGAGAGAATACGGTTTTGAAATTATTTCCTTTCCACAAAGCACAGGATCAATATTAAAAATGAAAGAGAAGGAAATATTGGGAACAGTACAACAAAAGCAAAAAGCCTTGTCCAACATGAACTATTTTAATGTGAAAACACTGTCACGAGAGAAACCGCCCTTCAGGCTCTGCCTATAAAACAGTCACTGTAGGCATTGATGTTTTGATGGCAACGCTAGGATTCCCAGTCCTAGCACCAGTTTAGACCAGCCTTTGTTGTAGTTAAGCCAAAGTGAAGTTTAAAATTACATTTGGCACGGGCAGCTCAACCCTGTTGAGAAACTCCTTGAGTAATGGCAAGGAAAGTCGATACCCTTGGAGCATCGTGCCATGGTGCTGGTGGTTACGGACCAAACCCACAGGTCAGAAAGACCATTATTCCACTCACGACCGGCAAATGTACCTGTCTGATGATTTTTGAGAATGACTTTTCAAATGTCAAGGTGGATTTACACAGGGTGTGCAGCAAGGCACCTCTGGCCTGAAAACTGGGCTCCTGAACCTGAGTCTACATTTACAACCGGGCCCTAAGAGAAGGAAATAAAAAGGTATATTAATTACTGTGAAGTGCTGATAGCAGTAGTTCAATTAAAATCAGGATAATTTTGATTTCTGTTAATTAGAAAATTGTTTAACAAAAGAAAAGCAAAACCCCCTGGAATGAAAAAGGGAAGACTTGCCAAAACGGGCCAAAAGGCTCTTGGTCCACAGAAAAATACCGATGGGTAAGAGGCCTGAATGAGTATTCTGCAAATGCCAACATCCTTCATTTGTTTCTGTTGTTGCCGTTTTCCTTAGTTTTCAGCAAATACTAATTTTTGTCTTTCAGCCATACATCATTACAGTTTTGATGAATATTTTCTCTGGGGTTGTATTTACAAGCTGTAGGAAGTTGTTGGGGTTTTTTTTTTTAAGAAAGAGAATTCTGTGGAATGTTGGCACCGTCTACTTGGACACCAATGATTTTAACAATTCTGAAAGACAAAATTTGACAAATGCAGCTTCTAGTTGGGAGGTTTACACTGATAGCAGGAAACTGGGCCAAATTTGTGTACTAAGCCTTAGCCCCTGCCAGCAGGAATGGATGTATCCTCTAACAAGTATTTACTAGAGAACAACATGTGCAGAGAACAATATGTGCAAAACTACTATTTCTCCTTAACAGCCTCTATCTTACGTAAGGCAGAGAGCAATGCGTGCTGGAGTTCAGCCTTCAGCAGAGATGAAAAAGAATATTTTCATATTTTCGTGCCAAAATCATAAGGCTCAGTCCTATTCCTGTTGAAGTCAATAGGAAAACTTTTATAGACTTCAGTATAGCAAGCCCAGCCCTCTAATCTTTTCAACAAGCCCAGCTCTCAGCCTTGGCTGCGCAGTGTATGGTTTAGGTATGGAGCAGAGCGCGTTTGAGTTTGATGGATGACACAGCCACACTCTGCAAATTTTGGTTTACTCGTGCCCAGTGCATCTGAGCAGCTACCGAGAGGAGAATAAAATTGTGTTGTAGTTAATATCAGTTGTGAATCCACAAATGGGTAACTCAAAACATAAGAAGAATATGACTCAAACCGTTGATTATTCCCACTAAATCCAAGCACTCGTTTTAGCCTGAAACTTTAGAGCAGATTGCCCTGGACATGAGGAATCAATCATGAGACATCCTGCAAAGGTGATGAACTCACTTTGTGCATCAGAAGTAATATGAAACAGTCAGCGTGCAATGGATACCTAGTGAAAGCAAAGGTGATGGCTACTGAGCAACTACGTGCAGGACAAAAATAGAAGGAGGAATAGGTAATCAATTCAATTTAAAGTAAAAAATAAAAGTAGCCACAATGTCTCACATGATTAGACATCTTTGGGTCTAAGACTTAATTATGAGAACACCAAAGGTGACCAAGAAGAGAAACACACCAAAGATTTTAGCCATGTAAAAATCCTGCTTTAAATGAATCTGCATTCTTCCTTCCCATCCTTCTTAAGACACAACCAGTTCAAAGCTTAGATAGTTTTCCCCCTCCCTCGCCCTTTCCCTCCCACCATTCATCATTATGAAGGTAAGTAGACAGGTTAGAGGCAGGAAAAGCTTCCACTGGGATTTCTGTCCAGTATCACTGAGAAGGACTAGATTTACACTCAGCGTCAGAACTGAGCACATGCCTGTTACCTAAAGCTTTGGGCGACCTGCAGTTTTTCTACATTTCTTCATCAGTAACGTGTAAAGAGAAAAGGGCTTTAACTCTTTGTGTAAACACTGCCCAGGCACTTCAAGACTGGAAGGTGTCAATGCAAGTTGGCTGTGTGCTTGAAAAAGCAAGAGGGAAAATCTCATAGTTCGACACGTAAAGGATATTTAGAGTGAGGTGAGTGAGGGTGGGAATACCGATGTCTCGATGGATCCATCCTCCCTGGTGTCATACAAAAACTCAGGAGCAGCAGAGACATTAAGAAAGAGAAAAACCCTGAAGCTCTGAGAACCCAGGGGAGGGGAGGACTGATCCTGCACGTCCCATGCAAGGGCATGTCCCACCAAAGGACAATACCACAGTCACGGTGCTCACGCTCATCCTGAAAAATGCTAAGCTGAGCTGCCACTCAAAGAAGCCACTACCAAGTCCTCAGTTAGACCAGCTACTATTGCAAATCAGCACACATGAAGCTAAAAATCCATACCTGCATTCCTCTTAGCTGTGGTTTCAAAGGAGAAAACAACTTCAACTGCCGACTAAGAACTCCAGCGAAATTCAGGATTTACAAATGCTAATATACTCCACGGTGATTCAGCCTACAGCCATTAGCGAACTACTTAATTTTTGCTTTGCTTCTGTCATGCGTAACATGAAAAAAATATTCACTCACCTCTGAGAAGTAGTTAATCAGGTTGTTTGAAAATCAGTTTGCATCCTACAAACAAGAAAAGAAAGGGAAGCAGGAAGTCAGTAGCCAGGAAGTAAATACAAGGAAAAGGTGGACAGGAAAAGTAAAAAGAGGAGAGAAAGGAAATAAATTAATATAAAAACTCCTCGTGTTGCCAAAGAGCAAAAGCAATTGGGAACATGCAAAGGAGCTGCCTGAGGATCTGGCTGTCTCTGGTGAATGCCCCCGCTTGTGCTTATGTGCGAGCGACCCGAGTGCAGTCACACACAGTGCCTGAGGTGAGGTTCCCAGTTCAGTATCACTGAAAGTGGGAGCCCAGTTTATTACACTCACTTACTGGAAGGTTTACCAGTATTGGGTGAGACTATGGATTGTTTACCCCGAGACAGCACTTAGCGCAGAGTCACCAACTTTAGTGTTAAGGAGGGAGGTTTCGGTTGTTCTCTCCGTTTACTTGTTTCAACCATCTCTGTTCTCATAACACGTAAAGAACTATGGATAACACCACTATATGCTTTTCATAGTTTGAAAAATAAGTCTCTGAAAATGTGCACGAAAGGATAAAAGTAACTTTTATCCCATTTAAGACAGACTAAACATCCCCTTCCTCCTGGGATCTCTTATTACTTCTTCAGTAAAGTTTCAATTTTACAGGTATATGGGCCAGTGCTGATCATCACAGATGCTAATAAAAAAAACCCTATTAATTTCAAAGTGACAGGGTGTTCTCCAACCACGTATACGGTATGACCCTTTTCTGACAGGCTAATATAGAATAATTCCTTACTTGGCTCCAATACTACACTCCGATGTTTCCTTGGAAATATTTTGTTCCTTTCTGTTGTTTCTTACTGCAGATTGAGATTCTTTGTGTGGCATTGGTTCCTTGAATTGGTTTTCCACAGTCTAACTTCTTTTGTGTCCTTCCCAGTTTTCCTTTCCATAGATACCGAAGTGTGCCATTTCAGTGAATCATGCTTTCTTCTAATAAAATATTACCCGAGTTCAATGCCAAAGGCCAGATTTCTATAAAAGAGATTCAGAATGAGCAATAAGTACAGCAAAAATAATTTTTTGTTGTTCTGTGTTTTTCCCCCTCCCCTCATTTTTTGGGAGTCAGAGACTCCTTGGAAGACCAGTAGCATCAGAGGAACTGAGCAACTCATTGCAGCTGTAACATTTCATATTTTTAGCCTCATTTAAGAGCTACCTTTTCTGCTGAAGTCCGTTAGCCACGTTGATTAGATATTGCTGTCTTCCTTATGCTCCTGGGCAGGGCCATCAAGAGTCAGTTCGGTTCCTGGGTCAACAAAATCTCTGTCCTCTTATTCCTCTGACCTTTCCCACCCCCAGTTCCTAAAGCATCCTGACAGGGAGCCCAGAGGCAGCTGCAAGGGGTCAGAGCAGAGGGGAAGGAGCCGGGGGCCTCCAGGGTAAAAGACTTTTCCTGAACCCTCCAGCTCCCCGGGAAATCCCTCTGGTTATTCCTCTCCCCTTCTTGGCAAGGAGACCCAGCAGCCGGTAAAGCCTTGGCTAAATCCTCGGGACAGTTACGAGGCAGAGCAAAGCTGAGCCGGGCTCCCTGGCAGCAGCGTGGAGAGCCTGGAATTAGGGATATGGTTACTGGTTAGGAATAACCGTTACCCCAAAACTTCAGTAGAAGGATAAAAGTCTCTGTAACTTACCAACAGCGACACAAAGAAGAGTTGCTGTGCACGGCCAGCAAGTAACAAACCTCATTTGTCCCGGCGCTGTGCGGAGGGCTGGCTGCACAACCGGCTTCGGATACTTTGCTGCCTCAAGGGGCAACATCTTCAGCCCTTCAAGGTATCAACAACGTCTTTCGTGTGTTGGTACAACGTCTCACACAGAGGAACAACTGGGAATTGCCAGTATAAAGTGATAATAATGGCTGTCCACACGTTTCATTTAATAGGGTACATTCTTTTTTGTAATATTACTGAAAATCACTGAAATAGAAATGAAATAAAAACATATACAAACATTCAAGAAATATTTTAAAATTACTTGCTCTGTGGTAAAAGACCACACTATAAACGAGACTTTTGGAGATGTTACCTAAATTAGTCTTGTTCAAATGCCTTTGTGATATTTAATCTTAATAATAAAAGTTAGAGTGCTTTTGCCTTTCCATCAGAAACTGGTCTTATATGTTTTGCTAGTCCCACTCTATACTGGCAACGTGGTGTCGTGGTGTATAATTTCATAGACAGAAAGACACTTCACTACCATAGCTCTCATTATTAAACAATATATTTTAATTGTCACCACCTTTCTCGTATAGACATGGGCCAAATCTATCCTTATTGGCTTCAACTGAGCTACTCAAGGGATGAATTTGGCTCAATATATATAAAAATACAGCAAGTCAAGTAATAAAAAGAAATGTTTGGGTTTCTTTTTTTATAGCAGTCAATGTTTTTTGCCATAAGAACACACATGCCTGGCCAGTAAAATCCCATGATAAAGGACAAAAGTGTTTAAGACTTCATATGCAGAATAGCCCATGGTGTTTAATTACAATAGCAAAAGATACCATGTTATAAAAGCATTTCTTACCTGGAGAAGGGATCCATGCTCTCCAATGAAGCTTAATTACCCAAGACATGCTGAGCTTTTCCCTCCTGGCAATAACCTCTAACACCAATAACTCTGCTATTTCTTTTGACATCTGAATGGCTGAATATTGTTAATTTTTCTTCTAATTTCCTTATTTGGATTAGAGCCTTCCAGTGTTTTACTTCCGATGAAAGTTTTGAACATTATAAAAGCTTCATTCCTGGGACATTCCTCTTTCTTTCTTTCACTTTTCCCCTTGGAATTTTGCTCTGGCACTCCTGCTCCCCCATCTCTTTACACCTTTTCCCAGCAGACTTGGCTCCAGATGTGGGTTTATGCCTTTCCCCTCTTGCGATTCTTTCCTGCTCCACTAGAAAGGCTTCAGCTTCATCTCAGGCCCAGAAGATCCACGTTTCTGCAGCATGAATTTACTTTAGACATTAAAGAAAAAGCCTTGCCTGAGCGTAAGTCCCAGGCAGTCCTGAGTCACTGGTTTTACAGCTCTCACACACACACACACAGAGGGCACACAGCAGTAACTCTGAAACGAGCCACGCAGCTTACAGGGGGTCATTCTTTTACTTGTGCAAAAAACCCATCCAACTGATATTATTTTAGGGAACCTGAGTCTTCATTATTTATTAAGTTATATTAGATTTATAGCTCAGCTTTGCGTTGAACTTTTATTAATTCATAAGGAGAAGATTCAATTTTTATATAGAAAAACCCGCTTTTTTCGAGGTGGGGAGGAAACCTCTCCCTTGGCAAACGATGTGATATTGAGCCATGATTTAGAATCATCACCTGCGTTATCCTCCTCATCCTCACGCCTGCATCCTCGGCTTTTGATGAAGTCAATTTCCTGAGTGCATGTGAAAGCCTGTGGCTGCAGCCTGGAACAATCCTACCTCAGTGCTCCCCTTGTGTTGTTGATCCTTTAATTTCCTCCAGCCGACTCCTGCAGGGGACTAGTTCGAAGTTTTATGCTACTCTTTTGGACTAATCATTTACGACTGACTTAAAAAAAAAATGAATAAAATCACTTACACACTGCTACTGCGAGATAGAAGGGCTACTAATTGGGATGTACTTCTAGCCAAATGGTTTAACAGCAACTCACAGGAACCTAAAAATTCTGCCCAAAGCTTTCTAACCAGACCAGTTCTTTAGAATCTTATCCCGAAATTACGGTTGCAATCCATAAAATACCTCTGCAGTGCAAATTTTCACACCTTGAAAAACCAGGCCAGCAGAAAGTCATATAAAACTGATTAATAGAAGAAATCACGATATCAAGAGCAAGATCTCCCATTTGGACTGGCTATGAAAGTTACACACAGGACTCTCATCATGGGACTCAGTTCTGTGTGTTAAAAGAAACAAAATTGAAGAGTATCTGAAATTACAGATCTGGAATAAAGACGCAGGCTGGATTAGAAGTTTAATAATAAGTGCCTTGGGGGCCAACCGCCGACTAATGACAAAACAGGAAACAAGATGAAATCCAGAAGGGACATACATTAATTTCTCCAAGATTATTAAAGTTAATACTCGGCAAAATGGAGATCAAAACGGTGATTTTATTATATAAGAAAAGCAATATTCATTTAACATTACTTTTGTAATAAAATCTACTAAATTCCAACCTAAATTTGAGATTTAATGCTCACCTCTGAGACAACAACCCTATTGTTTTGTTTAATCATGTGAATTATGTTATCACAGATGCCCATTCTTCCAAATATGTTCTTTTTAAACCGTGTGGCTCTTTTTGAGCTGTGCTAATGAGGAATATCATGACAGCAGTCACCCAGGCTTAAATACACAGACGAGAATAGTCAATTATAATAGTTATTTTTGTATTTGTGTACATTATAGGTGATAAAATTATTCTTGAGGAATTTTGTTATTACAGTAAAGGATAAATTTATACAACAGTTCAATATATTTTACACACCAGCTACCACTACAAAGTATTGCCAAATCTTAAAATCAATACAAGTACATGACTCAAGTGAAAGCAAAGTCACATTATATTCTCAAGAACAGAAATGGGTCCTGCTGCTGTTTCTGGCTGCATCTGTTAGTCTGGCTCAGATTCCCTCCCACAGTGTGGCTAGTAATTCAACCATTTCACACGCTTATGACAAAAATCGGAGATACAATTAAAAAATTATTCTGGCATACTAAATCAAATCAATTCCAAAACACTTGAGGAAACAGAAAGGAGGAGATAGAAAGTCTGAAGTGATCATTTATATGAATGGTTATGTATGGCAGAAACAGAAAAATCTCAAGCAGCAGCCGATTTATACGCTGCTAATTCCTTCCTTAGACGATCAGACTTAGACTGGTCTGATTTCAGCAGGAAAATCTCTGCATAGAGATCAACACTGGTCTCAAGCATAAGATCCTAATTATTTGAAAGGCATTTGTTTTCATAGCTTTTTTTTTTTATGTGTCCAAGTCGATGGCATTTTAATGCCTTATTAAATGGTTGTTTTACAGCAGCCCGTCTGTTCAGTCTCTGTGCCCATGTCTGTACTTTGTGCTGCAGCATTTTACCTTTCATGCTGGCCAAAAAATATTTTCCAAATTCCCTATAAAAGTTTTCAAAATTTCCTAAGACAAATAGAGTGGGTTTTTTACGTACTCTAAAATGACATTGATATGGTAGATATGACGTGTACGCCTCTCCATTTACAGTGCGCTTGCAAAAAAGGTGAAGGTTTTTGTTCATTAAAGGGATACGCTCACTAGCTTGGACCCAACTTTATATGATTTTTTTTTTAATTACATAAACAAATGGAAATGTTTTCATTTCTGTTTTTCTTTAATTCAGTTTAAATCCCAGCAATAGAAAATATGTGAACACTCCCCTACCACGTTTTTAGCCCAGACGTTGCCACGTGGGGTCTCTAAATGCATAAGAAATAAAAAAAGGGAACCAATTCAAAACCAACCTGAAATAAAATTAAATTGATGAGAAGATTTTATATCACATTACTTTGAAGTCCATGTAAGGAAAGCAAATATTCAAATGTGAAAACGAAAGTAGATTTTAAAATTATATGTTTACCAGCATTCTGACAACAGTCTCAGTGAAATATTTCTTTTAAACACATGGTGAAGCCCCTGCTTTGTTGGAGTCAAATGGCAGAACCCCCACTGACTTCAATGGGGCCAGAATTTGTAACCAGGTAGCTCTTTCCCATCCCTCACACACTGTGAGACTGTGCTGCCTCTCCACTTGCCCTGAAGAACAGCTTTATTGGAGTTGGCATTAAATAACAAAGTCCTTTACTTATCTGTCTTATTAGTCCTGATGAATACGTGGTGTGGATCGGCAAAAATCTTTTAAGATAAAGTGTAATCTAAATTGCCTGTTTTCAGTTCTTGAGGGCTCCGTAGCAGTAAGCAATAATGAACAGACGATGGAAGCAGCCAGACCTACAAAAAAAATAGTATTTTAAAAGTACTGTACTTAGGGGAAAAAAGGTTTGCCTTTGTACATAAAGAGCTCTATTCATTAAAAGAAGTTTTTACAAATGTGGTTATTTCAAATAGTCAAAAAGTGTGAAACACACTTAAAATGAGTAAAATTTGTGGGTTTTCCTATGGGTTAAATATGTGCCATACTAATAAAGCTCTCCTCACACCTCTTCCTAACTCCTAGTCTTTGGCCTCATTCTGCAAGGTGTTTTGAATTGAGGGAGCTCAGCAATTTGCTGGAATGGACCATTAGCTGTGAAAGTCCCAGCTCTGCAAAGATTCATGGACTTTAAAGGGATCCAGGAGAAATCATCTAAATCTGACATTCAGCATGGCACACACCAGAGTGTCCTGCACCAAGCCCGTGAGTACACACATGAGTGAGCTCCATGTGTTTACTGGGCTCCTAACAATTCTACCCCAAGGATCCCACTGTGGGACAGAACACTCTGAGGAGTAGCAAGCTGGCAACCATTCTAGAATCATAGGATGGTTTGGGTTGGAAGGGACCTTAAAGACCATGTAGTTCAACCCCCCTGCCCTGGGCAGGGACACCTCCCACCACACCAGGTTGCTCAAAGCCCCGTCCAACCTGGCCTTGAACACCTCCAGGGATGGGGCATCCACAGCTTCTCTGGGCAACCTGGGCCAGGGTCTCACCACCCTCACAAGAAAGGTGAAATGAGAACAGAAATATCAAGTGACCTCAAACCTTCTTCCTCACAGCACCCAGCAGGTCAACTTTTAAAGCACAAACTACTTTGAATCCTGCCAAGGTGCTTAGACCTCGTGTTACCCCAGATTCCAAGACCTCCCAAGTACATACCTATCTGGGGTCATTGATTCAGAGGCCCCAGTACCAGGCACAAATAACAGCTGAGTCTGCTATTTAGTGGTAATGTGCTTAAAGGAGCTTGCAGGAGGGGTTCCCACATTCAGAACCAGTTTTGTCATGTTCTCCTTCCCTATTTTTTTAAATTCACCTGGCACTTACGCTGTATAAAAAAACATATCAAGAGCTCACACATGAAAAAACCACCCCTGCTTCATGTTTCATCCAACATTCCCCTGCTGATGTAGGTCAGTATCACACAGTAACCCAGCAGTACCACTGAGTTAGATGCAAGCTCATTCAACAGACGTTTTACAAGTGATGAAAATCTACACAACTGACTTTCTGGTGTTTCATCTCTCTTACTGCTTGAAGAAAGCTTCAAATCACTTTAAAATGAAACAACTGTGTTAAAATCAGATTATCCATAAGCACCCGCTTTCCTTTCTGTTGTCATTTCAGTTTTCAGCTGCCTATGATGGCCAGAAGTTGAGATATCTGTGTTTAACATAAATGGTGTTTAAACCTATGCATTTATTTGCCTTTGCTTCTGTAGCTCTGGTGTCACACTCTGTTGCTGCACATGTCCATGAGACACTAGAAATGTAACACGATGGCTCCATGATGGTACAGGTATAGAAAAATAAGACATTTTGGAAAGGGTGGCTTTAGATACAAACACTTTAAAGCTGATTCTCTGTTTGCTATAGCAAAAAAACCCTCAAAATTTCATAGCACTTGGTTTAATGTAGCAACAAAATTATCCATCTATTACTTAGTTCCCGTACGTAGACCCAAGAAACCATAATGATATTTAGATAGATAGGTAGAAACACACTTATTTTCCAGCCACACGGTATTATATCAGTCCTTCACTAAGGTACAGATTTTCTTTGCTTCATCTAACAGTAGAGATGGAGAATTTAGTAGCAGCATACCTCCTCGAACACTAATAAATTAATAAAATTCAATGTGTTACCACATACTTATGTCAGGAGAAAATAATGAATGACAGACTCATATGTCTCTTCAATATGCTTGTTTAAAAAAATAAAGTCCATAATTCTGCCCATAGCAGGAATCCCATCACAGGAGATCACCCATCCCTCCAACTCCTTGTCCCAAGGGAACATAGACTTTGAGGAGAGCCATTTTGCCAACTGGGCTTTGGGCTACTACCAGGGTTTCCCCAGGTGACCCATCCCTCCTGTTCTGGACTAGGACAAGACTGGCACTGAATCTCCAGCGTCGCTCTTGGACAAACCTGCGCTCAAGCCTGTTTCACCCCATGGGAGCACAACACTCCTCCTCTCTGCAATCAGGAGGCAACGCGCCCTTCGGAGTCCCTGCAGCCTGCCGAGGATTTGTCCAAACCATATATCCTTTTCCAAAGAAACAGCAGTGAAAATGTTCTATAGATTTAACCACTGTCAGATGTTCTTTGAGCAGAATATTAATTTCTCTCCCGAGAACATAAACTTTTTGTTGTAATAAGCCACCATCCTCTCAAGTCCTTTGATTTCCTCTGTCAATACTGCCCCCAGACCATAAGTGCCAGCATCTGTGTCCAGCCCGAAAGGTGTTTGAAACATGGGGAGGCTAAAATGGGAGCAGTTACATGAGGGGTTTTTTTTGAAAACTGAAAATGTTAAATCACACTATGCTAGCCACTGAGACGGTTTCCTTCTCACCAAACCCACGCAGTGGTTTTACAATATTAACAAAGCCACAAATAAACTGCCTGAAATAGTAGCAGCAGTAATCCTTAAAAAAACATGAAACGCTTTACCTGACTGCCATTGTCTGGAGAGCTGGGCAGGATTGTCCTGCCTCCATTTTCCTCTTGTCTGCAAAAACCATTCCCTGGCTGGCTGCGGACTCATAATTAATTACTTCTGCTTGCAATGATTCACTTGTCTTTGGATTTGATTTCAGGTTGATGACTTTCAGCGTATTACAGACCATTTGTAAATACGTCAGTTCCTGTTCAAATGTTTTCCTTCATGCCAAGATATCATCTAGAGATAATCTGAACCAGGCACGCTGTACCATACATACCTTTTCCCCATCCCCTAAGAAACAGCAGGTGCTGAGCCAAAAGACATCTTTTTAAATCGCAGGAGGCCTTGTCCTGCTCTGAAAGTTGCTCCCTCCCCCTTTTCCCGTTACTTGGCTCCGCAGAATCTGCCCGGGCCACCATTTGACTTTAATCAGAACTGCGAGTGAGGTCCAAAAATTGTTGAAAGCTCACTTATCCCATCCCAGTTCATTTCCTTGATGCCCAGTAGCACTTCTTACCACTTTGCTTTTGCTAAATAGCGAGGTGCGGTGTAATGGGTTGGCTTCCCTCAGAATCAATCTGTGGTAGACCACTGTGTGCAGGCTGTATATTTATTGGATCCAGAGAACTGATTTTTAACTGATCAGTGCACCGATATCTTGATCGTGGCACAGCCGTGGTGTCTTTATCCCTGGTAACACAAGCACCAACAGCAATGGTGACTCCAGCTTCAGTAGAGGTTCACAAGCTCGGTGTAGCCTGGAGGTTCTTCGTGGACCTTTATGACTTGTATCGATCTCTGAGCTGATGTATCTTCAAAGTTGCAGTTACTTAGCGCTGGCTGGGCTAAAGCTGGAGCAAGTAAACCTACCTACAGCATCATATGCCAGGAGAAAATCACTTGAGAACACTCTGCAGCTCTGAATTTAAATGCATTTAGAATTTAAATTTCTTAGTGCAAGAGAAAAGCAACCTTTCCTTCAGATCTAGCAGCTAAGGGTTCTGCTAGGGCTTGGCCCTTAAAATGTGATTTTCATCACCTTACCTTTACTTGGGGAAAAAGATACTGCAACAAGTAGCTGCTGTACTAGTTGAGTGCTGTAACCAGGAAAATCTGCTCGCTGCAAATCAGTTATCTACAAATACTGTGCTTCACCTGGGCCACATAATTAGAGAAAATTTCCAGAGATTTAATTTGTAAGGCAATACTTCCAGCATGTATTACTCTATTACTAGCCATAATGAAATCCAAATCCTTCCACAGCTTATCCATCATTTTAGTTACATTTCTTGCTCAGACAAGGACAAATTTTCAAAATCAATTTTCCCACCTTTTGGATGCATAATATTTGCCAGCAGTCGCTCTCCCTGCTTGAGACCAATTTATTCTTTTTCAATCCACCTAGTCCAATAACTTCAGTTTGAGAAAGGGTACTTTATTCCATTCATTTCACAGATCCTAATATACATTCAAAAAGTAAACTGACCAAATCTAGAGAAAAGCTATAAGCTTTATCCTCATTCCTTTGGAGCTCAGCACTTTCAGCTTCATGTCTTCACATTTCCTGAACTGATTGAAGAACTTTCCCTAGACATTTCTGAGGCTCTGTCCTGGCCAGCCTCAGAACAGCTTTTATGGCCAATTTTTTCATAAGTCTAATATTTAACTGAACTACTTCCTTTAATTTTTCCACAGCTGCCAATTTTCCTTGTTTTACAAACCAAGATTATCACTTTTCCTAATTGTGCAGTAAGGCCAGGGATCAGATTAGGATCGCCCCTTTTCATCATTCATTTTATAAACAGTACTTGAGTTACAGGATTTGGCTGCTGGGAGCCCCAGTTTCTGTCCATCTTTCCAGTCATTCATCGGGGCTGTGATTTGAACAGACCATATGTGCTCCCCCTGAAGCCCAAAGCTCAGAAGTAGAGGGTTTGATATTTTTTGAGCTGATACGAAATATCCCCATCCAAGTATCTGTAAATTTCAAGTATTTTTTTTCTCCTGCTTTCCCATCTCGCAGAGCTGACTGACTGACAATCGTTTTGTTACGCCATGGACTTCAAACGTGACTTAAGATTCTTTGATATCATTCCAAAAATGGTATTTTAGTTTATATCTTCATCTGTGCTAGGAAGTTCCAGGCTGGCTAAAACTTTCCTGCTTTCTATCTTCTGGTAAGCTCTCTGGGTGACGGCAGTTGTATCGCTGGACAAGAGGCTGATCTTGCCAATTCAGTCCTGGAGGTTTGTATCCAGCCTTCCCATCCATCCACGGAATATTATAGATGTCCCAAGATTTTTCTTTCTTGTCACAGGTCTCCGTCCTTCCAAAAAGGGGCTTCCAAACATTGGAGACTCTTGTTGAAATTACATCTGTCCACCTTGGATTTCTGCAAGCCCTGCAGAAAACAAGGTACTTGAGAAAAAAAGAAAAAAAAGGAGCAACAACTTTTCAGATGCTGGTGTTTAGAAACACTGTCTGGATGTTCTGAATTAATATTGTGTCAGAAGCAGCCAAATGGCTGTATGCCAAGACTCAACCCAAGGTGCATTTTTATGGCAAAGCTATAAACCCACAAAATAAGTGGTTTACAATGGAAATTCTGACACACTTTGAATATTAAGAGCAGAAATACACTGGTTGTGGCAAGTAAGTATTTGACAGCTGTGCTACTCACCTGTCAGCTGTACGGCCCAAACAGGTCCATTTTGATGGTAGGATTCCTCCTTTATCTCATCCTGTTTCAGCCGCACGGTTTGGGGGCAGATGGGCTGAGCCATATTCTGCAGTTCATTCCGGAGCCTTTAAAAACCCTTTTCCTGGCTATTACAGGGAAAAGCAACAACTGGGACACACAGAGTACCGACGCCTGCAGCGTTCTGAAACTGAGTGCGCTGACTTGGCTCCAGGCAGAGACAGCCTTCACCAGCTGAAAGACGGGAGTTTTCCTTGGACACTGTTCCTTTCCAGTGGACTTCCCACAGGGTGACAAGGTACCGTGGTTGGGAAGAGCTGTGGGATGGAGTCTACAGGCCTTGCTTTCTATTTGAAAACTCAATCAAAAACCATCCTTGGAAATTTGTTAATACCAGAGCTATGGATCAGCCCAACCACAACTGGAGAAAGGAGAAACCTTGAGTAATATTTAGGATACTCTTTGAATCTGCATAGGCGTAAAGATTATTGACCTGTTGTGAACGTGATAGTAATAAGAAAGTATTGGTAACGGTGGTAAAGGACTAAAAAGAATTGCATTACACCGAAACACCATACAAATAAATACCATACCTAACATGATATTTTATAACCCTCATTTGAAAAAAGACTGGGGACAATTTTACTTGCACATGAATGATCTAACTGGTCACCTACATTAGTAGCCTCCTATCAACGTATCATTTACAACACATATATATTATATATATATAAAAATAAAGGGAAAGCAGGAGGGAAAAGTATGAAAACGCAGAGCCATTTTTCATTAGAAATATTTAAGATAACAGTGTTCAAAACATCTATCTAAATTGTATGCACTGGCTCTATATCTGATCTATGTTGCATGTATTAAACCCAAGAATTCCGAATATAGTTAGGGAGGCTATGGGTACCTTTCCCATCCCAAACAGCTTGATTTGCTTCAGAAAACCAAGAAAAGAGTCGATCTTTGATTGGCAGAATAGAAATTGAGACGTGCGCACACACACTTCTATACACATCTTGAACTTATTTCATACTTCACACACAAGTTGGAGAGAAAGAGATTGTGACTCAAAGTGAATGAAATCCAACCAGCTAACAAATAAACACGGGATGATGGATTAAACTTCCCAAGTAGGATACAAGCCTTCTATGCTGCAAGATTAACTTTTGCTACTCTTAATGCACAGATGAACTGCAACAGCAAATAATGCAGAAAGCTTTTTCTTTTAAATAAAATGGAGAGGAAATTGAAACCAAATTACACATTACTTAAAAATAATCTATCTGGAGATGAAATAAACCATTTGTGACTATGAACCAGGATTCATACCTTTACTTCCAACATCTTCCATTAACACCCCTAGGAAATTTAACACAATTAAATTAATGTTCTAAAGGGCACGCTAGATGGAGGGAAGCAGAGCCTGGGGCATACTAACTGCCTGCAGGCTTTAAGAGAGTCTAACAGCTTAAAGACATAAGCAAATTTTACTTGCATCTTGAGGATATTATTCATAACTTTACATCAGCTTAGTCTGGTAGATTCTAAGTGCATTTGTAGAATGCCTAGAAATTAAATCAAAGCTAAAAAAAGGCCTTGTTTTGTTTCAAATCACAAGCAGGCTGCTTGTCTCCGATTTGAAAACCTCTGTGGTTCTCCACAGAACTTCCTGCACAAGCAAAATGCTGCCATAAGGAGTTAAGACGGGACTGAAAGACAATTGACCAAAACAAAGAGTTGAATGCAAGGCACGAATCAGACGGAAGCTGATGGAAAGACAGCACATGAACGAATCTTCACAAAGACACATCTAGATATATCAATAGCTGTGTAATTAGAAGTTTTCTGCGAATTCAGAGGAAAGCCAATGCTTACACAAGCTTGTGCTTTCTGTGCTGCCACAGCAGTAGTTGGCTGAACTGTCTCGAGTCTGCCTGACAGACGAGTAACACCCTGGTGGTTACATGCTCTAGCGTTTTTCTTTGGAAATACAACAGGTATGTGAGAATTAAATGCCCTGGCTTCAACTTGGATTAGGAGATCATTATAAGGTAATACACCCCCCCACCTTTTATCAGTTATGGCCGATATTGTTTTAGGAGAGTTATGGCGCAACACATGTTGCTGCTCTACTAAGTTGATATATCTTTAAAGCCTGCATATCTACATATTTAGTCTACGTACCTTTCAAGTTAATTATTTCAGTTGCTCTTTTCATGTTTGAATACAGATAAAGGACAGATGAGGGTATTTTTAATATTGTGGTAATGGAGGTCATGTTCAGGCAAACTTCTGTCATCAACAGAAACAGAGGATCCTGCCTTCATTCCACCTCTTTTCTGAACAAGTGATGCCTATTATACTTTGCTATTTACTTCAGCAAGCTTTTGGGTGCTCCAAGCACATACACACATACATAGTTAAAAATTAAGATTAATTTTTAAAATATAAAATCAGTTCTGATGCAACCTGGTGAGCTGAAGGAAAGTAGCAATGTGCCTGGAGAAAGCGTCTTTGGCAAGAGAGTTTATTTTTCTTTTTGTGGAAATCAGGCTTTTCTTTATGATTAGTCTCATATGTTTCTTTTTGGTTACATAGGTCAATTTTAAAATATAAATTAATGTTGTTAGTTTAATGTCTCTATTTGGATGCTCTATGAATGGAGCGTGGGTACGTGCCCAGGTCTTCTCCAGTTGTGCCTTGCAAACGAGGCAACGGAAGGAGATTGACGGTGGCTCTTGTTGCTCCTCAGACCAGCTCTGCGAATCTACAACAGCCACGGTGCTTTCTTTGGATCAGCCTCCCTCCTTTTACTAGCTCCTCGCTGCTTTGCTGGGTAAGAAAATCAATGGAAAACGGATTTTTTAAAATATTTGTTTTGGTGTAAAACAAAGATAGCCCCAGAAAAGTACTTCAGTCAGAAATCTCATGACTGAAAAATTAGACTGGTAAGATTTTATAACCAAGTTAAGAGTTAAGAGTTTTCTTCGTTCTTACTTTCTTTGGAAGACATAGAAACTAATAAACTTTTTCTTGGTACAATGATGCTCTAAGTATCATCGAGGGTCTAAGTATCTCCTTCTGACACGATTTAAGTCAAGAGATTTTTCTTAAATAGTATTAACTATTAGAATATTAGATTTAAAGAAAGACTTACAACTTTCACCACCGAGATGCAAAAGCTTTAACAACTCAGACCCCTACAGTCCAAGCAGCAGAAGAGCTAGAATATTTCCCATGGCATGGGAGCAGGAAGTGGAAAGTTGGAAGGTCGTTGGAAAAAATATGTGCCATAGGAACTCCATTTTGTTCCATTTTGAAATCATCAGGGAAAAACTGAAGGATACAAGCCATGAGTACGAATGCAGCCCCAAGCAAGGGGAGTGCAGATGTTATGGAGCTGCTGCAGCTCCGGGTCCGCAGTGGGAAATTTTGGGAGATCTGCTTTGTCAGCATTCCCCAAAACGGCCACGCTACACCACCGGGCAAACCCCATTTCCCTGGGCATGGCACGGAGGTGGGGAACTGATCCAGCATCAGCGAATGCCTCATATATAGTCAACCTGGATGAGAGAGCAGAAATCCTAAAATCACCCAGACAAAGATAAATCTGTTTCCTAGGTCCGGTCTAGACCTAGGGTTCTGTCCCTCACTGCCAGGGCTGGAGAGGACGCGGTCAGCTGGGTACGCTTGATCATGTATGTGGTTAGACTGCACAAAACTGGAATCGCTTCGCAGAACTGGTGTTCACTGAAAATCATAATATTACTCTAACCCTAGCAGTAGCCTTGCTGGGCGGACAATGTCAACCTGCCAAATATAAAAAAGGAGGTTTTGTTAAGCTACTTGTTATTAGCTGCTCAAACCTTGACTGCAGCTGAATGAAGAAACCCCAACATTCCCACGACGAACACACGGCTTAACCAAAATACGGGAGGTCCTTTCCTCAGAGAAGACGACAAGCCTAGGAATAATTGTTAAAATAAATATTTGAAAACTTGGCTCTCTTTCTTCACCTACACAAAAAGGAACAGTTAAATCTGTAAGCCAAAGTTTCTGCCTAAATTTTACAAAGTATTTCTCCTTTGAAACAGTTAAGCAGCACACTTTGATCTTTGTGCATGAAATACTTCATCTTTCAGAGTAATCATAGTCAATGTCCAGACTCATTTTAAAGTATAATTTGTGGCTTTAATATTTACAATGTTATTTTGAGGAAATGCAAAAAATATAATTCATTCAGTCTTGTTTATGTCTGGTTTGAAGTCACAGATGTTATAAATTGAAGTTAAGATATTCAAAATTTTCACATCTTTTGGAATTTTAAATTGTGCCTATGGGACAAAACTTCTTCCTTCACAAGGCTCCTTCCCTGACTGATCTCCAGTTGATTTCAGGATGATTTGATTTCTACCTGACATTAGAAGACAGAAATTGGCTAAAAGTAAATTCTGGATCATATTAAGGATTATTTTGCTTGCCAAGTAACATTATCCTGTAAGTCTATGTAGTATAAACCACTAGAGTAAAGAAATATTTATATATGAATTATTTCCATACAAAAAGAAACTGATTAAGAAATACAGCACATAACTTTCTTATATCAGTGTAACACCACTGTGCCGCGTATATAGGGCTGTCTGAAGAGGTGAAGCCCGGGGTAAAGGCTGGGGTGCACGGCAGGAGGGACTACTTGGAGCATAGATTAATGGAAAATGAAGAGCGTGGAGGGTGTTCACTGACTCTAGCACAAAGCACAGCAATAATTTAAACACAGATCAATACAAATAAAAGTTTATATTGACAGAAACCTTACCTAATAGAACACATACCATTTTATATTTAGTAATACTAGTAAAAGAAGAAAAAGGAACAGGATTGGCTCAATCCTGTAAACTCTTTAACGGGAGTACCTACAGCATTTTCACATTTTCCTCTTATTACTGATTGTTTTTATAAAATCGGATAAACTGTACTACCTCTAGTTGCCTTAGGAATAACATAACATCTCTAATATTTTGACAGTGTAAGTTACGCGATGCTCCTTGTGCAAACAAGGAGGACTGGACAAGATGATGGCAGTCTCTATTTTTGGAATGACTTTACTGCATGCCCTCCAAAAGAAAACCGGCACGTGTACCCTAGGTGAGAAAGTAAAATATTCCTTCATGTCCAAACTGGTATTTTATTTGTAATGGCATTCATCCAGTTTTGAAACAGAGATAAATGCAGAAGACCACATCTTCAGAAGCCAGAAAGAAAAAGGTCTCACGTGCCTTGAGAGCTATTGTTACCAGAGCGGGAGCTTTCCCAAGAGCCACCAACAAAATTAGAGATAGGTGGCAAAGATAAAATTAATTAAATGCTTATAAAAGAGGAACATCCACTATCTCTGTTCCTTTCCAACAAACATCCCCATCTGGAATTTATTTTTAGGATGCTCATTCCTCCTCACAGGTCCAATGCTACCCATTTCACACCATTTAACTATTGAAAGCTCTTGAAATTCCGGACCAGAGAAGCCGGAGCCCAGTGTATTTCACAGTGATGTAGCTAATGTGTCAGACTTGTAAAATAGCTCTTAGTGGTAGACCTCCATTTAGAGAAAGACGGAAACTAGCTTTAAATACTTAAGGCTTTAATATCTAGTCCATTACGCTGCAGCAAGGTCTTGTAAAGAGTCAATTATGGGATACTTCTGATTTGATCCACATGCAAGGGAAATCCGCTTCTTTGCCTTTAAACCTCTGTAGTAAGTGTCCTGTTTAAATAATTAGTGACACTTTTTCTTTGATCAAATTGATTCACATTGTTATTCTTTTATGTTAATTTAAAACTTAATCCATGTAAAATCCAAGACAGATCTTAATCCATCATTCAGAGAGCTTTTACAAAAAGGCACTATCATGAGATTGTCCAGAAAACACGACAGGTTAAAGACAGTAGTGAACCAACTTGAAGTAAAATGCCTTTTTTTTTCATTAGGCCTTCTGAAAAAAAATCCGTGAATCACCAACCAAATGAATACTAGTAGCATGGGTAAGCAGTGCGACAATTTGGAAATAATTGTGAGCAGAGACACAAAGCTAGCACCTACTCCAGGACAAAACCTATTCTCCAGCATATTTAATGTTGAAGCCAAAGTCTGAGTGTTTCCTGCCATTAAAATGTGTTAATCATGGAAAATATTTTAAAATAAACTACAGCTATTTTAACTTATATTCTTGCTTTCTATTCAAAGCTTTGTTGTCCAGGTTACAAGGAAGTTACCAGCAACAAAGTTGGAAGGATTTTCAAGCCAGACAGAGCTAGTTAAGGTGCTCAGCCAGTAGACTATGTAGAAGAAAAAAAATCTCTCAATATTTATCACTTTCTGTCCATGTCATTGTCTTTGGTAAGATATTTTTATAAATCTATGAATGAGAAGCTGGTTATAAAGTTACCTGAATAAGTACATAAATATTTAAGTTTTGTCCAAGCCATAACTTCAATAGACCATGCCAACTCTTGTACCTCTATAGTGAGGTATAAAATAATTACAGTCTTAATTGAATACAAACTGATAATTTCTGGATACCAGAGTTACATTTTACCATAACATTTCAGATGGTTGTATGTTTTCTAATAATAATAAAAAAGTTATGCTTCTAGGCAGCAGCCCTGCCATTTAATGACAAATGAGGCACAGGAACTACTTTGCTAAAATACTGCTGTCTGTTCCTTCAAAAGGCACACGTAAACTCTTCAAGTGTTTTTCTAAAATACTACGCAACACTGCAAAAGAAATAATAACAGATAATATTTCACAATAATTTAAAAAAAAAATTTAAGGAAAACAAGATGACCATTTTGTTTAACTGCATGACAAAATCTTTGAGCAGAATTGTTTTGTAAAATGACTAATGGAATATAATCGCTGCAAAATTTCCACTTGAGCACCAACAGCTGGGTCTTGAGGACCTCTGCTGTCAGGCAGCGCACTGTACAACTGCTCCGCCAGAACACTGTCTCTGCCCAACAGCGGCGGTGAACAATTTTGCCTTATCTTTAGAAATTACTCTGGCTGTACAGTCACACCGAAATTTGAAGAAATATTTCATTTAGTATAATAACCTCAGTATTTTTGTAAGAGAGTCTTTCAGCTATTTATCATTTCTAAAGTTAGAGACTGCTGTGAAATTTTAAATAGCCAGTATTTCAATTCACATGGGTACCTTTGCACACTGACGATGAAACGTGGAGATTTGCAGATATTGTCCTTTCACCATTACTTACAGATAACATTGGAGACACCAAAGAACCAACGATATGGCAGATAGAGCCTGGTGAGTTGTACACTGATAAACCAAACTAAAGATGAAATCTTTACAGAGTTCCTTCTGTATAGGAGTAATCTCCATCTTGTGGGACAGTGGCAAATCAAACCATGTAACACCCAAAAGCTGGAGACAATAACAACAGCACGACAAGGCTGTCTCTGATACCTCAGGGCAGCTCAACCAGCACAAAACCACTACCTGCGACCCAGCTGTATCGATTCACTGCTGATTGAAGGTCACCGGCTGCAAACACCAGTCCCTCTTAAGTACAAAGGAGAAATATCTAAGTTAGGGCTACAAATGCCAATAAGAAAAGGAATGTATTGCTATCAAAGTAAGGAGGCACTTTCAGGGAGCATGAGAAAGGTAAGCATTTCATTCTGTCCTTTAGGTTTTGGGAACACCACCCTCTGTAACATCTGAGCATTGCACATACAGAGTTTATACACGATCTACTGACTTGTATATGCTACACACCTATAAAAGCTGCTGGGGTATATTCTAACCTTGTTTAGGCTATTAATTGTCCTTTATTAAGACATAGTTTTTATTTTTCAGGAAAAGTTGGGCAGAAGGTTTGCCCTAGAACTTGCTATTTGGCTTTCAAATACCACTTGAAGAAAGACTGCACAAACAGAGAGCGCAGGCAGTGTTCTAACTCCACCCGCCGTGTCCTGCCCTTGACAAGTATTCTCCTTTTAGAGGTATTAAATCTTGGCAACATCCATTGCAGTTCCCACTTAAGCTGAAGTAAGTACATGTACAGAAGGGCTCTGTCAACATATCTGAGTGGAAAGACGTTTGGATTAACTAAGAAAACCTATTTCAAATCTCAGATAATAAAATGTCCTCCTAAATCCTAATTGCAACTTTCATCTTGTGTCTTAGACCTTGCCACCAGCTGATGTGCCGATACAGATCAAGTGTTTAGTTTGATAAATGCGGCTTACCAAGGTCTTGGTATTGCTGACTGACAGAGTAGCTGAATAGGATCCAGGCTTCTAAAGGTGATTATCTGCCTAAAGAAGGAAGAAGATGAGCACAGGACAACCTTGTTTGTCATTTTGCGCACTTAATCAGACAAAGCTCATAATACTAAGAGCTTCTCTATACTATCAAAAATAAAACAAAAGCAGCTTTCAAATAAATTACACTACCATTTTACAGAGAGGGGAAATCCATAAGCACACATTGGAGAATTATCTTTTAGTTGCTGTTTTCCAGCAAGAGAACTTATAACTGGAACACTAAATCATATTCCCAGGGTCTTTTCCTTAGGCTGTAGAGTTAGGAGTTTATTGCAGCCAGACCTCACTGTACGGCACACATAAAGCAGCATTTTAGTTTTAAGCAAGACATCCAGGTAGAAAGTCACCAGATAACAAGACCTGCCCTTTTAGTTTAAATTGTTATCCAAAAGAAATAGAAATATAATGTTCTTTCAAGGAAGATAACAGACTGAGAAGGCTAACTCACTAATGTCCCTTTTCTGTGCTGAGATAACACCAGCCATGTGTGGTCATTGCTTTATCTTTGTGTCTGTAGGAAAAAAAAAAATGCATAAAGCAATCCTAATATAATATGCCAGAGTGGTATATTTCTCAGTTACAAAGCTTTATATTTAGAGCAGGTCAGCAAGCAGCATCCCATTACACCTTACTTTCAGCTTTATTTCATATTACAGAGAAAAGAACAATTAATTTTCATGAAGTCCTTTTTACTTCCAAAAGGGGAAATGTGAGAAGTGTTAAAAAAAGAAGGTTTACTCTTGGCTCTGCTTTAGGGTTAATAAAACATCTACAGTTGTGTTACAAACATCTTTCTATTTTGCAAAAAATCAGTGGTATTTAACTTGCATTTCTTTAACCAAGAGTTCAAATTAAATTAATTTCATACAACTATTAATACAAATGGACTATTAAGTGCACTACAAAGTGCAGACAAATAACCAGCATTTTCAGTGGGGAGCACTCCACCACGTACATGAAAATTAAACCAAAAAACTCAAACCTGAAGAAGCAATAAAAATGCCTAAGTAACACCACTTTAATACTAATATTTCAAAAAGAATTGAAGCAGTCAAAATCTCAACTGAAATGCATTCAATCCAGGAAAAAAAAATACACATTCAGAATTGCTAATAACTTGTTGCTATTATTATTATCACAATTTAACAGCAACTGAATCCCTATTTTGTATTGAAAGCTCCTCATCTTTATGTGTGTATCACATACAGCAAATATTTAAGCAGCCAATTGTGATAAAACCAATTGTAAAGCAAAGGCCATTTTCTCTAAAGTATATGAGTTTGCTCCTCGACATCTCCAGGACTATTCACATGAGCAGAGTCCTGCAAGGTCCAGCGTTGACATTAAGAACTGCGCTGTTGGCTGATATTGGAATAAAAGCACTTCACAATTTCAAACTTTTACAGCTGATTATTGGCAGCATCGTTTATTACTATTCGTTTCATAGCTGAAAGGTTTTGATTATCAACTCTGTCAATCCAAGCAATTTCCAAGTGTCTTGTAATCACACCTAATTCTACATCTAAATCATTAGAAGGATAAAGCTGTTATACTTGTAATGGTATTTGTCCTACTTTGAACATTACCAAACTGTTTTATCTAATCCTCTAGGAAACACCATAATGAGGCTCATCTAAGGGCTTCTACTAGTTAGGAAGGCAAACTAAAAGATTTAGCTCCTCAGTCTGTCTCTAAATCTTCTAAGTGAAAGATGATTTACAGTTAAGCTATGAAAAATGTGACCACTCTCAAGTCTGGAAAGTCTCAATCTGATTTCAACAAACCTAAATCATGAGAAAAGATTGGGTCTCACTAACTATAGATTTCCTTACCTAGGGAATCAGCATCTGGTGTGAAGCATTCATTAAGTTATAAAAGGTTTATAGACTTGTCTGAGCTTCTTATTAGGAAAAAATTGTTAGATTTTTCACTGAAAACACTGATCTGAAAGGTTAAGGTTAGAGCTTCTGTGCTTGATACCTAAAATAACATTTTTCTATCCCACTTCCAAAAATGTTATAAAATCAAATAAAATACAATTATTGTGAGAAGAAACAGTCATCTCAATATATTAAGACAAATATTTACAGAAATTAAAAGAGAAAGTGGGGTTCCTTTTGTTATGATGAAGCTAAATACCCATCCTTTTTGAATTACTTGATCTCCAAAGTGTCTGAAGAGCAAAAAGAGGACGGCACTGACATTACAGAAGTCATAAAACATTTATGAAGACAGGACTACATTTTGTTTAGAACTTAAAGCAAAGATTTAACAACTAATTGTTTCAGAGCAAGCAAATCAGGAGGGGAGAAGGGGAACGGAACCTAGGTAATTACATTAAAATATAAATGTATTTATATCAAGCTTTTGAAGGTTGCTGCCTGCCTTTCGCCTTGTCAGAGACCCGTGCTCCATCATGCCCTGGTACCAGCTCCAGCGCCCTATTAATGTGTATGAGTCCCTCCTGAGTGCTCACACATAGGCAGGAATTTGCAATACAGCTCTGCACCCAGCGCTACCCAGTTAAAACACCAACAGCTGCTCGGTATTAATAGAACTCAAGTCTCCAATAAACCAGTGGAAGCCGTTCTGTTGAAGTGAACTGAATTTTTCATTTCATAATTAAACCCTGTGCAGTACAAAAAAAGACAAAGCCGAACCTGCAGTCAACTCAACTCACAAGTCCTGACTGGGACCGAGATGCTGAATTTAACAGAAAGTTACTATCTCGGAAAAAGAAAAAAAACCCAAACTAACAGAACCACAAAACAAAAGAAAATGAAAGAGCGAGATATCAAGGCCAATATTGACCTAAATATGTATTAAAAGAAATGGATTGTAAATGTCTGTGCTGAAACTCACTTCACTGGTAGGAGAAGCAGCACTAACTTCTGTAGGCTTCAGATTGTCTATCGCCCTTTGAGAACGTGGTGATTCCAGCACATACTCGCCTCTGCAAGGAAACATTTGTCGGGTGTCCTTCTAGTCCCCTAAACCAAAAATCCACCTCCTGGACAGCAGAGGGAGTGGAAGCTGAAGGAAGCACTGGAGGTGGACTGGGAAGAAGAGCGAGGGACAAACAGCCAGAGACAGAGAAGCCCTTGTTGTTACAGGATGTTCTGCGGCAGAAGAAGGTAACAGGCTCATGTAGATAAACTCAGTTTTGCTGGTGGCAGAACCTCCTGCTGGTTCAATGACAGCAGGAGAAAAACACATGGTTTCCTACACAGAGGTCTGGAAAAAATGAGAGAAAGCAACCTCACAGGGGTAACCTCGAGACGCTCACTGTTGGTGCTGCCCTGCAAACCAAGGAGAACATCCTTTCCTGTCAGATTTTAAATAGTTGTGATAGTTGTTATAACTACGCTCAATTCCTTAAGAACTCACTGGTCTTCCAAAAAGACAAGAAAACATATTTTTATTCTTTAATTTCTTAGGCTTCAGGCTTCCTCCCTCTCAGAAGGACTCGGGGTTGATTTCTGTTCCCTGTTAAAGTGCATCCCCACCGACCGCAGAAAGGCAGGGCTGCAGGTGCCTCTGCACTTGTCACCAGTCTCTCACTTAACCAGAGAACTCCTGCCAAATGACACAGGGGAACCTTGCACTTTAAAGCCAGAAGAATTTGCTTTAGATACAAGTTTTTAAGTAAAACAGCCAAGGGAACGTGCAAACTACATTCTCTGAAAGTAAATTTGGGGTTGATCCTAAGAACCGCTCCTAATTAGTGTCAAAGAGAACTATTTCCTTGCAAAAACATTCTTCTGTCTTAAAAATAAAATTTTGTACATTAAACAGGAATTTTATGGCTAGTTTGATGGCCAGACAATAATCACCTAGGTATATAAGCAAGTCTGCTATAGCTGACACCACTGTGCCAAAGTCAAATCCCTACTCCCTTCCCCCACCACCAAAAAAAAAAAAGTAAAGAAAAACAAAACGGCTAGAAAGAAAAGCAAAATCTCAGAAAGGCACCTTTAAAATATTTTAGAATAGAGGTGAATGCATATCCAATATATTTATTTATAAAACTGGTAAAAGTATTTGGGATAGCCACAAGTTCATCATATTTAAATGAAAATTAAAGAAGTTTAGCGCCATGGGTTAAGCTTTGTCCCAAGAACATATTCCAACTGCAATCTGGGAAAGAAACTGTTTTCCCGGCCTGTTCAAAGGGCTAAGCATTGTGCAGCGTTGAGTGGTTTTCGGTTTGAATAGCAATATAAGCACACCTGCTGAAACACTATTCTTCAGTTAATGTTTACTTGGGGAATAAGAGTTTGGGTTTTGGAGTTTCTTGCTATGACACCATTGAAAAGGTAATTTGAAAAGGTTAGTTCAGTAGAACCTTTTCAGCGATCGGCATTTGACTGTTGATCTCTTCTGTGCTTTTCTCTGTTCTGGTGTGCTTATCCCAAGGCTTTGTTATTAGTGACTTGCTATTCATAAAACCTGTGAAAAGTTTAGTATGACTAGTGATCAAATGGAAGCACCTTCAAAAGCACAATTGCTTTTGCGGCACTGGGTGTGACCTAAAATTGGAAGCTCTTCAATCTGATGGATCACTACTTCAGCACATTGATATCACTAAATTCTCTATGAAACCTTTATCATACATGAAAAAACCCTTCCACGCTCAAGGCACTATAAAGCTCAGACATTATTTGTGTTCAATGCAGCGCTGACAATAACAGAACGGAATGATGTATGACTAAGGCAGATGAAAATGAACATCTGAAACAGTCCATGAAAGCTGTGAATTGCTTTCTTGTTCTAAAGAATATATTCAAAGTTTGTTTTGAACTTCCCTCTGCGGTGAACGATGACTGTGAAGAACATGAAAAAGTGGAGAAAGAGCAAACACAATCCATTTTGTGATCCATTTTGTGATGTGCAGCTCCATTGTCCTCAACTGCACTTTTTTCCCCACCTTTGCATTAGAAAGAATTACAGTATTAAGGAGAAGTTCCTTTACAGATAGTCATGAAAAGGTTTGACTCACGGTCACATTCGTATCACAGCACTGTCAATCTATCCACGCTACACATCAACAAGTAATTTGTGTTTATTTTATAAACATTTCTATAATATTTCCGATGTCCAGAGAAAAAAAAAACCTCTGAGAAACAGTAGACACAATATTGTTGTTCTCAATAATGACTCCAATGCAAAATAAGGTAGAACTACTGTCAAAAAATATACACAGAAGATACCTATATGTTTGTCACTGATTTTTTTCTGTCCTAGCTCTGACACAAATTATTCACCCATTCAAACCAGAATGCTCTGTAATACTGAAAAGAAAAATTACTCCTATTTGCGAAAAATAATTCAAGCTGCATATAAAAATAAAATAAAATCTTTCTACAATTATCAACATTTATATTAATATCCTCATAGCAGTTTGTTTAGACATCGGGGCTGGGTAGAAATAACACTAGTGTTCTGCTGCCACCTGCAGCTCAACGAAGAGGGTTTGTTTCTTCGGCAACTACTGAGGCCAGTGCTTTTATCTGAAGTTTTATAGTATTTTCAACCCTTAAAATGATCTCTCCCAGGTTACAATCGACAGAGCTGTAGGAGTTTCGTTGTCTCACGTTACTGAAGACAACTGGTGAGAAATTGGAAAGGCTGATCCACCTACTCAAGCAATTCATAATAGACCAGGAGGAGAATAAATGCCTGAAAGCTTTGAAGAGTATGAACCATAAGTCAGTTAAGCACACAACATTCAATACTTGGAGAAAGAATATTTCAAACTGGCCTTTATTTAATATTTTAAAAACAGTATTAATAACTGTGGGTATTGTTAAATTTCCAACGTCCATACCCGTACGCACCTTCATAAGCAATTTGACCCATTCAGAAGTTTTATTATCACTTTGCTAAGGGAACTGGGCAGTGTGAATAAACTTTCATTTTTATGCTGAACAAATCGATTCATGTTCTGGTGACCAGGCAGCAGGCTCCAAACACCCGAGGTACACACCGGTCTCTGCAGCCAGACTGCTGTGTGCCAGCAGGAAAAGAATCACCTACATCCATCATTAGTCTCAATTTGTTATCAGTATAGACGGTCCTAACAATGCCTTAGGCACCTCAGAGAGGCTGGAAAACTTTAATGTTCCAAGATCCCAAATACAAAAAAGTATTATTGCTACCCATTCTGCTGTATTGAAGCTAAACTATCGCTGAATACCATTGAAAGTTTTAATGAAGGACTCTAGTGGATATTGGCTGCTATAACTGCTAATCTCACTCTACCCTTCCATTTTTAGAAAATGCTGTGAATATTCTTATCAGCCTACAACAGAATATTGAAATGCATATTGAAATACATATTATAGAAATGCATTAACGCTAGGCATAAAACTTCTGTATCAGCTGTGTCACCTCATGAAACACTACCTCTGACCTCATTCAAACAGCTGCTTGCAAGGGAGGCATTACCAGAGGATGCTCTAACATTCTATGCCTCCTTTTGGTCTTCCCAAACAGAAAGCAGCAGTAAATAAAAGAAAATATAAGGATTTATTGCTCTTCTGTATGTGCAACGACAAACAGGGTAACACAAAAATAGAATTCTATTTCTTCAGAGCAAGCTATTAGCAAAAAAAAAAAAAAGGTAAAGCAATAAACCCCAAGTGAACACGCTGTGTTTAAAACCCATAAATGTTCAAAAATAAATGTGTTAGCTATGTGTTATACTTAGCATTTCTACAAGCTTTTAATCTATTTAATTTTTCATTAGGAAAACACTCAAAATATTTCTAGTGCCATCACAAACATACTTGTCACAACTTCTGATGCTTTCCTTGTCACCACAGTCTATATAAATAGTTTCTTGAGATTAGAGGTGATTCTCCCTGGAATGAGGCAGTAGCAATCTTTGTAAAGATCATTTACAGCCTCATACCACATCCTGATCCTTTTCTCTGGGCGTGTTAGTTCTAAACATTTATTAGCATCCAGAAGTCAACCCAGTCATACATCTGAAATGACATATAATGCTTAAGACAATACCCATAGAAATTAAATGAACAACCCCTCGCTCATCTTTCAGCATTGTGTAAAATGTACCTAATTTATCTATAATCTTTAAAATAAACAAAGTGATTGCCAAGAAAGGCTCTGAAAGCTGCTGAAACTAAAACCTTTCTGTAACAGATCTCCAGCTTTGAATGGTCAGTTCTGAATGGCCTAAATTCTTATATAATTAAAATCATATCTAGACACGCACGCACCCATCTCCTTATGTATGTGTATATATATATATATACACACATGCGTGTGTGTTTGTGTACACACGCACATCAATTTAAAAAAAGATACAAAGATACGGCCTGAAGCAATGCAGACCCAAGGTATGAACAGCCAAAAAATTAAATAGGTCATATCTTGCGTAACTTATCACATATTGCTTCAAGCAGATCTTTATAAGTGAAAGAAAATAAGCAGACATCAGTATGAAATCAGAGGAGTAGATAAGAAACTGGAAATAAAGCATATACTCTTTTGAAAAAATATTTTGTAACAGTAGCACATGTTTGAAAATTAGCAAAGAACACGTGCCCAGACATCAAATAATGTGACAGGTGGTTTTAGTGCATGAAAGATAAGCATCCCACGGAGGCCCCCGAATAAAGAGCAGGGGCTGCTTAATATTTACTGGTTTGGGTACCCTGTCAGACACACTCGAGCAGGGACCGCACCAGTCACTGGTGCTCTCTGCCTCCTCTCCTTCCAGCGCCAGAGCTACGAGCTCCACTGCAGCTTCTTAGTTCTCTCGTCAATGTTACTGTCTTCTAAAGTGCATTGAACCCCCAATGGCATTATAATTTAATCACAGCAAAAAGAAGAGTGACTGTCACGCTGACAGCCAGTGATTGACATGGCCTGGATTTCTGCTGTCAAAGATTTGCATGTCAATCAATAAGAACCCATATGGCATGTGTTTACAGTGATCAGAAGTCATTTGATATTGGTATCTTAGCAAAGCTTTGATGGAAATGAAATGAGATCCGTGTTCTATATTCCCGAACATACGAACTACAATAGATTTGTGCAGAGCTCTCAGTAGCTGAGTTAATGCACATTAATGCTGAGATGGGTTTGAGAACACAATGCTCTAACAACAAAACCATCAGGCAACGTCTCCTTATTAAATTCAACGAGGATGCCATGTCTGCTCCTGGCATTGTCCCATAGCTGTTCCTATTGATTTTGCAGCGTTCCATTTTATAAAATAATACATCTCCTCTAAATATGTATGTGTGTGAAACTCATCACCTCTGGTAATGTCATCAGCCATGAATTATTACTGAGCTACATCTAGACTTCTTTCATAGTTTCTTTTGGCACTTCATGTGTTCACTTCCACTTTCTGTCTGAAGTATTGCAAGATCATTAGCTAAATTTGGAACGCAACTGGAGAACGCTCAGGCTGACAGGAGGATCTGAGCATTAGATTCCAGAGAGAAAAATAACTTATCAGGCAGATATCCTTATTGCTTTAAATATCTGGCACCGTGTTCACTGGGAAACCATTCTGGATAAACGCCACAGAAACTCACATGAACTCATGCTGGTTTTATTGCAAATTCTTGATAGCAAAAAAATGCACGTCTGGTAGTAATCATAGTTGGGCATAATACCATCCTGTAATGCAATTCTGCGCACCCAAAGAGCGATAAAAAGTGTCTTGACCCTTCTTATTCACGGCTGAGGAGGCTGCAAATTTACCCAAGTGCATTGCAAGAGCAATAAAGCTTTTCTCTCCAGAAGTGAGTTTCATGTTCTTAATCCTGCCCGCACGCTGACAGATCGGATCTGAGCATTCTTTCGCACTGATATTCTCACACGCGCACACAAAAATACACCAAGACTGTAGAATGACTGTACAACTCCCTCTAGTCCCTCTAGTTCTTGGTAATTTCTTCCTGTTTCTTCACATGGAACCTCTTCTAATGAGTGACCTGCTACGGCTGGTCACTAATGCCAGTTTTTCCAGATAAGCTGAGTATTAGCTGTATGTGACATTCAATCACAGTGGAAAAGTGTAAAGTACACTCACGTTATATGTAGCCCTACCTGGAGCATTCATTCAAAGACGGCTAGCTGTCAGCTTTCCCATGTCTCTCTGGGAACGTACCTAAACACATGACCAGATGAGTTATCCAGCAGAACAGTAACAATCTGAACCTTTTTTTTTTTTTGATGGAAAAACATGAAAAAATGTTAGAACTGGGAGAAAAATGGGGTGGTGGTGGTGCGTGGGGAGAGGGGGAAGAAAAAAAGAACTAGTAAAAAGCCCAGGTTGTCTTTGCTGTAACTGCCAAGTCCGTGTTGTCTTCCTTGTATCAGGTACTTGCATTTCCTGGATGGTCACTTAACGAAGTAATTAGTTCATCATTTTTAAGTCTAAACGCTATGTGCCTAGACAAGTTTTGCTTTTGTATATATATATAATTCCTTCATCCTTTTATTGGCTTTAGTGCCATTCAGCAGTGACTCAGGTTATGAAGGAGGGATGCATGGTTTTAGTTTGGGTAAGAATTAACTGACTATCCAGTAGCAGCAAGTTTTTCCTTCCTGCACAAACTGCTTTTTCACTTTAGCACCCATTCTTCCATTGTGACCTTAATCAAATAAACTGATGAAAGTCAACATCTGTAATTCAGGAGGCATTTGATCACTGCCTTTCCTCTGCATTTGAACCGAGGGGTTCTTTTACAAGATAACTGCCCTCTCCCAGGGTGGTATACGTGATTACCCAATTCCTGTTGTTATAACAGACATGCTTAAACCACCTATTGTGTGTACTATCCATAATTATATTTGTGGTTTTGTTCTGTACTGTCTCCTGGTCTGTGAGCTCATGCCTCTCCTAATCCTCTTTAAATGAATGACACGCAGTTCTGAGGCCCAGAGATCTTATTACCAACAATTACCAATTTCTGCCTTTTCACAACACTTAAGGAATCAAACATACAAAGAGGATATTAAAGATCTTTCAAATACATGAATCAATAAATCACATTGGATTAAAAGAATTTATCGGCAACCCTTTAATAAATCTGGAAGCATTAAAACTAAGAAATATTACCGTGACCCCAGGTTAAGCACAATAAGGGAATATAGATGATGAAATACATCTAACGATTGTATTGAAATCTGGTTGCAGAAGAGACATGAGAGGCTGGAAATGCAGTGCTAGGTTGTCCTCCTACCCCTTGGTCTCATACCACACTATTGTTATTTTCAGTATGTTGGTACACCATGAATGTTCACAGTCCATGGAAAAAAGCCTACTCTTTGTAACTGAAAGACTCTTCAGAAATTTGCAGTACCTGCATCCCTGCAAGGTCTGGTTCTAAAGCATTTTGAATATGAATAATAAAAATTCCATTGAATTTGGGACACAGCAAAAAAACGTATAAGCGAGAATTTCTTTTTCTGAAGAGAAAGATCTGGGGGTCCTGGTAGACAGCAAAATGACAATGAGCAAGCAGTGTGCTCTTGTGGCCA
>JAOXNO010000007.1:6252999-6263657 GCA_028565335.1 Limnodromus scolopaceus
TTCAGCAGGGGAGTTGGACTAGATGATCTCTATGGTCCCTTCCAACTCTAAAAATTCAGTGAAATTCAGTGAAAGTACCTTCCATAATAAAGCCAGTTTGGGGTTTGTGTCACTTCCTCAACATACAGAAAGTCTTATACCTTACTAAAGCTATCAACTAAACTTCTATTGATTTTCTGCATTTAAACAATCAGCTGCAGGATTACTGAATATTTATTTGTTACATTTCAATTAACATCTAAGCACCATGCCCCTGCAATAATATTCGTTCCAGAGATTAATATTTTACAGAGAGACCTTACTATAAAGTTAGTATATCAACTACATTCTTTTCTTAAACACAAGAGACAAATTAATGCCCACTCTATGCTGACTGCGACACATAAAAGCTAGTTAATTTCATTGGAATATTTGGTAGAGTAAAAAAAACAAAAGTACAGACTGCACTGGAATACTAACAACATTTTACAGTCCACAGAATATTTATTTCTTTATTGCCCAACTCTGATGGTTTTATTTTCTTCCCTCTATATAGAACGTTTACATCTATGCTGGATTTGAGAGATTAGAAACTGGCTGGAAATTTTTCACTGAAAGTGGCCAAATTCTGAAAGCCCATTTAACAAAATATGGTTTAGAAAGTGTGGGCAGATCTATGTGAGCATCTAGATGCACGTCAGCCTATGGCAAGTGCTTTACGATGACAAGAATGTGACGATTCAGGGATACACAAAATCCCATATGGGTAATTCTAAACAATGGTTTAATCCTGTGTCCCATCTCTAACAGCGTCCAACACCACTGGATTTAGACTCCCAGAATTGAGGTAATGGCCAATCACAGAATCAAGATGTACAATTCTGGACCTCCCAGTATAAGACAGACTCTGATGAACTGGAGCAAGTTCAGCAGAGGGCCACCAAAAAGTGGAGTAGGCAGTCTAAGAGGAGGAGCTGGGAGAAGAGAAAGCTTAAAGGGGGACACAGTAGCAGCTTGTCAGCACCTACAAGAAGGCCACCAAGAAGATGGAACCAAGCTCCTTACTGATGTGCAGCACGGGAAGACGACAAACCGTGGTCACAAATTAAAACAGGGGAAGTTCTGACTGGATATAAAGAAACAAATCAAACAAAACAAAAAAATCACTGAGAGGATAACTGAGCAGTGCAACAGGGGCCAAGAGAGGTAGGGAAATCTCCACCCTTCCTTGAAAGTTTCTGAGATTGGACAAAGTCCTAAGCAACCTGGTCTGAATTAAATCCTGCTTTGAGCAGGAGGTTGGACTACCGATCTCCCAAGGTCTCTACCAACCCGAATAAACCTGTGATAACAGCTCTTCTGGGCCAGGCTAAACATCCACCTGAATCCACAAGACCTTTCTTCTGAGAGTCACCAGAAGCGAACGCGAAAAGAAAAAATAATTGGGAGAATCATAATGACCCATAGACCAGGTTCCAGTTTATGGACTTCCAGAGCTGGTAGGGTGCTTTTTCTTTATTAACATCTTGTTTTTTAATTCTTGAAATAATTCAATCAATTCTTGTTGCAGAGCTTTCTTTCCTGAGTATTTCTAAGTGCTTTGGGAATCTATTTACACAGGAGGCACATGTCACAACCCGTTTCAAGGAGTCTCACAATTTGATTCAACAATGCATGAGAATTATCAGTCTTTCACAGACATCAAACACTCCTCATTCATTGTTGAGCTCATCTTTTTTTTTCTGATTAGAACCCCTTTTTTTCTTATTATTTACAAAGTAATCAAAAAGTAATCAAGTTTGCAATGATCACTTTGGAAGAAAGACGGCAGTGATAAAATCCCTTTTGGATCCATAATAATTGATCATTTTTATCTGTTCTCTTTAAAGTTCAAAGACTAAGATTAGATACAACTAAACACGTAGCACTGAGTCATTATTTAAAAACACAATATTGGCCTAAGAAATTAAGAGCATTCATAATGAATATGTTTCTTCACAGAGTGACAAGTTCCCTTATAATATGCTTAGGGGGCCCATTTAAAGTCCTTTTACATCAGTCTTTCAATGGATTCCAACAGGAATCATCAGATTTTTTTATTTTTACTGAACAATTATTCCAAGCAACAATCACCTTTTCGGGTTTGTTTTTTTTTTCCCCTCACGAGCCTCCACAGAGGTCTACCAACTGCTCTAACCAGAAAGCCCCTTCAGCCAACTAAGGCAACTCGTTGCTGTTTGCCTCAGCCACGCAGAGCTCACGCGGGAGCGCAGAGTTGTTCAGGATTTGGTGTGGTATGCGATTTCTTATTTTGAATATATTATTTCTCAGTATGACAGTTCCAGACAGGAGAGGTTAATAACAATAACCCGCTGCCCTCGCTTGTCTTTCAACAGTTATTAGAAACTCTTCTTCTGAACATTTGTACTAAATTTAACTTCACATTGTTACAGAAGTTGGCTCCTCCCAAATCTTTCAACATGTGTTTGATTCTCCTCTCATTGAAAAATGGTGCTTTTCCTCTGCTGCTGGATACACAAGAAGAAACTAGCTTAATTTGCAGCAAAGATTAAGGCTGCATCTAGGAAACCTCTCTGACTCTAAAGGTAGCGCAGCACTTGAGCGGGCAACCCCAGAAGCCTATGGGGTCTCTTTCAGTGAAGATTTTTAAGATGACAAACATTTGATGGGCTAATTATATTTGATCTTGTCTCTGTATAAGGGGCCAAACGAGAACATCTGTCTAGTCACATCCCGCAACGGTTTCTATGATTGATGGATTCTTTTTTCAAATTTTAGCTTCTGTGCATTGTGCAAATAATACTTTAATTTCCAACCACTCTGATCACTTGCTCATTCATCAGACGATAAAGTTTGCAAACACCATAATACCTAAGCAAGAGACGGTGCCTGCCATGCAAATTCTAAACATGTCTAAAGGACTTTTATGCAATTCCAGCAAATCACAAGGCTTTTTTTCTTTTTAAAGATAAGTATACCACTAGAATTTTCTCTTATTCTCCTTTTAAAAGTGGTCGAAATAAGCTCTTCAGCATTTACCATTTGTGCAGAGACCAATACAAACCAGGAAACCAGAAAGACATAGGTTTTAAAAATCTACTTACAGAAACAATGGCATTCACTGGGCTCCCTTATTCTACCAGCTGAAGTTTGCTTTAAATGACTATGGCCTATAACTTGGCATAAACTATTTACTCCAATACAACTAATTGTCATAAGTTTTATTCAAACTAGATAACTTGGAAGAGTCACTTTTCTTACTTTGTTTTTTTCTAAGAGAGCAATGAAAGAATAATATTTGCAAAGTCTACTGTAAAATCCTTTGATATGGAAAAAAGAAACATTGTGTTCAATTAAACCTGTAGAACCAGCTTTAAACTGGGATTTTCAAAACTGCTAAAATAAGAAACCTTGAAAATGTCATCATCAAAATGAATACATTTACATGTATTTTCACAGAGCTAACAGTTATATCAGGGAGGCAAAATAGGGCATGTTAAGAATAAAATTATAAACTGAACTATGAAGTTCATTGATACTTTGAACAATACATTCAATGTTACTTTAACATGTTTTTAATAGAATTTCAACCAAAAACAAAAACCTGCATAGTATGTATAAACCTCCACTGGGAAAAATACTCAATTACTTTCTGCATGCATAATGACACTATATAATAATCTTAAACTTATATACCAAAGGAGTTTAAGTTTTTAACTAGGGATTTGGTCACACTTCATCAGTATCATATTTACATGAGCTCAGCCATACACAAGTGAAAGTTTTACTGTCAACTTACTTTGCATGTTCTGTTATTAATCCATACAAAGTCCACTGAGGTAGTCCCCAAGGTACAATCAGTTTTCAAATGCTGTGAAGAGTGTTTAAAATCTAGGCTAAATGGATTTGCCAAGGTATGGATTTTGTCCTATGACAAGTTTAAAATGTGTAACACAATTAGAAACAATCTGCAGTACCAGATACCAGCTTTAAAGATGACAGAGAGGTAATGCTGGATATTAGATATGTGAACATTATGTATCTGTATGATTTCTACATGTAAGCATACTACAGATTTGTAAATATATACGTTGTAGAAATCATATAGATAATTACTATGAATACAGGTTTATTATTATTTAAAGCTACGAATTCCCCAAAGGCACTAATTGAGGGTGAAGCCCATCATGTTGGTGGTGTCCAGACAACACGAAATGGGCTTTCAAGGGTTTGCTCTCTCGACAGACAAACCAGTCAAGCCTTATCTCAATTAATGGATGTACACATCCTATAGATAAAAGACACAACAACAACAAACACAAGCACTTGCAGTATGGAGCAGCATCTTAAGTCTGCATACGATTACAAATGTTTAATGTATATTTCTATACAGCAACAGTACTTTTTAGCTCTTTAACTATTATAAAAAGTTCCCATGTATGCATCCCTCCGATTAAAGGTCTAAAAAGTGAACATGAGCTATTCTTAAAGTAAGTCACATAAAACTGAATGTTTTAAAGCCATAAACTTCCCAGTCTATTAGAAATAAAGCACATTTGTATTTTAAGAGGTTTTCCAAGTGCAAGTGTGATTTACATTGTTCAGACACTTACAGTTATTATTCATTTCCGTGAAGCAATGCCCAGGAGAATGGCTTTGCATGATTCATCTTAAACTTGGGCCAGTTCTGTACGTTCTGTTTACACCTGTGTAGATGGCAGGGGGTTTGTGGTGGTTTTGTGGGTTTTTTTCCAAAGCTGTATTTTCCCTCTGAACTACCTCTACAAACACTATATCCCTTATTTTACAAATACCTGCGATTCTTACAGAATATTTGATATATTCTATGTGTTAGCCCTAAAGAATTCCATATAGTAGTCAAGAACTATCAAGGTCATTTCCTTTAGATGAGTTATGTTTTGACTGGATTTTTCAATTTTTTTACTATGGCAACATATGGCCAATCAGAATAAGAAAATCCCATCTGTTTGCAATTGGTTTCAGCTACTATGTTTTAGTCTGCCGGTAATATTTTGCATTCTGAGCTAAGTAGGACTTAAGCTAATTTTATTTTTTTTTTTAAATAGACATCTACAAAGGAGAAGATTCCAAAACAGTTTTAATTCAGCAGTGATACCTTCAGAAACAGTTTTAAGGTTTTTCATCCTATACTATTATCAGAATCAAAATGCATTTGTATAGTACCAATAGTTCTATAAAAGATAAAAGCATAGAAGAAGTTACAGACCCACCTACAACTCTAAGTGTCTTTAATATTTCTATGATAGCCCAATACAGCATTCATTGTGTTGAAAGATCAATAATGGTCTCAAGGTATGGTTTAAAGCATTTAGAGGAAATAGTTTGTAACAAAGCGTGACTGCTCTGGGATTGAAACTACATGACACTGGGCTTGTCCAACCAGCTTTGAGTGAAATTCCTCTCTCATCGTGTCTCAAGAAGACATCCTGCTAAACAAACACCTGGGTGGGGAGAGGAGCTGGATGAACCAGGACTGCAAGCCTGGGCTACATTTATTTTTACTGGATTACTTGTAATCCATACTATTGCTTCTTTCTAAAACTCTTCCATTAATATATTCTTAGAAACTATTAGTACAACATATCACCACTTTTAAGTGCAGCTAAGCTGCTTTAAGAAAAAAGCCAAACCAGCAGTCACTGTATGATCAAATGGTATATTGAATTTTTTAAAAACGAGGGCAATAGGTATTATACTTAAGATTATATTCACTTTATGGTATATTATGTACCTCTATACCTTCTGAGGCAACTAACCAAGTGGCGTACCAGATGCTATGAAAGGTGACTTATGAGATTGCTATACTTGCTAGGCATCAACTCAAACAAGTTGCATATTCACAGGACAAGGAAGTCTTTAAGATTAGTGTCTGATAAGGGAGTAAATAAACCATACACCAAACAGGAATAATAATCTAAGCATTTAAGTTATTAAACCTACTGTGCATCAAATCATCTCGCCACTGTGTATGATGAAAACTTTTGAAAATAAACACCTGATAAATCATTCATGCGGAGACACAGTTAAATATAAACTTATACAATGTACGCAACCAAATGAAAATTTCAGGACAGATTTATTAGCTTGTGGATGTTCCTAATTATTTGAAAAACTATAGTCTTACTACCAATAGTAACAGCAATCTGTAATAAGACTCTAAATCTCAGAGAAAAAAAAAAGTCACTCATTGAAGAAATGAAGAATAAAAAGAGAGAGAGAATTAAAGCAATCTTGTAGCGTAAAGCAAACATATGGTGGGCAAGGGCAGTGGTCCCTTGCATCAGCGCTGTCACCCTGTCACTACCAACAAGGCTTACTATAAGTATGAACTCAGAGATACAATGCAGAAGGCGTACCAGAAGGAAGGCAGGGCAAGATTTATTGCATTCAATTATTTTTGTTTAAAAGTTTCCTCTGGGGCACAAGCACGTAATATATTGTACTTTCCATTACCTGGTGCAAATGTAAAACATACCTGAAAAACACATTTCATGCTTACAACATATTAAAACAACAAGTAAGATGTCATGGCATGAGTTTGATAGATTAACTGCCAGTTACTGATGTTGTACTATATTAGTTAACAGCAAATTAATATCATCAGGCATATTTCCTCTCTTATACCTAAAAAATATTAGTATGAAAACAGAGATTCTCATAAATTCTTATCACTAGATTCTAGAATAAGGCTTTTAATCTAACTTGGGACAAGATGAGCAGCAATTTATACATTTGTTTGCAGACGTAATACCCAAAATCAAACCCTTTTTCTACCTCAGTTACCTTTCGCAATTTAGAAAATTTTTATACTATAAGCCCAAAAATCCACATAGGTGTCCCCACAATTTTTTCACTGTGGTACTGATTCTATTTGACAAACACCCCCCCCCTCTCCGTACTTTATGAAGTAGCTCTTAAAGAGCATTTCAACGAATTGTACTGAGTTTACGATAACCGTCCCCACTATAAAATGAGACCAGAATCTTTCATCAACACCTTTAATTTAAATTTATGTGGCTATGTAGATTCACTGTTATTCAAAGTAAAATGGGAAGCCAGCATGTTCTTGCATAGACGTTATATCACAGCACGTACTTACTGCATAGCCTGACCATCTGGAACGTACTCTCATTGCATTTGTTTTGTTTTGTCCTCCACATTTTTTTTTCAATGCAAAGGAAGCGAAGAAATAAATAGCAAGCAACCTGAGACAAAAATCAGATGCAAACTAAAGTCTAAAATGTTACCATGTTGAACATATGGCTAAGTTTGGCCTTTCATGCTCAGCATTCCACATGCTCCACTGGATGGGCATTTCAATTATAATTCATTGTAATAAGTGACACATTGCTACGTGCCTTTCCTGGCTCCACCTTCAGAAAAAAAACCTGCAGATACATTAGTTTTAGGCAAAGCACTTCAATTTCCATTCAGATACCACTTCAAACCACGTAACAAAATGAAGCTTATTTTAATATAAGCCCTGACCATGAGCTGGACACAGCCCCAGTCTTGTTGCAAGTCAAGCTTTCCTTAAAAGGCTCCTCTCCAGAATGTATGTTCTTCCATATTAGATCTGTATAATCTTATGCTTCCTCCGACCTGAGATGAACACAGTAGTGGCTCTCTGGCATATTTCCTAAGTACAGGGTTTTAAATTTGGAGGTCACAATCCACTGTCCCTGCCCAGTCATAACCCCCACATCTAGTGATGGAAGTATGTCCTTCCTTACAGTCCCAGTTTTGTGAGATCTGAGACTGCACGTCGTCTCTTCATTGTATACCAGAAAACACAGACACAAGGGTTTCACTTGGAGTTAAAAAAATAAAATGCCCCAGTAAACATTGATTGACCTCTCATAATTTTTGAGAATTTTCTAGGCTTCCATCAAATTTCTCAAAGTTGTCCAAGACTCCTCAGATCCTGCTCACATTTACTGTCTGAATTATAAGTTTCTCTCAATCTTTTTCTATCTCTCCCTCTAAAATAATTAATTTTCTCAATTATCAGGATTCTCTCCCATTGCCAGAATTAATAGGTTCAATGTAAGTTCTCCAGCAGTCCCTATTAGCAGTAGCTGGACAAGCCATCCCTTCTAGATGGGTAATGGCAACTACAAGTACAGTCCCCCTGTGTGACTGGATTAGGAGTAATAATTCTATTTAAGGGAGCCTTTGGTCAACAATATAAGCCAGTGGCTGTGGCTCCAAGCAGCGCTCCTGACCTTTGATTTATATATCAATTTCTGGCTTAGACTTCCACATCCTTGGCTGCTGTTTTGGTTCCCGTCTGGCTCCAGGGCCTTGGCTCTTGAAACACTGGCTACAGCACGACCGCCTACAAGCCAATCCTTCACAGCAGTCAAAGGATTTACTGCTTCTTCCTGGGAGTTCCAATTTGAAGAACTGTTTTGTCCCACGCATTCGCAGCGTTTTGTTCAATCGTCAAAATTTCTTCCATTGTCCCAGGTTCTGAAGATTTATTGTGTGGTGTTGATACGATATGGCTGAGTTCACATTCAATGAGGCATTGAGTAATATGGAAAATTCATAGCCAAAATTCATAAGTTATACATAGAATATCGCATTAGTGACATGGCCCAAAGTCACAACTCCAGGCTCTAAAACCTCAAAATAGTATAAAATTTACAAGAATAAATTATCCATCTCTGTTTTTCAGGTTTTTAAAGTATGTTTGTATTGCTTCTTATCTTTTCTGTACAGTCCTGAGTATTAGAAATTTAATTTAATCAAAGAAAGCTGACATTCATACCTGCTCACACACTTCTAGGAATTAAATTGGGAACCACCCACCCACCTGACTTAGCTCCACGAAGAACACTTCAGAAAATCTGGGCACTTTGCTTCCATAACATTACCAATACTATTGAAAAGAAAGCAGGGCTCTGGATGTGTAAAAGGAAACAGGCACCTCTCTGAAGAGCACACTGTGTCCTACCTGCACCTACACCTTTGCTATCACCACCATTGGTGATATTTCTACATTTCAAGCTTGTCTTTCAGGCTAAATTTCCACTCCATCCAAAACCAATTTATTTTAAACATTTTTCTTACAGCTATCTTTTGTTTTCCCAGTTATCTTCCGTCCTTATAGACATCCAGATTATTTCTCTAGCACTTTTCCCACTCCCAAATAAACTGTGATATCTATAATATATCTGCTCCAAAACATAAGCAGGACTATGCAGTGATCAGGAGTCCAAACTCTAATGCACATCAGTGGACAGAGGTTGATTTAAGTTAATGTTAAGCACTTCAATCACAAAAAGTTTTTAGTATTATCTATGTGTGTCATTTCATCTAGTCATAAACTTAATAATTTAAAAAAAAATAATTAATAGATATAAGTCCCATAGAATAAAAATAGACCTGAGCTATGGTTTTTGTAAGTTAATTTTTCAGTGGCACCTCTGGTTTAATATGGAATACAAAGAGGAAGAAAGTGTCTTTTAAATGCAAGCATTTCAACTTCCTCCTTTAGTATGCCATGAAGCACCAAAAAGACTGATATTCATGTTCTTCTGCAGAAGCAGCTAAGAATATTGCTTTCCCCTCCTTTACAAAACAACTATTTACAGGGTTCTAATGTAGATTAAGTTATGACAATATAAACCCATTGCAGTTCAGAGTCATGCTATTGAAAATCACGATAATGAAGGAAGATTCAACCTCCAGTTCAGTGATGACAAACGAGCTCTATAAACTGACATTCCTAGCTTTTGCCAAAAAGACAATCAATGGCATCTTTAATGGCTAGCAATCATCTTTAATCAAACCAAACAACGGGTTGAGAATCCTCCTGTGATAGGAACAGGACTGTGTTTAATACCGTAAAATGTATGCTATAAAGTAGAGGAACGGGTCTATGACTCTAGCTCTAAAGAAGAGCTCTGCTGCTGCCTGAGATACAACTGGTATGTGCAGAACTGCAGAAAGTAAAGTTTTGAGGGATCAGAATTCCATTTATTACAAAAATATTAGTAATAAGATGATAAACAGAGAAGAGAAAAAAATCACACTCTAGTTACATTAATTTGTTCTATAAACCCAAATGCAGAAGTAAACATGAATCTCTATTAAATCCGTGTTTTTATATTCTCCAGATCCAGACCATAAGGAAGTACAGAGTGGAGGAAGTGGGTTTGATTAATTAAAAAAGAAACAATACAAAACTGCAGCTGTTCCTGCTTAAGCACACAGCTTCAGAAAAATTTCTTCAGTTTTGTAATCTGGATCTCAAGGTGTTCCACCCTGGTTTCCTTCAAAAGGGAATGAAGAACTTAAATAATGCTGTGCAATGTGGTTAACCTTTCATTCAGAATATCTTTTGAGAGTTTTGTTTTGTTTAAATTAAGGAAAAGCATTTTTAAAATAATTTTGAGAAAAAAAATCTAGTTATAAAGAAGCATAGCTACTGAACTAGAAAGCAAAATTGTTCTGGTAAATTTTTATTTTCATATTTTGGAGTGCTAAGCAAAACTGTAAAAAATACCATACTGCGTTTAGATTATTTTAAACCAGAAAAAGAAAAAGAAAAAGAAAAAGAAAAAGAAAAAGAAAAAGAAAAAGAAAAAGAAAAAGAAAAAGAAAAAGAA
>JAOXNO010000007.1:6263757-6292353 GCA_028565335.1 Limnodromus scolopaceus
GAAAAAGAAAAAGAAAAAGAAAAAGAAAAAGAAAAAGAAAAAGAAAAAGAAAAAGAAAAAGAAAAAGAAAAAGAAAGTGACTGTGCCTGGTTTATTCAGAATCTAGTGAATGTTCTTAACGCAAAGGGGAAAGAAAGAAGTTCTGTTCTGGAATCCTAAAAGAGCAAGTATCAAAAAACTAGTGAAACGTGTAGCCCAGTGAAAGGTTCAGCATCTAATGATAACAGCACAGCAGTGATTCAAAAGCAAATAAATCCTGCTAGAATGAAAAATCAATGAGCTTTGAGAAATTCTGACAATGAAAAGGTCTCTCTCCCTGTGAGATCAAGGGGAGAAACCCCATTAACAGCGCAGCCATCTGCTTTTCCCTGCTTGTTACGTACCGTACAACCACCCACGCTACTTTCTCCTTCATCAATGCAAGGACATTCGCAATTGAGTAAATAGGCCCAAAACTTGGTTGGAAAAAAAGAAGAAAAAAAAGATCACCTTGGGTGACACAGAAGGGAGCCAAAAACCAGCCTTTAAAACCAAACAGAACCGAATCCAACACAGTATCTGGAAATCAGAGAAACAACTCCCGGCTGCACAGACCGTCTCCAGTAGCAGGGAACCCGACGAATCTGTGAGGCCTGAGCCTGGTGTCCCATTGAGGGAACTCATCATTCACAAACAGTGATTAAACATTTGTGTGAACTTTTTTGTAAGAGTATCTGACACAGCAGTAGGCAAAAAGTTTAAACGTCAAACAAGCACGATTGCCCCGAATGCTGCTGAACAAACTTTGAGATGAAGGACAAATTTGTGTTATTGACAAATGGCTCTACTGACTTGTCTCCTTTCATTACCCACCATGTTGGTGTCTTTCTAGACAGGGTAAATGTTTCTAATATAAAGGCTGAAATACGTACTGCGGAGGAAGAAATTTTATGAGACACCACATAACAAAGCGGTGGTAGATAACACAAGCTTAAAAGAGAAAGGAAGTAAAAATTCCAGTCTCTTGAAGAGAAAATTGGCTCCGGTTCATTCCCTGAAGGTGACATTCATAACAAAATCCAACACAGCAAGTGGTTTGGATTTGGGGGCTGTTTTATCAGCTGACAGTTGAAACCTAGCTGTAAGGAAGGAAACATTCTGGTTCCACTCATGGCAGTTCTCTTGTTGCTTTGCATGACTTTCAAAGCGACTAAGTAGTTGGGAAATAAATTAATAAAAGTTAAAGAACTCCTCATTATAATTAACATTCAGCCATCTGCATTTACCAAAACACCCAAAATAAAGCTTGGTTCTTAATCACAGTCAATCATGCGGACAGTGCACTGTGGAGGAATGTAACGAATGTTTTGGCTACAGCACTAATTCTTCTCAGTGTATAAACATATTTGCTTAAAAAGTAATGCAAAACATACATATTCCTTTCCAAATTCCCCACGTGCCTTCTCTTCTTTTCCCCATCCTCTCCGAGGGACTGTATTTAATGGACAAACATTTCTTCAATTTAGTAGTCTTACAGCTAATTAAGAGGGCATGCTAGTTCCTTACCACTAGAATTCAGATCTGTTTCTCTTCAACAAACTCTATTCTTCAATACAATTTATACTGAAACTATAAAATGAGTGGCCTGACTTTATACAATGGCTCTCAAGTTTATAACATGAGAAAAGCATTTTCTCTATTACTAGAAATTCTAATGATTTATTTTAAACTAGTAAAAGGGGGGTTTTAGCTCCATTGATGAACTTTTACGCACAATATTGATTCATCTTTTTAAAAGCATAAGTAGTCCAATGCATCTGAAAAAACAAACCAAATTATTCATCTTGCAGCACACTGGATTTAAATTACACTAAAAATAACCTTTATTTATATATATATTCTGCACCCACCACCTCCCCACCAAAATATCCTAGAATGATAAATTTGGCATGGAATATATATATATATGCATCAAGCAAAATGGTATTTTAGAGTGATAAAAGGGATGACAACAGTTTAAGAGATAATAATGCCTGGTTGTGTCCCAGAAGAACAAGCTGTAACCTCTTGGTAGGGTGGTTCAAACAAAATAAAATTTACTAAAAAAACCACCCCTCCAAACCACTCTGTAAGCTACATATTTCTTACAGTTAAAAAGAATGTACAGTACTATCATGGCTTACTATGATTTCTCAGATGATTTCCAAATGTTTCATTACTACACAGTACGGGATACAATTTCTGATCCAGATGCTTAAAAGAACAAATCTAACAAAGAAATTTAATCTGAGCTAGACTTGGCAAATTTTCCAGAAAAAAAAAAAAAAAAAAGTAAAATGATGTTTTGGAAGCTGCTCAAACAAAAGCCAAAATGGAAATATGCCTCTTTCAACCATACCCTAGGCTGCTGTTAAAAATAAAAGGACACTTACAGTTTCCACAAGTGTGAACTGCAGCTGAGGTTTATAAAATATAAAATGTAGATGTCAAAACTGCCCAAGAATAGTTCTTTACTTTTATCTAAAGCTAAACCAACCATTTTCTACACTGCATTAAAAAAAGAAATACATAAATGAGAGGTCTTACATATACATGAGAGATTCTATATCAATTAGAATGAAAACACTCATCATTTCTAAATTATTATATCTTTAAAACTAAATCATGGAAGAAAGTAAGTGGTACAAAACTGACACAAGTCCACTAAGCAATAATAATGCATGCTTCTATAGAAATTTTAATTTCAAAGCAATTCATGAACACAAGCTAAATGTATGTAGATGTTTTTTCCATCTACGTAGCAGGAAACTGTAGGACAGAGAGCTCAAATATATTTGGAGTCACGTAGGATTTACGTGAATTCAAATGTGCTGAGGTATTGTTTTATCTGATAGCCTTATTCCTCCCCAGAAGAAAGACATGGCTAAATCTCTGTGTAGCCACGCATCTATCTATAAACACCATAAAAACCTTTAAAATCTTAGCCAATTTTTTTTTATTATTATTATTTCAAGCCCTTCAGAGAGGAGAAGGAACCAAATTTATCCTTGGCTCCACTTACTCCAGGCAAAGAATTTGGCCAAATGTTTGTATTCCATCAAGAGGAAGAAACTATGAACTTAAACAATAAAAATAACCAATACCATATACAAATTACAGATGGAAGAATGACGGTAATTGTCTGTCTTTCCACTCCCCTACCTTATATTATTGCTGTATGGTTGCAATTTAAGAACTAGAAAAGTTCCCAAACTAGAATTCCTCCAGTGAATTTGCCAGACATAACTAGTATAGAGAATATCCCTGCCCACTGCATACCACAGTCTGTGCGCCCCAATATACACCACAGAGTTTAATTATGTAAATCTATAATACTATATTCACTTTATATAAATCAATTTTATTCTTGTTTCCTAGAAAGGAGGAATGGCTTACAGAACCCAGAGCCATCTGATTTAGAAAACATCTGCAACAAATCTAATTCGCTTTTTCATTCTACTGCAGCCACTTGGCTCTTAAAGTGTGAGAAATGCCTATCACTAAGTAAACTTAGTGTCAAACTACTTGAAAGTACACTCACTTTAAGAATAAAAGAAAAGTCAAATTACAAACGTTCTTACCTTGATTGGAGATTTACATTTTATAACAGAACAGAAATTTACAAGAAGGGAGAGTTGGCTACAGAAAATTAATGATGAGAAGTTTAGAATCATCTAGTGAATAAAAGCTCTGTGGCATTCGGATGCTTTAACTACTTCGCGTATATTTTAATTATGTCACAAGGTACAGTAAAGTACAATTTTTTAAAAAAAGACTTGAATATAATCATTTAAACACGATGTTTAGACTCTGTCAATGAATGGTGGAGCTTTTAATTTTCCCTCTGCACGATTGCTATTCTGTTTTGAATTCACACCCACAATGGCCAGGATATTTCCCATCGTGATAACAAAGAGGGGTTTGTTACTGCAGATGGAGGGGTCAGTGGCAGCTGCACTGTGTGGCTGACATAATCAGTATAAAATACTTGCTTGTAACAATGGCTGCTCATTAGAATATAAAACAATCGGAATGTTGAATCTGTAATTTCAGCAGCTGCTACTGTACATTTTCCACAACTTTTAAGCATCAGCTATCAATGCACTAACTTTCTGCTTCTTCACATCCCAGACCTCATTTTAGTCATAAAAACCATTTGTGGGATTGTACAGGTTTCAGATGCCTGAAATGATCCAGTATAAAAATAATCCCACAAAAATGCCAATATTCTTAATCCAAACCATTCCAGGGATGCATTTTGCAATGCAGCTTCTCAGAGTTGCCCTAATGCAGCAGAGGAACAGATTGAGGCACAAACCAAGACCCAGGAGAAGGGGAAGGACAGAAGCTTCCCAGGACGGGCTTTCCTTCAGAGCCAGCTTCGACTGCAAAGATGACCTGAGTTTATATAAACAAAACTTTAGTTTTTATCAATAGAGCACTACTGCAACGTAAGCAAGAAAAATGATTACGTTTTGCCACTCACAACTTCAGAAAGCATTGGCCTTGCCTGATGAAAGACCACTTGATTGTCCGTACTAGGCAGACAATAAATCACAGCGCTGGCGACTCCCTCAGCACTTTAAGAAAATTTTAAAATATGTTGGGCAAGCCTAATGCTAGTTTCAGGTTTCCATATTTTTTTAATATTTCTCTCTAAAAAATATTTTAAGAAAAACCCCATATTTTAAAGTTAATTTCAATATAGTGCAATTCAAATAAGCCTAACAACTAACTTAGCAGAATTTTTCTGGCAGGCAGACTGCCAGCACGAACAGGGAGGTAGGACACTAATTAATGCTTCATTTGTCATTTATCTAAAAAAAGAAAAAAAAAAAAAAGAGAGAAAGACTATGTGAAGTGGCTCTGGGAGTCCAGCCTTGAATTTAAAAAAATCATTAGTTTATGAACACCAAACTCTTCTTTTTGTCCTGTCCGCAGGCTTTCTCAGAAGAGCACTCTGCAGCAGCCCCCAGAAGCAGAGCTGCTGTCACACGTGCCTGGCAGGCTGGTCCCAGTCTCCTCCAGTTTAGCAGCGCAGTCCTAAAGTGACAGAAGCACAAGTTTATGGATCTGATACCATACCTAAATGACAATAATCTGTCAGTATCAGTGATAAAAACCATCCTCCACTAAGAGCTCATCCTGGCAAAAGCATTTCAAGTCAGATGCTACGAAATCATCCTACAATACTTAGGGGAACCTAACAACTTGTCTCTAATCCAGACAGCAAAGGAAAGATAAACTTCCAGGTGGGAAAGATAACAAATTATTTCATTTAGTGGCTTCCCCCCAACCACTCTCACTCTTGCCTGGGTCGTACCTCTGCTGACCAGCTTTCCCACCCATGTCTAATGTCTTCTGACACTCAGGAAGCTCTGTCAGAGGAGACAGAAATGTGGCTGTCACCAACCTACCAACAACTTTGCAGATACTGTCTCCTTGTTCACCCTCCTAGCAACACCTTACATGCATGAAAACATTTATGACTGATGAGAATTAAACTGTGGAAAGAGAAGAATTGGTATTTTTGGAATTTGAAAATCAAAATTGGGTAACTGCTATAGACCATGTAATGAGAATATCTGGGAGAAAGAATGGATTTGATGACTGAGGAGTTGGCTTCGTTCCTGTGCTTGACAGGCCAGTTTCTGCATCCCTCCTTGTATTGGCTTTATGGGAAATACACTCCTTAACTAGTTAGCAGTTACTCAAGAGTTATCCCTTCTTGTTAGTGACCATGAAAATCTGCATTTTTACAGATTTGTACAATTGTATAACTTCTAAGTAGCTGGTAGTATAATTCAAAAGGAGGAGGAAAATTCTGTCTTAAAAAAAAGACGCCATCAAAAGGACTAGTAACTGCAAGACAGCACCCAGAGCTTGACAGGTATTTCTCACTAACTAGGATCTAGCTTCACTTAAATATAGCTCTCAAGGAATTCATTAAAGAATAAAATATTCAGTCCCTGATACCTAGAGCTTTCAGCCTTATCAAAGAATAGTGTGAGTACGGGTATGATAATAAATACATGGAAAATTTTGCAACAACAACATGGCACACACCAGTATCTGGAGCCATTTACTCTTCCTCCCAGAGTTATAAACCCATTTTTTCTTAACAAGGCCATATGTTCAGCAAATAATAGTATCTACAAAGTCTGCAAACAATCTTTTAATGAGAAAGGCAGAGACAGCCTGCAATTACTGATTTCATACAATTCAGGCAGCAGTGTCAGCCGAAAACAGCACGGAACCCAGTGAGGAGGAGAGAAGGAGTAAACACATTTTTGGCCAAGTGAAAATGAACACAGTCACTGTCAAGAATAAGTTAAGACATTCAGACAGATAATTTCTGGGAGACAATTTGTTCCAGCACCAGCAGAAAGCAGCAACACAAAAGACCCTTTCCAAGGTCATCTATGGCTCTTGCCCTTCTGACCGTGAGCATCCAGGTGCTCTGAAAATATTTAATCCATTTAAACGTAAACTCAGGTAAATTCCAGTATCCCCTGGCCCGTCTGTCCCCAAGGCATGTTATCTCTCAGAAATCCCCAACAAGCCTCACACAAGTGCTCAAGAACAGGAGTGGTGGAGGTACAGGCTTTGTATCAAATACATTCACACACAGCAAAATAACACAGATAAGATTCAGTCACAATATTTAATTAAAATCGGTAACTAAAGAGATTGGTGAAACTCAAAGTAGCAGGGGAAAGAAAAAAAAAGCAGAGCAGAAAGTGTTGTTTCATAGGAATAGAGAAACAGAGATTGTGAAGGAAAAGGCAAAGTGCGGCGTCAAACCATAGCGGATACAAGTCCTTTTCAGCCTGATCTAACAAATATCTGCAGCATTACACATGCTTTTATGGAAAGGAGTGTGTCTATATGCACTTGCTTTATATTATAAACATACACAGCAGCATACAATAGTATCACTGAAAATTCAGAAAGCATTTATTAAAAATTACGATAACCATGGTTGCAGAACATCTGTATTAACAGTGTGCCTGTCATAGCAATATTTTCCCAGTAATCTCAAATAATCCAAGTAAAATAAATAATTAGTTCTGCAATGCCACACCAACTATTTTCAATTTTTACCAGTCAAGTGATTTATCAATAAATATCCATATGCCCAACAGCAAAGAGAATTTAATCTCCACAGAATTGAATTTTTTGGAAGTGTGTCTGTCCCCCATAAATATTCACTAATGATCTATTACATGCAAAGTGTTTAAAGAATAATTTACAACTAACACACCCAATTTATGTTAATTTGTATGAAGCAGGCACCATATCTAAACGGTGGTATCAGCTGAGATAAGCAACTATTTAACACCAACCAAATGCAGTCAGACTCTAAAATCATTTACTGTAAGTAATGTCAGATGCATGTTATTATCCTCCTCTCAAAAATATCTGTTTCAATGCTCATATATAATAAATAATTGCCAGTCACAAATATTCTTCTACAGAAAGTCACGGTACTATGTATATATTAGGTTATATTGTCAACAAAAGTAACATTAAGAAAATTTAAGCTGATGTAATGGTTTTCCTGGCATCTTTTTGACAACAAAGCTTGTATCCAAGATCTGACCACTCACAATTTCTAAACCAGATTATAAAGCTAAATCCACGCAAACCCTTAATGGATCAGGATTTTATTTCTAGCGCTGCAAAAACTTCAGTTGTGGCCAAGTCTTATCAGCTCCGGTGGCAGACAGATTACAGAAGATGTGCCGTGGATAAGAATGAAGCACCACCAGCTTAAACCAATTACACACTTAGCACAAAGTTGTCAAACTACAGACGAATGCCAAATCCTAACATGTAATTTCTATCACGCTTACAAATTTAAAGGAGAGTAATACCGAATAGAGAGCCTGAAATGTAAAACATAGCTGGGAAAACGTATCGTAGAAAAGGAGAGTGTTTGGAAATATGTAAGATTTTAGTGGTGTGTAAATAAGGAAACGGTACTAACTCGGGAATTACTGTTTCAGAATCTCCAGGATTTTTTACTAGCAGTCAATGGTTCAAACTGGCCCGCATCTATGCACGGGCAGACATATCTATTAAATGATTTGCCAGCTGACAGTCATTTCTTTTACAATAAGAAGCATAGTGAGAGGTAACTACAAAGCAATCCATAGCTGTCCTAATTACTCTTTATTGGCAGGAAAATGTGTGATAAAATGCATGTTTTGTGATTCACCTCCTCTGGTTTACTCGCGTCGGTGCTGTTAACCTGTAGCTTCTGATGGCCTTCGACTGTGCTCTTAAACCGTATGAAAAAAATCTAGGGAGACAATCACTGTACAATTTAAGGCACATAATTAGCAATTATTTCATGCACACTTCACAATAATAATCTGTTACGTACTAAGGGAAAGAAACATTAATGAGCTACTTCTGGTGCTGCTCTGTGTACTGTGTTTGCATAATAATGAGGTCCAATCTGCTGGAAAACACATAAAGGACAAATTAATAAGGTCGTCATTTTTGTCTAATGATGCTTAATACAGTTTTAGCAATCTGCTCAAGACAAAAGACGGTCACTCAGACATAGCCGATTATGCATTCGCGTGGCAGATGAAATCTTTATTAAACAGAATGATGAATCTGATTAACATGCGATAACAAATATACAGTCTGCGAAAATGACCGTGCCACCTCCTGCAAGCATCCCTCACGTCGACTATTAAGGCTTTACTCAGATTGAGGTCAGACTGGTATTCCCGATAGGCGCATTAAGATAAAAGTTTGCCAAATGTGGTAACATGATGAACAAAACAATATCCTGTTATATAAAAGCTACTGTCTCAACAGCTGACTGTCTAATCACTTATAGCAACAACTCCTTAATAAGTTTAAAATTTTAATTGTCAGAGTTTCATTCACCTTTTAACATATGAAAGACAATTTATTCCATGAGCTAAGCTAGATCTTAAAGCACCCCAAGTCCTCTGCATTTATGGTACCAAAATATTTTCTCTTAGTTCCAAAGTACCGTCTCCTACAGAGTTGTTCCATTTTGCAAAGTCTACTGCAAACAGGAATATACAAGTATTTAGGGTATTTTTAGGAATATAAAAAAATAACATTAATCTATATGCCACTGATTTCACATAAAGTTAATGGAGGTTTCTAGGTCAACGGCAAACACATGATGTAATTGAATTTTTAGAAATGTAGCAGTAAATTTAAAAATGTAATTTTAAATATAAATGTACAATTGACAAAAAAAAGCAGTTTTAAAAAAAGATTATAAAAATGTGATTTGTTAAATCCACCTTAAATTTAGGTAATGAAAATACAGTGTTGCCTCTTTAAATGATTACCAAATCTAGGAGTAAATTACTGATATTAAATCCAGTGATTCTATTTTAAGCTTGCTTTCCTATAGCAATGTGATTTCTATTACATGAACAATTCCTTGCCTTCCAGAACCAACTGCACTTGATTTACAGACAGCACATGACACGAAGTAATTTAAGATGACATATGATACCTCCTGACAATGTACATGATTTAACACAGGGTAGGCAGCAGCATAAACTACAATGTTGATTTTATCTCTACAAATATATTGCTCAATAACAGCAGGATCTTGTATTCAGAAATATATAACTGGGAGCTAAAACTGACTTAATCATAGCTTCTTCACTTTAACGCATATGCGTTTGCTCTGGCATATGATAGCATATAATAAATCATCATTTTAAACTCCTTTCACTCATTCTATATGTCTTCATTTACATTCATATATTCCCAATAACAAGAAAACAACAGGCATTTGATCTAAAGCAAGGAGGTGATAAAATTAAAGCTGTATTTACCTCTACCATTGCTCATCCCCAGTCCATTCTACCTTTCTAAATAAGTAACATTATTTTCACACAACACACGCACAAAAAACCCAATAAAAAATAGTAGCCTCCTTCCTCTCCCACTCAAGTCACCCGGGATATTAATCTAGACACAGGGCACACAGTTTGCAACGGATCCAAAGCAGAGATGCCAGTTCTGACAATTGTTTCACAGGTCTATTGAAGATGACTGGATATTTTTTTTTCCCCAAGCCCCTTTTTGAAACAAAGACCTGCATTAAGAGATTAGATGTTTCTCTACTGAAAGCCCCGAGCTCTCAGAACGACTCCCCAAAGCCAGATGTGGTCTTTTTTAGCCTATGTTGCTCTTCCAGGCCTACAAGTTCACCGAGATTTCTTTCTAGTGGATGGAAAGAAAATATAAGAAAAAAATAGGGAAGAGACTTACTCAGAAAACCTGCAACAATTAACAGTGTCTTTCTAGCTAAAAGAAACAGAAGAAGGTAAACCTACAGGTAGGCTAAGAACATAACACTTGTTTATTTTACACTAATAAAAACACAGCACTTTAAACCCAATACCAGCTGATTACACATTTATATTGATGCACCTGGGCTGAAAGGCAGCCAGTCCCCTCTTCAGTTGCCCACCTCATGTGAATAAAGCTGCTGACGGTGTGCGGTCTGCACAGCCAGTCATGGGAAACAACAAAGAAGAGGAACACAAAACTTCTGATTCCCTGGCAGTCTTACAGAGCCCCTTGTTTTAAATGTACAGAAAAATACTATTAAAAAGATAAAACAGGAAATCAGTTCATTGTACCTCAGAGGAACCCATTATTTCATATTCTTTCAGTATACATTCCCTCAATGTAACATTTCATTATCTTTGATATAAAATGAATGCTAAAATACCATGAAATCTTCATAATAGTGTTTGAAGTGCCAACATTTGTGGCATATAATGATTCAGAAATTCTATTCCATCACCATGCTGTCATATAGTGCATTTCAAATAGCCTGTACAGTCAATAATGATGCATAGGGGCCAAAACGTAAGGATTGTATTCAGATTTTGGCAAAGCTTTAGTCTCAAAAATCTCTGGTTAAATTCAATTAAATTTATATCCACAGAATAAATTCAGGAAATGCATAGGTGTCCTAAGGTTACCTGCACAGCTCATTCAGGATGGAGCCTCACCCTTTGTTTTTATCTTAAACTAAGCCATCAGTAAGAGTACAGTAAAAGAGCACATCGCTTTCTTGTCTAGATTTCAAAGAATTCTATTGAGAATGTAGTTTGCTAACATTGGTGGAAATACAATACCTATAAAAAAGAAAATTTCTTCCTGTTGACTCCTTTAGACCTTGTCTTTGTTCATCATCAGGGGCTGATTAACATTTTTGCTAGTGCCATAAATAACATAAAACTACATGTCTGAAAATTCAAGTCTGATTCTATCGCTTGTGCAAATACGTTTTGTTCTGCTTTTCCTTTCATGGAAGACATGGATAGCTGCTGCCCATTTTCCTACCCCTTTTCATAAGATGTAACACTATAGACACTGCATCAAATTAGGTATAGACAACTACAAATATATTAAAGTGACCTCTGCTCTTAACTATAATTTCAAATCTCTGTGGCAGAAATTAGATGAATCGCATACAATTCACATAGATAAAATAAAATTTTCATTCTACCTTTTACAGAAATGGTATTTTAATAGTTACTATAAAAATCATTCAGTAATCATTTTAATATACAAAATAAACTAATTGGACTTACCCATGACTGTACTTTATTATTGAAATGAGTAACCTCGGCTCCTATCAAAGGACATGGAGACATTGACTGAAGGACGCAGCTCCTGCACTGCAAGTAACTTGTCAGAGAATATTCCTTCTCGTTCCAAATAGCATTTAAAGATAAAGTGGCATTCAGGTCTTTCAAAAAGAAAGAAAAAGTGCTTTACATAGACATCAAGAGATACTTTAAAACAGGTAACATTGCATTTTGAAAACTGAAGTGCAACTTGTGATCTTTTATTTTGCCAGAAAGTAACATGGTAAAGAATGGTTGCTCATCTCTGCAGGCTCCGAAACTTCTAAAGTAAGAGCCCTTGTGACAAAAACCCACATATGATTAATTGTGCCATCCTAACACCAGAACTGGCCAGACACAAACAAAAGTAAGTACTTTACATTTGGTCTCTGTCACCTGAACACTGCTGAAGGGTTACACATTCCCTGGTCTGACGTGGAGACATTTCATATTAAATACATTTCTTCTGCAGAGCCCTCCTTTAGCCACTGGGGCTGGAGGGTATACGCCTCCAATTGACAGATTTTAATTTGTTATAAGAAATGTAAATGATTCTGTTATTGCCTTTATCTTTTATTTTTGATCAGAATAACAGGTGAAGACCCAAGAAGTCTGGGGGTGGAGGGTAAACTGGTAAACATCATCAGGGTTTGGTTAAACAAAGAATTATTGACCAATAGGTAGGCAAAAATCAATACCAAGACCTTATTGACATAAAAAAGGAAACTGCGTTTGCAGCAACTACACTCTGCCAATTGCTAACAGAAGAACACAGGTAGAAGGCGCAATTTGTAACATGGTATTCAATGTCCCTTACAAGGAGGAAATTTCCTAAGAAGGAAACCATTATAACAAAGCTTTGGTACAGTTTTGAACATTTCATGTAACAATTTAATGAAAGAGAGGTTATAGTCTTTTTGAAAGCTCATGTGTTTCTCTTGGCTTAAAAAAGCTTTCCATTAAAAATATCTGCAAACCCTGTATAGAGCTATACTGGAGAGTAAGAAGTAGGGGGGCAAGAGACTTGTACTGGTCCTCTTCGTAGGAGGAGATTTCAGATGTAGATCAAGAGATAAAAACATGTAACCAAAAATCAAAAACATCTGCAGGAAATGAAAGAAAAAAACATGTTGTATTTAATTTAAAGCTAAAGGACTTGACAAATATTAGGTGGCATTTATCAGTAATCAGTAAGATTTACCTTCACTTTTCACTGGCATCTGATAAACCTTCAAAGTTTCTTTAAGATGACTAAGACTTGCAGCATCTGAGATGACCAACATTGCATTATCATCTTCTGAAATGGCATCTAGTTCACACATACAATTATTAATGGATTCTTTACTTCTTATATTAGTATTTCTGAAGAGTTTCCAGATTATTTTCAGTTCAATATTACTGTAGCAAGCTTTTCTCAAAATTCCTACAATTCAAGAAGTGGGGTGTAAGACTTATATATACATGGAGTTTGAATACAGTACTGTTCCAACATACTGCAAACTTTCCACATTTACAAGATGGTAATTTAGGCCCTGATCCAATACCCGCCGAAGTCAGTGAAAAGACTTCTATTGATGTAAATAGACCTTGGAAGAAGGCCTTATTTAAATTTTTTAATGTGTCCAAAATTTACTTTTCAACAGATAATTTTCCCCTTGTTATTACTCCCAAATTGACCAGTGAGTTTGAATCCACTTTGAATAAAGTCATTTATTTTTCATTTTCTTCAAACTGTGGCAGATTTTTCAACTTTCATCAATCAACTGACATCTGAGATTCAGTTTACACAGCATAAAACTTCTCACTGACAAGGGACACCTTGGTAACTGCAGGCATTAAAGTACCTCAGTGATTCACAACGCTTCCATTTAATACATGGCGATTCCATTTCATGGATTCTATACCAAATTGCAAAGATACGCGACGATGCTGATAAATCAATATTAAGAAAATGCATTAAAGTCTACTGATGAGATTACACAAGTCTTTAGGAGATACATTATGGTTGATCTAGGAAAAGAGAAAGGCAACAAGTGGCCTCCCATCACCCAGGGCTCCCTTTCTTTACCCATAAGGCAACGTGGACTTTGTCAGCTGCCATATGACTTTAGTAGGTCCAGAACCAATAGAGGTATCTCCCACTCTCCCTCAGGCTCAGGTTTGGTTTTGCGGAAGAGGAGACTTCTCCTTTCTTGATTTCTTCTGATCCAGACACCATCTGGTCTAGCTTCATGACCTGATGTCGGGTTCAGCTACATCACACAGTGGAGTCATGAGCCACTAGCTCACAGTTCCTGCCTCCCTCACTTCTATGGCCAAAGAGGATGATTTTGAGAGGGCTGGGGTTTTTTTGGTAGTGTCACTTCTTTGATACCAGTTCCATGCTGGCTTCATCAACTGATGAGCCTTTTGGGGCACTGGAAGGGACCTTAAGAGAAGGGGAGGGGGCTTTAAAGGGTCCCATAACATAGGGGCTGCCGTGAAGAAGATTCTGAACAAGAAACAAGTCTCTGCTGTGTCTAACCACACACCTCTCCATCTCAACCTCTGTATCATTTCTAACACCTCCTAAAAATGTAGCATTCTGGCTTGCTTTCAAGGTCCTGAGACATAGTCACAAGGCACACAGAAGCAAATGTCATCTTAATTTCAGATTTCTAAAATTCTCCTGGAGGACAATGTTTTATATGTTAAGTGTAGTAAGTGTCTATATCTAATTGTTTCTGCATATAACCGATGATTTTGTAATTAGGTCATTACTACACATGGCCCAGTAGCCTGAAGATAGAGTAAATTTTAAAAAGTAGCAGAGTTGTTATTACCATTATCAGCTTTTAGAGCTTCCCAAATTGAAGTGCCTCACAAAAATGCAGAGACAATTTCCAAGAACATATAATCCACATTTCGTACAATGGGTCAACTGAGGACTAAAAACTGAACTAAATTAATACCAGGTATTAACAGGTTACATATTGAAGAATAAGTGTGATCGTACAGGTGTGGTTTTTTTTCAATACAACTTCTGAAAGTTTCATTAAAACATGTATTAGATTCACAGAGTTACTGTGCCAAAATAATACCAGACTTCTCACGGCAACTGGTAGCAAATTAACACCTAATCCTGAGAAGCAACATACCCCAGTGAACGGGCCACTACGTTACAAATAATTTCTTGCAGCCTCCTGTAACACCAGGAGCAGTTGCTTTCAGTTAACTCTTAAATACTAGCCTGATTCCCCTTGTGCTTCAAGATAGGTCAATGAATCAGGACCACTGAATCAACCAACAGAAATATGCCAACATTAACAATAACTTATTTTCACTGAAATGCCGAGTAAAAATAGTTGTGTTATTGTGACAACTCTTTCTTTCTCCCCCAAAAAAGATTTCCCGCCGATCTCCAGTGCATTTACAACCTTTTCCCCTAGTTATCATATCCAGTAGAGAAATTAACCAATTATTCCAAAATATCCCTCCAGTATACAAAGCTGTGAAAGTAAAATGATGGATTAAAAATTCTGTCATTCCCAGCCTGAAACAAATGACCAGTCACATATATCTTACCCTCTGCTTTTGGCAGTATTTCAGCTCCACAGACAATACAATAAAGTCCTTTCTTGCAATGCTGGTGGTGTGTTTCCTTCTAACAAGACAATATGCAAATTCATGTAAATACTAGTTTGCATATAGCAACTAGGCAGATTGAAGCATTTAAATATAAACACAAAGGATTATATCAAAACTGCTTCAGAGAAATATAGTACTTGAAATACTCAGAGAAATCTACTTGAATCAATGTTTGTCATTTATATTAGCTAATAATTAAAATATACACTATGCTAAAAAAGCTTAACCTAACTTAACTAGAAATACTTCCATATAAAATATGGGGTATTTTATAGTCTATAACGCTCCAGACTATCACAGATTTAGTTTGAAATTTTGCAAAGGAGCCTAGGACAACAGGTGCCCAACTCTCATTGAGTTTCAGCTCAATTATATTCTTACACTTTGCAAACCCTGCCCTAAAAATTTGGTACTAATCAGAAATTGGAAGCACTGCTTATATTGAATCAGGACTCCCATCTGTAATGAGTTTGAGCTGGACTCCATAGACAGTCCATATCTTCTGCCTGTGCTAACATGGCTTGAAAACACTCAGCTTTTTCGTTTCCCATGAGAAAACACAAGGTATCTTTTGAGTGTGTGAATCACAGAGACATAGAGCAAACCATGCAGACCATAAATAACTATTTCATCTGTACTATTTAACTTAAAAGATTATATAATAAATCGTTCTTATTTCCCTTGCACCTCAACATTCAACAGCAACCAGGTCCTTTATTCTATCCACAGGGTACCTTTCTTTCACAGGTGTAGCCACTTTGCCTAACTGTAGCTTTTCTTCGTCTGCATCGTCTCTGAACTTTCAATCCTTTAATAAATTCAAGATTTTACGATTATTTTAGATGGAAGAGATCATACTATCATATCAAAGTGTGAGAGGACTTTTCAGTAACTTAGTTCTTATAGATTTGGGAAGTCAAAACAAATAATTGTAGGAAAGTTGGTCCATTGACTTCCATTCTCTTCTATTTGCAAGCTGGGGAGCACGGTTCTTAAATTAAGTGGGAATCACCATAAGTATATTAACTAGAAAAATAAATAATATTCTTACCACAAACATATTTAATATCATAGTTAGTTAGACATAAAGACAAATTAAGAATGAATTTACACAGGTTTTGCAGCAGAAGAAACTGTCCCTCCCTTACCCCCCCAAACCCCAGCAGTAACACAAAGGATTATCATCCATCAGTTGTCCCAAGCAACACAGTTATTGTCAGGATTGGAGTCTGGTGAATTTGTGGATAGAGATTTTTCAAGGAAAATCGAGTCTCTAGTAGGCCAAACACTGATATTTCAATACATATTTTTTTTTTTTTTAAATTGGTTAAAGAATAATTCTATATAAAATATAGACGATGTAAACCAAAGCAAAATATTTGACATGAAGAAGGCCATGTCTTAAAGGATTTCTAATCAAAGTAAGATGCAACACAAGATCAAGAATGGAGCAATCTGCTCCAGATAAGGAAAGGAAGATGGATTTTCTTTTTTTTTTAAAGATACGGATTTAAAGACAGACAAATCTTCTGAAAGACAAATAAGGGGTTGTGGTCTGTGAGATGAGCAGACAAGCCTCAAAGCTTAAGTGATTTCTAGTATCTATTTAGATATACATAAACATAAAATGTGGTTTGATGCAGAAGACCTGTTTTAAGAAAACTGAGCCATCAGAGACTCAGGAGGAACAGGCTGGGCAGCTCTTGGGAGTGTAGCTGCAAAGCCAGAGGCTGCCCCAGCTTTTACTGGGATTTGGGACAGTTCCTAGTCCCGAAGCCAGTTACAAACAGAACCATACCTATGCTAAGTCCTGATATTCAATCAATTACTTCAATCTAAATTAAGTATTTTTTATATAGAAATATGTCATATGTTTACACTGCTGTCAATATTAGAGCTTGCTTCTGCCCTGTCAACTAGTTCAAAACCATCAGCATCAAATGATTGAGCAATACCAGGAAACCTAAACCAAGAAAACATGATTCTTAGGTGGCATCAATAGAATAAAAAGTTTAAGCAAATGCCTTGTACCAAGTACTGCAAGATAAGGCCTGTTAAAGAAATTCAGCAGTATTCTCACCATTCTTGCAAACAGAGCATCTAATTTTATAAAGGATGCATTTATTGTGTAAAGAAAGGATACAATTTAAATCTTATTGATATGAACACATTCACAGCTCTGTAGGGGTGGACATCAGAATGTTATTTAGATGAACTTCCATGAAAAATTACCATTTCACAATTTAATCTCTGCTCTCAGTCAAAAAATAAATATACTTATGAACCAATCACAAGATTGTAAAAATCCTGCATCTTCATATCAATATATGATGGAAATGGACAGTCTTTTCTTGAAAAGTCAGGCATAGTATGTTTTATTACAGAAAAATCCTAGCTGTTTTGATTGCAAGAAACAAAAGAAATGTTTAAAATACTTCAAAAGAAGAAAAAAAGTAGACTGAGGCAGATTTAAAGACCTTTATGTACAAATTTACATTGCATAGAAAATGCATTCGTACGGCATATAAATGAGTACACACTTTGATATGAATACATACAGAACCTGACCAAAAGAAATTAGACCCTCTCACAAAAGGAAATTTTAAAGAAACTTCAACTTTCATACATAAAAAAAAATAAAGATCTCTGAAGAAGCCTCTCATCATCATCAAATATCAAAATGTTCAAATATTACTACCACACAGCTCCTGATGGACTTCTTCCCAAAAGAAATTTGAGGGAAACAAAGTACTGAAGAATAGAGCTATTTCAGTATCTGGGCTCAATCTACCATATTACTTGATCTGCAAAGATGCTGTTCTGCATATTTAGTTTATAAAAAAAGCCCTAACAAATGCAGAAAACCGTAATTTGATTACATGGGTATTTTGCTTTCTGAGAAAAACCCAATTATTTGATTGTATTTAATTGTGGATTAATTAAATCTGTAATAGACAAACCTCCTCAGCCTACAATTACAAGTCAAATGCTACTTGGGCTTCTATTTAGAATTTCCACGCATGATGTCCTTTCGCCACAGAGTTATGATGAAGAATCTTATTATATCTATGGAAAACCGCACGTTGCATAACCTTCACAGTGAAAACCAAAAAAGTATAATGAAAACTCGAGTCTGATAGTAGTACCTATTAAATGAGAACTCGAAAGGCATTGCTGCTCTCTCGTGAGGCGATGCTGTAAAGGCTGCTCGCTACCTTTCCTACAGAAGCTGTCCCTAAGTGCTGCTATTGTTCAATAGAAAAGATGACACACCTTTATTTCGTGATCTGGAAAGACTGATTTTCCGTTTCTTGGTGTCCATCTCTTGAGAATCTACCTGCTCTGCTTCTACTCCATTATTCATCTCTACTTTATTCACTCCACTATTCTTACTCCCCTCATTTAGCATTATTCCATGTAAATGTGTTCTGCCGTCATCATCATCAATCTTATTTTTAATCACACTTAGTGTTTCTGAGGTGTTCATTGCAAAAAGATCATCAGAGACTGTGGAGTTTCCACATTCAATCCGATTCTCATTGGTATTACAGGTTGGAACCTGGGGTTCAATTTTCTGTTCTTCTGATTCTGTGTCATCATACAGTTCTGGTGTGAAGTAAATACTCTCATCCTCAGCTTCTGCAGACACATTTAACTTTGAAAGTTCAGATTTCCCTTCTGCTGAAGGGAACTCACAGCAGGGCTCAACTTGAAGCTGTAGCTCATCAGAATGCTCTTCAGCAACCAGAGCCTCAGTATCTGTAACTGAAAAATTAGTTGTTTCCAAACGTGATTCTGGTACCTTGGGTTTAGGTTCTGAAATTAACGACGACTGGCATTGATTTACACTGTCAATAAGTTCACTACCCCTATTCACATTCTTTTGTTTGCTACTCGCTGTGGATGTGCAGCTCTTTGCTACAGGTGAAGGTGTTGAAGTCAATAGTTTAAGGCAGCAATGTTCTTTCCCAATATCAGAATTAGTCCAACCATTCTGTTTTTCTCTCTCTATTTTAGTTGCTGGCATTTTGGGTGTCGAGTCCATATGTTTTCTTCTTTGTGCTACATGGTGAGAATGACTCTGTACATCAACTTTCTGGCCACCTGTGAAAAATCACAACACATTGATTAATTGTATATGCCTTCTCCCCGCTGATTTACTGCATGTTTAGTACATCAAAATTACCACTGTTTTATTAGGTTTACAGTTATTTTATGACAGTCATTAAGATCCAATACAAACAAAAGCCCAGATGTTACAACTATCTTTGCATGTGAATTGTCTTAATTAAATCAATAGATTAACTGGCACGTGTGAATTTAAAGTATGACTGGATTTAAAATTTGTATATTTTTATTGTTGCGCTCTTGTGTTATTTACATCTTTCTTGTCCAAAATGAAGTCAAAAGATTTCCTAAAATTTAGGGATGGATATGTATCTACTTGTAAAGCTAGTACCAGAAGAAATGATACAAAAAGCGTCTCATAGCGATGTTCAAACAACAGATGTAGCTTGAATCAAGGCACTCATCTTGCAATAATGCTAATCTTTATGTGTTTGAAACATATTTTAAATTCTCTTCATAATTTTGAAAAGAAATTTAAGTGGAAACATTTTTGATTGCACTATAAACTTATCAAACATTATCAGTTGTTTTAAGACAAGCAAACGAAATGACTATTAGTCTGTTGAGCACAGCTCATACATATTTGTGAATAATTATCATTTTGCACCACAGCACTTCTGTAATTTTAAAAACCGTTTGTTTCTCATGAAAAAGATACAACTTCACATTGAAAGTTGTTAATGAAGTTTTTTCCACAGGACATGAACATACTTGATTTCGTTGTTGTCATGATGTTACTCGGCTGATTTGATGCTGTAGCATTAACTGAACTGATGGTTGTAGTAGAATTAATTTCTGAAAACAAATTTTGCTCCTCACTTCTAGCAGGAACATCTGGTGACAGATGAATAGTTGCATCCTGTTGAGAGGCTTGTGACAGGTCTTTTGAATTTGAAGGTACATGGAGAAATTCACCGCTGCACACTGAGGGACCATCAACACCTTTCAGGTTCCTTACAGCAAATGCACGCAAGGATTCAAGCGCACTGGCAAACTTCTCGTGGTGCTGGACTTGTTGACGAACCCATTTAGATAATCCTAAGAAAAAGAAAACAAAAAAGAAGAAAAAGAAAAGAGAGTGTTACTACAAAACCACACCGTCTATACCAGATATTCCACACCAGTAAATATTACCCTAATGTTGGAAACACTTCTACGTATGCATAGACAGACCCATAGAGATTTCAAGAAGTTGCTCATGAAAGTTAAGATAACGTTTGGCTTCCTTTCAAGGGCTGGGAACTTGATTTAATCAATGGTAGTATTTTTATGAGTAATATTAACAATATTATTCTTTTCTATTAAAAGGCCTTCACCTTTTTCACTGATACTTTTTGAAGTTCCAACTGCTGCACTGCAAAAACATCATATTTCTTTTATGCCTGGATGTTCATTTTGCCTGTTAACATGAATTATTAAAAAGTAACTACAGCAATTTATTATCATACTGACAGGGTCTGACAAAAATTAGAATATAATAAAGCTTTTACAGTTCTATTTCAGATTAAGCAAGAGTAACTCATATTCAGAAACAATCGCAACTGCCCAATAGCTAAAATATAATGCAATATGCTCTTATACCGCAATCATTTTTAAAATTCTCAAATGCCAGGTGCCTTGAGCACAGCAGGTGTTTAGATGATGCTGAAACACACAAGAGCGAAGTAAAAACTAGCTTTCTTGGTTTTTAAAAAGTGTATTAAAACCCATTTAAATATTCTTTTAGTATCAATTTAAAAAACAAAACAAACCCAGAGAACTTGATTCTTCTGTGAAGTTTTACTTTTTAGAAACAGTACTGATCTTACCAAATCGTGAATATATAGATTATTTGTATTACTGTATGTATTATGCCTGTTTACTTAAACAATTTAAATTTATTTTAGTAGAAACAGACATGTCAGAAAAGGGTTTGACTTGTATCATAGCAGCTGAGCTCCACCTGCTGACTAGTCTGCAGCATTAGCTGTTTACATCATCTTTTTGCCCATCTCCTTTAAACAAGGCACGAACAAGGACATAGAATCCATTTCTAAGCAATTTCTTTTTTGATTTTTTGTTAAAAAATATTATTTATTTAAGATAGCATGCACCATCTGATTTATCTGCAATTATTTCTAGTGAGTATAAAACTACGAATAGAAAATACTTTTTGCATATTGAGTATTTAGTGGTTCCATAATAGGAATGGTACAACCTTTACCTGTTCTTACCTAAAAAGCCAGGATGTTAAATCCAGACTGCAAACCCTAAGCATTAAAGCTCCCTATAGACTGAAAGTATACATTCACTAGAGACTTATCCAAAGTCCAAATAAAAATCTAGTAACTACTTTTTTTAATACATACATATACACACACATGCACACAACTGTCTATGCACATTATATATATTTAACATGCAAAGATCAAGAGTCCTTAAGGTTTTATAGGTCACATATTAAGAAAGAATTCTAAAACTCTGCATACTGCCATTTCTATATCACGACCTGGATATCCAAAAGGGGAATGAAATGAAATTGACTGAATCCTGGTATCAATGTGTTTCAGTATATTTAATGAAATAGCAATACACCAGGGCACACTTTTGAAGTTTTCAATTTCAACTGCACAATTCCGAGTTGAATGGATACATTTCATTACGACTTTTCCTACTCACCTGTATTTGTACAACCATATTTCTGTAATCTTAATTTTTCCCTATTTATTAATATTAGTATGTTTCCCAGAAAGATTTTTACAGCTTACCAGTTATGTACTTATTAGGGTTATTCCGGAAGCGGTCGTCAACTAAAATAAGAGCACCCCAGTCATTCCTATGTCTTATACACCTGTAAGTGAGCAACAAAAAGGAGTGTATATGTAGTTAGAGCGCATATGGTAAAAAACTGTGGGATCAGACAACAGGGATTGCAACATGCAAATATATAGAGGAGGTTTTTTCCTACTGTCTTGCATTAAAAATTGTTACGGATGTCATGGAAGCTTAACTTTCCTTCAGTTCTTAAGTTTAGAATACAAAAATAGGTAAATTTAAAAAGAACCCACACAAATATTTAGCAACTAATCAAACCATATGACATTTATTTCCCACTCTTAACTGGGTAGCGTAAATACTGAGAGAAGAATATGTAAAAATGTAAAACAAAATAAAATGGACTGATGTAATTGCAAACAGCTTTTAAATAACTAAGCTGTATACTATTCCTAACTGTCTTTAGTAACAAAATGAATGACGCTACAGTTTGAAGCTGTGAGTGATACTGTTGAATTCATAATTCAGTTGTTAGAGGCCCACAGAAATAATACCAGTGCATTTAAAGCGCCTATTGGATTATTTTTAACATTTTTAACACGGATTTCTCTACTGCCTACCAGAAAAAAGAGTTATTAAAGAACAGCAATAAAATAAATGAAATATGGAAAAGAATCTGTCAGTAACAGTTTAGGATTATTATCCCTATTGTATAAGAAGAGGACAACTTTTGAAGATGATGTTTACAAACATACATAAAACCATAAGCGTGTAAGGGTTTAAAATGGGAGTGACAAGGTTGCCTCTCCAAAGAAATATTATTTATTTATATTTGAAGTCTCTCCATGATAAGAAAAGGTACCAAAACATCCTTAAGAAACAGATTTCTTCCCTTTTTTTTTTTTTTGATTGCTTTAATAACGGCTTTTTTAAGTCATAGTTTCAATGAATTACGCCCACTGGAGACATATCCTACACTTCCAGAAAAAGTAGGACTGCAAGGAATTCATGGCGTGATGGTGACCTGGCCACACACCCCATCGGTTATATTCCCAAAGGCTGCTATTTCATTTCATACAATTACTTCATATAGTTACTTCATATAATGTAACAGCACTAAATTAAGAGAAAAATGCCAAACTGGAACGCTTCTGCTCACTTCTGTCCCCGCAGGCACCTCTGCGGTAAGAAGCTTTCCCTACCTACTATTAACTCAGTATCAGCTTAGTAGACTCCTCTGGTTTTATAGAAATAGTAATCATACACAGTCCTCCTTCGCCAAAGCTCAGTTTACTTACAGCTTCGTCTAATGGTATTATACACAATTTGTATCAGAATGGAATTCTATTCTCTCCAGTTAACTTTAGACCAGCATAATTTCATTCAAATGATAAATTATACAATAAGCAGTTTTCACTAAAACTAGATTTAAGTTAAAACTTATTTCACAGTGACATAACCTCAAATTCATTTCTTACTACTAGCATTTCACCACTTTAATTCTTCTTAAAAATATTTAACTAATGCTTTTACTCTCCAAAGACTAATTTAAGAAGTCAGACCTGTAACAAGAATTTACAATGAGATTTTACTACGTAGACTACTTTCTCTCAGTTTTCTTCCTAAACCTTTATTTATGTCATCACATTTGTATTCGGTCTAATTCAAATCAGCGTCTTCCAGCTGATGTTTCTCCTCTTACCTATAAATCTATGTCTGTACCTCTATGACAGATGTATGGCATCTATGACAGATAGCTGTATCTATGTATATGATAAATTTTGTGGGAGAAGGATGAATTAATTCTATCCTGTTAATAAAATTTGAGGGAATTTTTTCATTTGAGTAAGTAAGCTGTACCGCTTCTGCTAAATCTGCAAAGAGATCAGTGAGCATGATAATTGAATTGACCTTTTGCAAAGGGCTGAGAATCATCCCCCACCCCAATATTTCTCCCTTTCAAAAATACTTATAGCCTAAACATCAAACAACTGTTCTGAGCCCACCGAGAGTGTGAGCAATTAGTACATTTGAAAAGCCCTAAGGAATTTTCATTTGGTTTATAAGCTCAAGAACTATTTGTCTCTGCAAATGCTTTCCTTTCTGTATATCTGGACCACAAGCAATAAAAGCTGCAACCAAACTAAAGTGGACTCTGAATGTAAAACAAAACCTCTGAATTATACCAACACTCAAAGGCACAACAGACGGAAAACCAGACAGTTGCCAGTACAGAACAGCCAAAGACCTGATTTCTGCAATGTGAGGTTTTTGGCCTGATTTATCACCTCTGTGTTAACAGTGAGGAATTAATCCTTAAAGATGTCACACACACACAAAAATTCTACAAATACATATATTTTTAATTACATTCAGCTTATCTCACCTTCCCAGGGCCTGGTTCAGAGCCCTGTAAGCTTGAATTTCATACCACTGACTCCCCGGTAAAAGGCCTCTTGCATTTTTGTGCTGGTCATTGTATTTCCTCTTTAATTCAACCTAAGGAAGATAACATAAAATATTGTTTTTAATAATGATGTTGAAAAGGAAATATTCTAAAAGGGGAAAACAAGCAAACCTTGATTAAATAAGTGAATATGTAAAGTGTGCTTCAGTGTTTCAATTGTGTATTTTGCATATTAACCAATTATGGCTTTTACCCTTCTCAAGTTATTCTTAACATGTAACCTATTTCAATGATTTATATGTATTAACACAACAAGCACACACCAAATCTCTGTGCTAGTGAGGAAAGGATAATCTGTTCACACAGTCAAAAAAACCCCGATACAAGTAAACGGACTTGTTAGACTACAGTTTTATTTGCTCATCTGGAAATAAATGATACTATGGAGATCTTTATCCTTTCCTTTATCATAAATGCTGACTCTTAATCTATTGCTGGGACCAGACGATACTTTTCCCAAGTGAGGGTTAAGCAAATATAACCCCTTCTTCCACAGGAGCTAAGAACAAACTTGAGAGACAGAGCGGCCTCGCCAAAGTTCCAACGCCAGCAACACCAGCTCTAATTCTGAGCTTTGCATCACCTTCTACAGTTTGGAACCAAATGTTTCACTGGGTGAATGTGAAGCACAGGCAGCAGCGAAGGTCTGCAGGCCCACAGGCTCGTGGAAGGCAGAAAAAGGCATGCTTGTCTTTTATAAAAAACGTTCTCTCCTCGCTGCTTCAATCAATCTCCTCGCTATCAACTGCACAGGAAATCCCCTGCCTCCCCTTCCTAACCCTATGGATAACTACCCATCCAATGCCTGGTCTGAATTTGAACAAGAATTTGTATTTTGACATCACACACAGTTCCAGTGTACATCAAAAGTATTTATTATTATTGGGAGGGGGGATGATTGAATATATTTTTTTAAAATAAACAAACACAAAACTACATCAAAAAGGGTCTTTCCGTTGCTCTTTTGTACAGTATTAACCTTTCTAAACTGACAAGTGAAAGGACACGCTTCAGGAGAGAAACCAGCAGACTTCTAACCTCTTCTGACAGGTAACTTTCAAGTTGCATTTGGATAAGAAATTTTATTTTATGTACTTATGCCCTTTAAATTGCCTGTCAAATTTACAAATTCAATCTTTACAGCCAGAAAGTAAATTCAGTTTGATTTCACAGATTTAATATTTGTTGCAGTCACTCAGAATTTATCGACTGGCATGTGAGGTTTCCTTTGTAATTTTCAAAACTGAAGATGATTTCTTCTGAACGGTTCACAAACATTAAAACCATTCTTTAAAAAGGAACTTAAGCTTTTCCCTGCATTTCTACAAATGGAAATACCACCTGGGGAAACAAAAGGGTATTCCTCACCATTTGAAATGAGGGATGATGTTGGAAAATTTCATTAAAGTCTTTAAAACATTGCTAATGACAATATATTCCTGAACATACTTTGCATTTGTCCTTTAGTCCTGGTACATTTCCTAACAATTTCCTCTCTAGAAGAATTTCCATTATCAGGAGGATTTTGGCCAATTCCAACAAATGTAGCTTCACCACAGTTTCTTACCTCGCTAGCAGGCTGTTATTAGTATTAGAGTAACTAGTCACGTGTCCTATACTGATAAAAATTACACCATTTTTAATCACGTGCATAAAACTACTGAAGTAACAGGAGAAGCCAAACCAGTCAGGTCCCCTGCATTGTATTGCATTGCCCCGTGAATGAAAGACTTTACTTCTACATTCTTCTAATCCGTGTTAGCATTATGCAAATGTATCCTGCTTGGACTACACATCAACAATGGCCTCTCATCTCTCAAATTATACAAAAATCCATATTCTCTTGGTCTAAATGTGTAATGTATCTTTAAATCTTTTCTCTCTTAATTTTAAAAAGGGTTAACAGAAAACAAACATTCTGTTTTCTCACTTAAACCATCGTGTCTCAGCATGAGATGACAACTTACATTGCTGAGAGTTCAGTTTTCATTAGAAGTCTACTAAAGGTAAAAGGCCAGGGCATGTCATTTTAATGCAATCAGAATCTATTTCATTGTATAACTCTTACATTATCAAGCATCAAATCAACGCCCGATTCAAAATGACATGTTACATATGTGAAAAAGCCAGTCTCTCCTGCTAGCAAATATCCTAAATGTGCAGTAAACCACAGGCTAGAAGGGATTAGTTAAAATGTCAAAAGACAGCCTTTTACTTTTACCTGTTCATCCTTAAAAATATACTCTTAGCTCTCAGGCATGCTTTACAGTCAAATAGCTTGGGCAAGCAGCGGCAGAAGGCCCGTGGCAAGCGCTGCCATCTTGTAGCTGTCAGACAGATTAGTCTTTGATCTGTCTGGGAGGTCACGGTCACGTTCGCATTAACTGCAGTCTAACAACATTATACCTGCTAACCGCTCCTTCTTTTAATGCTTAATTAGTTCGACATCTTCCACTATGGAATATTAACTGAGAAATACCAACCAAAAATATAAATGCCATGAACAAATATTTTTTTTCATGACTTGGAAAAGTATTTTGAGGCAGTTTCTGCTACGATTCAAAAGAATTTTCAAGTGTATTTTTCAATCAAAATTAGCAATACAAGTTTTTCTTCGACAACAACAACATTATTAAAATCTAATATAATCAGTGTTTTTTAAGTGTTGGATAAACCACATAAAAGAAGTTCCCTGTGGTAACATTGCTTCACATAAAGAAACTCAGACTTCGTCAGGATTCAAAGGATATGTAAGTACATAAAGTGGATTTATACTGTGATGACCATAGACAATATCATGCAGCTTATGACACAAAGCTCAGAGGACCAACTCAAAAAACTAGAGCTTGTTTTTGAACCCCACAATAACCTGCAAATTCAGATTCGGAAGCCTGCAGCGTGCCTTTTAGCAACAGATATATTAAAAATGAACATAAACCTGGTTATATTTAACAGCAAGGTATACAAATATCAATCTCTTGTGAACTATGTATTGCTTCATTTAACCAAATGTAGTGCTATATTCAGTCCTGTTCTTTGACATCGCTTCACATACATCTTCCATTGTCTCCTATTTTCTCTAGCAGATTAAAAATGACCCACAGTTTGTAACCTGTGGGATCACAAACCACATTCCCCAGAAGTCTAAAGACAAGACAGAATCTCCTGAACACAATGGCACTACTGTAGACAGTTACACAGAGGACTCATCTAAACCTGCACTTCTCTTTACATCAGCCCTTCGCCGTGTTGTGACAGCCCAAGTTAAAGAAAGACACAATTTCTGAGAGGAAAAAAAGCAAATAAATCTGGATCTATGTCAATACACACACACACTGTAGGTAGGTACAGCGACACACACACACACGTGTGTAAACTCATGCCCTTCGCTCCTCAGCACTCTCCTCCATCTATTCTCCATGGAAATAAAAGTCAGAAAATGGATATAAATCGTTTTTTGGCATTCCACTGGCTTGTTTCTCTGGTTTTTATGAGAGGAAAAACAGTAATGAAAACAAAGACCATTGCTCATATCATCGAAAAAAAACTTTAAAAGACACATTCATGTTTAATGTCTACTAATTCCCTACCTCCTAAAAACAAACAGGCAAAAAATACCAGGTGGTCATTCCATGCTTCCATCCGCCCCTCCAAAAAAGACATAAAAATGGTTTTTAAGCAAATCTACCATCCTAAAAACCTCATGTGTCCAGTTTAGAGTCTTTCTTCCACCTGAAATAGCAATAATTAGAATTCTTCAAGAACATACTTGCCATCTACTTTCCGCCTGACGAATGCCAAGTAATCATAAAAGTTTTTAAGTGCAGGGAAGTAAAAGACATGAAAACCCATTTCTTTTCTTTTACATCTGAAAATCCTTAAATGGAAGTAGCACTAAATAGTGCAGCATTTAACTTTCCCCCTCCTCACTTCAAAAAGCAGTAA
>JAOXNO010000007.1:6292453-6351928 GCA_028565335.1 Limnodromus scolopaceus
CTATAACTTTTCAAACTAGATTCTGTATATGATTATAATTTATTGAGGCCATTCTAACCATCTCATATACCTAAAGATGGTCACCAGATACAAAGACAACACGCTCTTCTGTTTTTTATCTATGGAAATACTGTATTTCTTTAAAAAGCAACCAAAAACCCCACCAAAACTGTGAATAAGATATTATCAGCCAGTGACATGGTCAATACTTTGTACTGCTCAATTTTCCTTGAGATGCTCCGTTCACAGCTCCATCCTACAAGAGTCTCTGTAGCAGCTGAATCACCGGGAGGCACCTACTGCCCTCCAGCATCTGCCCCTTACAGAGGCCACCGACTCAAACCAAAAGCTCCTGCATCAAAGCCACATAAGCTTAAAAATAGTGCAGGTGACCTTTTCTGCCTGAAAATTTCTATGTGCTCTTAAAAATTTGCCTTGCTCTGATAATAGCAAATGAAATAAAGAAATAACATCTCTGCAGACCTCCATCTCAAAGCAGCCACATCTTGCAGACTGTTGCATCCAACCAGTACACCTGAAAAGATACGGAGCACCCAGGGGACTTGAACAGTGCAATGTCTGTTGCTTCAATGAAGATATAATCAAAACTATGAAAAGGTACTGAAACTGGGGGGGGGGGGAAAGTCATGGAAGTGGCATGAAAGAAACTATATACAGATAAACACTGATATCTTGTTTCCCCATGTGAGATACAACTTAAAAAAGTAAAGGCAAACGACCCAACAGAAACGTCCTGTCCATTAGACTCTACTATCCAGCCAATGCCATCTTCTGGGGCAGAAACACAGTCCTACCACTTTATGCAAAGCCGTATTTCACTTATTTTGAATTCACAAGGTATTTTATGACTAAATGCTTCCTCAGTAGTCTCACTCTTAATCCCAGTGTTAGATGAGAAGCTTATGTAATGTTGTAACCGCCAAACACTTTTAGTATTGTCAACTACACCATGTGGCATCTCCGAGATCTGGAAGTTTTACGGTTTGACAAATCTTGTAGCACATTCACCCCAGGCCCATCTACTCATCTCAGTCTTGTAGGCTTTGAGGGACTGCGAACAAGTGACTTGATTAAAATCTAATGCAACCAAAACTCTCCTCTGAAGAGAAAATTCAATCCATTTCCAGTGAAGCGGAAGTGAAAAAAATCAAACAGCTTCCCTTGAGGTCCAACGCTGCTGCATGTGCTCGGTGCCGCTGCGGCTGAGGTGAAGTGGTAAGTGTCAGTCATCCTTACAAATCCCCAAGGTGATAGCTTCACTTTTAAAGCTTTCAACATACTTTGACAGTAAAGCAAAAACTTAAAGGTCACCACTACTTGCTAAGGACAAGATAAACACAAGAAAATCACTTTGGAATTTTTTATGGATCAGAAAAGTAAACTATTCAACGTAAAGGAAAAGTTTTGATTTGCTGTATTATTTATCCAAAGGCTTAACTTCCGGATATATTCAGGGATGATTTCTGTGATCTGTGCCAACATATTGACATTAGCCTTGCACCAGTAGAAGAGAAATGCCATCCTCTAGTCTTACATGCTAAGGTAACTTAAATGTTACCTTTCTTAGCTGCAGGAGTGCTATATTCCATAGCATTTTACAGCTACTCCCCTAAATTAAGCCTCTGCCATCAATGTTTTTTTTCCTAAATTAATTCTAATGGATGTGAGAAGAGTGTGGGTAGCGGTGACTTTTCACAATCATTCTTATTTCTGGAAAAGTGGGAAGTGAAAGGTTTTTGAGATACCTTACTGCTTCAAACTGATGTAAGAAATTGCCACACCACCAGTCTGCATATACACAGACACATACACACATTGCATTTTTACCTTATTCAGTATTTCCCCTCTCTGAGAATATTCAATAAATAATATGCCACAATGTCTGGCATTCCTGTGAAAGTTCCGTAAGTGTTTTTCTGCTCCCGACTTTATATTTCTAATTTTTTTCACACTAATGTAGTGAAGAAGGAAGTAAAAGTGGCTCAATTTTAGACAGCTATTAATATAGACAATCAAACAAACAAAAAATTCAATCACTTCTTACAAACATTTAAATCACACTGAAAATGACAGCACACACTGTGTCTCAAGGCTTCTACAATGAATGTCACATTTCACTGGAAAGTTGTGGCGAAGTTGCTCAGAAATATTCAGCCTAAAACAATCCCATCAGTAACAGAACAGTCAGTCTTAGATCTCTAAGAAAATTCTTAACTTCACTGTGAATTATCAAATTCTACTGAAGACAAATATAACAATGACCTTCCCATAACATGTACTTTTCTGTGCTAGTTTGCCCATATTTTAAAACAATATTTTCTTTTTAATAAGAAGATATTATATTTTCTAAGTGATGCAAAGCTATGATAGAACTCATACAGTGCATGGTACATTTCTCAATTCAGGTTAAGCATCTGAAATAACAATCATTTTCTTAGAAATTTTTCTTTTCCTAGAATATAGGAAGCAAGAAATGAATTATTTCAGCAACCATTTATCCAGCACCAGATTCTTTCTCCTTTCAATGAAGAAAAAGCATATATAGGCTTAAAAATTGCCACAAGGAGTAGAAATTAACTTATATATTCAGAAAAATGCCATTATTTTGAAATGGTACAAATAGCTCAATTTGCTGAGCCCTCAAGAAAACGGAAAGAAACTTCAGCCCGATAGTTGCAAATTCTTTGTATCATTAAGTAACATGTAACCCAGAAAATTGTAATTGAAATGATGTGTTCCATCATGTTTCCCAAATTATGTTGCTGGAAACAATAAAGAAAGTATTTGCCTTCATAGTTCATATTCACCCCATAGCAGCTATGGGAAATACTTCTCATTAACAGCAAAAAAGCTGCAGTTCTCGAGTAATGTCCCTCCACAGAAATCCTGGCCTTATCAAGTTTATTTTCCTTGCACATCTACTGATGCAGAAGGGCTTGACTGCATTTTCCTCTATATTTTGGTAAAGTTCTCTTAGCTGTTACATGATTAAGTACACTCTACTGTACCACGATCAAAAGCATCTGGAAAGGTGGAAGTGAAGAAATGCTCTCTGGGAAAGTTAGCTTAATGCTTGCACTTCAGAGTCGCCCATTATCAACATTTCATAGCGAGTTTCTTTATTTTCAGGTCCCCAAGGTAAGAACAGTAAATTATGACTTGAACTAAACAAGTCACACTTGGCTCCAAAATCAGATTTTCCTACCTCCAGTTTCAGGTCCCAGAGGTGGGCAGAGGAAATCCTGGTCACAGCCAAAGAAGTCATTTTTGGCTCTGAAATAAATTTTCCTGCTTTACTAGAGCCAAACTCTACCATTGAGAGTACCATAGCTTTAAGCAATACTTTAACATTTCTTTTATATATTTTGCTTAAGCAACCCGATTCTTCAGCAACGTGACACCATTTTCAATAACACAGAATTAGGGTTTTGGCCTCTCTTTATAAAATCAGTATTGTTTATTATCAAGTACGCTTCTGAGCCTTAATCATTTCTTTCTCTCTAACACTGACAAAGTGCTTTAGACTCTTCCCTTTGTGAAAAGGAGTGAATGGAAGATACTACGTATCTAAAATTTTTTAAACGAGGCTACTGGAAAAGAAACTAAGTTATATTCTTTAAAGTTCTACGTAACTTCTAAAAGCATACAGTTACTTAAGGAGACCCAATACTTGCCATTTAATACCAGAAGTTGTGGCATATATTTAGCACAAACACATGAAGAAAATAAAATTGGTTATTATACATCACACTTGACAATGAGTTTCTTGCCCATATAAAGACCAATGTCTGGATCCAAAAATGCTACAATTCAAAATATATAACAGAAGTTAAGGAATAGTATGTTCACATCAGATAACATGTATATGGGATTACACATCTTTTTCTGTCACATTATTTATGTTCTCTAATATTACGGTTCACTGGTATTAGCATCAAGTTACAAATCATAAAATATATTTAGAAAGCAGGTTGATCACAGACAAGTAATATTAGTGGAGATGAGCCAACATCAAACTGCCAATGTAAAATATTGGTCTCCAAAGGTACAATTCTACAAACCCTTGTGATCATGCTCAGTCCTAGAAGTATTAAAGGGATTACTCACACAAGTAAAAGCTGTGTGCAGGAGTAAGGGGTTATGGAATTGAGTCTTAAGAGGACTTTTATTAACCCAAAAAAGCAGACAGGCAAGTGCATTTTCATGTAGAAGCAGAGCACTTTTTAGTGATTTAAACCAATCCCAGAAGTATAACATTCATGGATATTCCAAGGGAATTGTTAATCTCTTGCATTTCCTATTTTTTAAGGGATGTCATTATTAATCATCTTACCAGTTTCTTCGTTTGGTATATCTTCTAAGCACCTATTGCTATGTAAAAGCAACAGATGTACCTGTGTTCATAATTCTATGTCTATAGAGGTCTAACTTGACTTGTGTCACTGTGTTTTTAATTTTCTTCTGTCAAAGTTGGAAGTTTTAAAGTTTCCAGGTTTTCAGCCATTTTCTGGTTAGCTACAAAACCTAAAGAAACATTAACCGACTATATCAAAACAGCAAATGTAACTATCCTATAAAATTTAACTGTTTAGTTTGGGAACTTAACGCATTCTAAAATACTACAAAAAACCCAAACAACTGTACAGTGTCCTCTAGTGTTTAAAAATCTGGATTCTCCTAACCACAGGAGGAAAAAAGAATTCCAATAGCAAAAACATTTAAAATAAAATCAGCTGCCCTAAAAGAAAAATCACTCAGTTGTTCTTGGAAGGGAGAATTCAGATCTTCTCAGTATAATGGATTAGCTCTCCCAGAAATGTATAAAAAGAATAGTTTCAGGTGAAAACTGGTGTCGTGTCCCATTATCCCTCCCCTGTCCTCTTTTCATTTTCAATTTTACGTGCCAATCTTCACTATCAACAGCCAGGTTTCCTTAAAAATATAATTTCAAGTCCTTTCCTGAGCTGATGTGCCATTGAACAAGATGCTTAATCTTCCAAATTTCTTTTGTATCTATGCTTATGTTTCTACAAAGCTAGTCATTAATCTTCTTCAGCGAACAGAGTGACTATCCTTCACTCTATCCTTCTTCACAGGAATTAAGCTCAACCAGTAAAAGAAATGTGCATGAATCCAGAACTTTTTGGGGTATCTGATAAACCTAAAGCCTTGGATAAAACAAAACATGGTTCAATTTAAAGGAAGTAGAGCCAGCTGGGTACCACTTTGGATCCGAGTTCTTGAGCAAAAGACACATTTACAATAAAGCCCATTTCCCTGAGCACTATTCTAGCAGTGCTGCCACACACCAGACAGCTCCTCAAATCTGATGCCGAGAGACTGGTGCGTGCCCTCCTCTCATCTAGAATTGATCACTGCAGAGCTTTGTGCATTACCATATCTAAATATATACACTCAAACCTTTAGCCGCCTGCAATTTGGCAGCCAGCGTTTCTATCCCTACTTAAAAATTTAGAGGTTTTCTTCAGTCTAATTAAAAAATACAGTTTAACACAACACTGATTTTTTGGAATTTAGTTATCAGTAATGGGATGTGCTGCCTGTGATTCTATTATATTACATATTTTGTTGAACTCCAGGTAAAATCAAATACACTATTTTAATCTTAAGGAACATAATCCACTGCAAACATAATTCACTCTTGACACATTCTTTTCAATTTAACTTTGTAACATTTAGAACACGAAAATACTGACTTTCTGGAAATCATTTGAAGTAACTTGTAAGAGTTCCAGCCGTCCTGCAGACCAAGTATTTCCAGAATATCATTTCAGCGCGTGCTTCTAAAACAAAGCATTTCTAACTCTAGAAAGGGTGCTAAGTATTCTTTGAATGTAAATGTTTTTATACTCAACTACAGTGTATTATATTTTACTAAGATAAAAAATGCTGTGGCTGAGAAAGTGCTTCAAGACAGTTACACAGGCACTGAAAGAGCATTGGAGCAGGCAGCCACCACCAATATAACCTTATGAGTCCTTATAGGATGTGGGTTTTTTTCCACCCAGGCTGTAATTAGGTGCACGCTGCAGACAACAAAGAAGTCTTTGGTAGTTCACTTAAGCTCAGAACACATCTCTAAACCCAAAGCTGAGTCTGTTTGGGCTTTCAAGTGCAAACCCACGATTTTCTTGTTTGATTTGGCATCACTAATAACCAGAATCCAGCTGTTCCTGGTAGTCAGTTATTCTGTGATACTTCACTTTGTTTCTTAGCTTCACAAAGTAATCCCAAGAAGCTCTAAAAGGTAAACATAAGATAAAGCAGTAGCTTTATCACTGGGAAGAAGTTTACCAGCAACTGGGTGACTACCTAAGTGGCACACCCAGACCTCTAAAAAATAAATGGTCTTAGAACATTTATTATTTATTAGTTTGTTTCTCAGTAAGTAGAAAGAAATTCTAGAAATTATTTTTTCCATATTCATTGGCTTTCTTTTCCTTTATGAATGCCTGGCTTCAACTATGAAGTGCCTGTTCTAGTGGAACATCATCTATCCATAAGACAAGTCCTGCTGAAGTCAAAAGCAAGGAAGGAGCAGGATGCTAATTCAGCCTGAAAATTACTGAAAAAAACAAATAGTCTCAAATTCCTTTAATTGGAGGCACTTCAGGATACTATCTTTAGAAGGCACTTAGAAGTTTTTGCCTCAAGGTAGGTGAAACTTGAATTACCAAGAGAGTAACAACCTCAGTATCCAGGAAGAGGTTCTGTTCTGTCATAATTTCAAACCCCAAAATTGCAAGCTAATAAAGCAGCATTAGCTTGGAAAAGGCTTACAATTCCACTTTCTGTTTCAGTGGGAAGTGTCATACAGATAGTTACACTGAAGAAGGCAACAGTAATTGGAAAGGTGATATCCTGCAATCAGTAATGATCTAGTGTGTGAAGTACTTCGCTTCATTATATTATTATTTTACACTATAACTACTTCTATCTTTCCGCCTATTTTCTGAAAGAATCTATTGATCAATCTGAACGCCTTATTTAAAGTAGTATTTTCCCAGTGTTTATCCTAGACCTTCACATCCAAATGCCCCACAAAGGTAAAAAGTCAGGAAGTAATTGAATTTCTATACAAATGACATAAGTTTCGGTGCATCAATACAGGCAGGTGAAGATGGAAACGTGGACTGTTGCTTGGCGGAGTATGAATTTAATGAGCATTTTAACAATGCAAGAGCCTTCTCTAACAATGTCAGAGAAAAATTTAAAATATCTCCAGCATTCAAATGAGATCGAGCAGAGTCCAAAGGTAAACATGTAGAAAAAAAATATTTTGTGCATATTTGGTGTTTTAAACATGACATAAAAATAAAGTACAACTCTTTCAATTAATGTCCTACCTGAAGGTCTTTCACATTTGGAAACGGAATACCTATGGTTATAACTGCCCGGGCATTCTCATCACAGAAATCCAAGCCTTCACTAACTTTTCCTCTGCACACAGCTATAAGGAGGGCTCCATCTTAAACAAGCCAGAGAGGAATATACAAATCATTCCCAGCGATAGCAGAAGAAAGTTTTACCAACATCTTTTAAAGTGCTAAACATAATATAGTATAATACACCGTGTATCAGTCTGGAAAAGGTGAGTGGATAAAAAAGAAGTCTGTATTTTTATAGAGGGATGAGTAACTCTGCTTTTATCAATAAGGTTGTGATTTTGAATATCAACTAGCAAAATAATAACAGTACTTCATTATGCAAGAACCACATGTAATACAACAAAATTTTAAATTTAAACCTTAAGTTTTGCACTAAAAAATTATGCTATTTATTGCTTGACATACTATCATTCTTTATTCTCTCCACTAAATTAAATATTTTGAGGAGAAATGTTATAGTGGCTGTAATATAAGATGGTAAATGACAGATATGCAATGTACTGTAAGTTTGATTCTTTGAGGACGCTCTGAGCCCCGCTGGACACACAACTGCACAGCCTTACACGGCTCACTGCCTTTTGAACACCTCTATTAGGACTATGCATCATCCTATACTTCTCTATATTCTCATGCAACAGTATAAATAGCAGTCAGTCTTCCTCCTTTATCACAATAACTTATTAAGCTGAGGTCAATTTAACTGTTTATCCACACCTTATTCTAATTGTTAAGCACATTAAGATTTTTTTTTTTTAACTTGAAGAGTCTGTATCAACTATTTTGTATGTCTGAAGAACGTACCTTTTTCTCCTTTACATTTGATTGCATCATAGTATATTTTCAGCAGTTCATCAAAGTCACTCTTTGCCCCTCCCTGAGGCTCCACAATGACTGTCTTCACCAGCTCCAGGTTTCTCCACAAGCCGGTGTGCATCCAGCGATCTTTTAATTTGTCCAACAGCTGAAAACAAACAGAAAAATCAGGAGCTGTAATGAAAGGTCAATCACCTGAACCATCCAAATAAAGCACACACAGACAATTATTTTTGTGAAATTATATTATTCAGGTTTGGATTTATGAATACAAATTTCCCTACATTGTTCCATAGCCATGCAACGCTTTGCAGACATGATAGCCACTAATTTTGCTAATTAGAAACAGTGCAGATTTTGAGTTATCAAAGCAAAACTCTAAATCTATGAGAGCAGTCACTAAAAGCATCTTCTGGAATTCCTCAAAGCAAGAGAAACGTCATTCAAAGTAATTACCTGTTTTTCTAATTACCAAGTAAGAGATCCGTAAGTAAAACCGGGCGCAAATGCTAAATTAATTTGAAACAAGCCTTTATACTTTTAACTTTCAAAAATATTTCAATATTTTAAAATTTACATAGATAAGTTGAGGGAGGAGATATTGACATAGGATTTATCAGCAGCCTCCTCTTCTTCTTGAAGGGCCTTTCAGCTTTGTTATATCTGCCAGATTCTGAACTGCGCACATTTTACTCCAGTACATGTTCAAATCTTACAAGCAAATAAGCTTGTTCCGCATTTAGTGCAAAAATAATGAAAATGTGTATGGTATTACAAAAAGCAAAGTCTAAAATTTCCACAGAAACTGAAGTCAGATAGGTGGGGGTCATTTTGCAGTTGGCAATCATCACATGCCCTTTTCTCATCAATTTCTAGACTGAATTTTATCAAGAAAAGGAGCAAAAAAGTCACTCCTTCACCTGCCATGGCTGTCTGATGGTGCACAGCACTGCCCTCATGACAAGAGCAAGGCAACCAACACTTCAGAAGGAACTGAGTAGATCTGGTTCAGTGGACAGAAGTAAATACTTCATTTCACTCTCGCTGTCCATTACCGTATCACTAACAGTTGTGCAGAAGTGTTACTGAGCTTCATATGTACAGAGATTTTAAATTCATACATTCTGTAATAAGGGTTATGCTCTTAATTTGTCTGTATTTCCCTCAACTCCACTCACCAAAGACTTTCTCAGAATTTTGCTTCGGGCTATATAAACTGCTCCATCTGGAACCTGCACTTGCCCCAGTTCATTGCTCAAAGCACCACAGCGTCCTTTAACTCCAACCTACTTCCCTTTCTGATGCGCTCCAGCCAAGATCCCAGGGTCTGGAATTGTTTGAGTGTTACAAATTTAATCTGTCCCGTGTCCAAATATACAGTTTAAGTGTTATTGTGAAGCAGAAGTGAGGGTAACTAATTGTTGTCACGTTTGAGTTTACAGGGAGAACACCTACAAATTTATAGGAAACTGTTACAAGAACCCTTGCGTATTTCATGTTCTCAGCATTAAAGATCTGAGCTTATTCTCCGATGTTGAGTGTTTGGATCGGTTCCTTTCAAGGTCCATGTGGTTCAGAGGGGACAAGTACTACGTTATTCCTGAATTTTCACTAGCTCTGTTCAAGCCAGTGAATCTCAGGGAATTACACTTGCTTACTACCTACACGACAGCATTCTCAAGCGAGCACAGAGAGTGAACAGTAGGAACAGTTTCCTACACATGCAGATGTTACTGTAGAATAAATCATCTCTCTCTAAATGTGTCTGTCCTACTGTTTCTCCCCTTCTCTACCAGCTCTGTCATTTCCTGGCAGCATCCTGTCTGTAATCTCTTTTTATATAAAAGGTCGTAATATTATGACCGAGCAATGACTGTCCATCTTGCCATCCCCAGCCTGCCACTGTGTCTTCAGTTCTTGGATATCATATGGAGATAATTCTGGTAAAGAAAAGAATCAAACAATTTATGCCTGTAAGTACATCCATTTGGGATCTGTTAGAGCTGCCAGTGGCTGTAATATTATTAGCTTTCCAGATTTCATTCTTCCTTCTGTGAAACTAATGTCCGCCTGGGCATTTACTTCGCAGTCTGTGCTGGACTCACTTCCAGCCCTGCCTGCTGTTTACCTTGCAGTAAGATAATACAGACAGGACATACCTGGGGTATAACTGAATTTTACATTTACATACATAAAACTACCCATGCTTTGACTTCTAAGGGTCACTTGTCCCTGATTTTCTCCTCCTCCTGTCAGCTCAGCCACTGAAATCAACTGGTACTTTTCGCAAACACACCCTTACCAAGTGTTTTCAGCAGAAAAATTGTTTTCCTAACTTAAGAGAACCAAAGCCCGTTGACAGTCTCAGAAACAGCAAGATCCCCGACCAAAATTACTTAATGCCCCTGTATTTCTCTCCTATCTGAAAGAAGTATAACTTAAATTCATAGTTGGAAAGATGGCAGTAGAAAACCTTCCTCCAAATTCATTTGAAAACATCTTTTCTCTTTTGTGGGTTACCCAGTTCCTCCAGGGAAGGATCTGTGAGACCATAGTAGGTTTGAGTTCCTTGTTTAATTGACAGCAACCTTCACAATAGAAAATCTACAATTTTTGATGGAAGTGGGTGAATTATTCATTAAAATCTTTGGCAAGAATGGAACAATTCATTTAATTCACACAAAAGCTATTACCTCTTCCACTTAATGGAGTTTGCGAGATATGGAAACTTTCCTGGACCCAGGAAAATATGCACAAACACACACAATAGCCATGCTATAGGCACAGACACTAAAACGACGAGAATTATGGACATGACTGAATAGAAATAAATAAAATATAGAACACACACATGCCTCCTAAGAACTAGGAATCAAGCGCAGGTTTCTCATAAAAAATTATTTCACTTCGGGTTGAAAAAGTGCAAATGGGAGCAAGATATAATGCCAGGAATCACAGGAAGCAACCATTAATGCCCACAGTCAGTCACTTTTTCTACCCAAGGGAATAATAGTTTCTGCAGTGGAAGGCAGTCTGTGTATATTTTATTAAATCCCTTAAAAATGGATTCTCAAATGGTTTATTAACAAATGGTCTTCCTCCAGGAGAGCAGAAAATCTTGTTAGAAAGAATCTGTCATCTTCCCATGCACTGAAGGATGTTTACTTTGATAGCTTTTTCCTTTTTTCCCTTTCTGCAACTCAAAGACACCTGTAAGCTATGATCCATGGAAACTATCAGCTCAGTATTTAGATTCACCATTCCCCTTTGTCAACATCCTCTTTTTTAGGCAGTTTTTGAAGCAATCTTGAAGTTTGGGAATGGGGGAAACTCTTTTCTCAACGTTTTTGTTGCACTCCCAGGCAAAATCCTCTCATTCTGTGTCCATGAAGGAAAAGCTTTGCCCCTTTCCATTTGCTGCTTCGTTTTATTCAGTGCCAAAAATTGCATTAGGGGTTTCCCATGTCATGAAGCAAGACCAAAGATTTGTTTAATGTGTTTTACCCTAAGGCAAGTTCATTGTAATTTCCAGCATCTTAACGAAGTTGAGATGTTAACTTGCAGCAATCAAGTTGCTGGGAACGCACATTTTCTGCAGTATTCATTACCTCCTGACAGTGATTTTCCAAGTAGCAATTACCTGAGGTGAGGGAGGGTCTAACAGAAAACACTGTAACATGATGAGTTACTTATTCTGCTTTACAGTTCCCCCGCTCTTGTCCTGCTACAAGCACCTGCTACTAAATTTCTTTACAAAGAATATTCTTTAAATATTTTAGCTTTGACTCACGTATTGAATAGATCGCACCTTGCCAGCAGAGCAAAAAGGCATCACAGAAATAATCCCTTGGCCAAAAAGTGCTTGGGGAAGCAATGGAACACTTGAAAATACAAAGGATGCTCAGGAGCAGCACAGGATGAAAAGGAGAATGACCTAAGCAGCACCCGACAGCAGAGTAAAATATCTCTGGCTTTATTAGCTAGTTTAACAAATATTAACCATCAAGTTACAATTATATTGTACATTCTTGTGCACCTTTAAAACTATATGCTGTATTGCTACTCATACATTTATATCATGATAATTGAACAAAAGGTATTTCAAGGTGCCCAAAATATACACAAATACCTTTTAACCCTCTTAAAAGTCCACCATTATACACTGAAAACCTCACTTCTCCAAACTTTGGTATTTTTTCATCTTGTTTTCATGTAATAATTTTTTTAATGATATGAAGTTCCACTTTTCATTGTTACTCAGATATGAAGGGTGGCTGGGGGGAGAAAGGAAACAGCCATTAGGTTTTTCTTAATAAAAAATCACAGTATTGGCACCACTGTTAGTGCAAAAAGTCAGAGATTCCCACGGGACTAACATTGATCTAAAAGCCTTTTCCCAAGCAGAGCTCTTCATGTGTTTGCTACCAGAATTTTCTTTTTGAATAAGCACTGCTTCAAATCAAAGCGTGTCTCCAGTGGGCTGGAAACGTGTTTGAAGGGTCAAATAGAAGTTCTACACGCAGTCAGCACAAAACTTCAGAAATGGAAAATAGACATCTACGGCCAACCCCAAGGCTAAGCAACAGGATTAACTTCACTAGACTCCTCTTTGGCAGAACTAAGAGGGCTCTGCTACACTTGGGACTAAAAAGACAAGTCACTTGCAGAAAATGGGGTTATCATCCAATCCACTGACATGTAGAAGCGACACACAAAGACGTACGGTGCTGCTGCAATGATGTACTCTTACATCATCTTTAAGTGTCAGTCCATCAACGCACATGCTACATACAGACACCAAAATTGTACATTTACATGAAACGGAGTGAGGAAGAGGTGACATCAGTTTTAGAAGCAGCTAAAATCTCGTCATACAAACATTTTCCCCTTAATCCCAAGGCTATGTTACATGGAATTCCATTTTGGTTTTTTAAGATGGAATATAGACATACGCATCTTAAGATCATCTCCAGCTATGGTTTATAAAACCTGAAGAATCTCAAGAAACACAAAGTGGAAAAGACTGGCCTGGGCCATTCCCTGCTGAATATCTACAACTGATTACAGAAAGCATTTCCAAAGGGAATCTAGACTAGAACACGGCAGACATGGAGATTAGGGATTGCAAACATGGAATAAAAGGAGCCCCCAAAGCTCCGGCAGATGGAGAAGACTATACTTCTACAGCTACAAAACTGAAATACATTATGTTATTTTCCTAGTACACAGACGAAGGAAATTACAGATTATCTCATTAAACAGCTGCTTTTTCTGTGTAGCTTTGGAACTGTCTTATAGATTTATTTTTTCAGCTTTGCAATACCATAAACATTTTAAGAAGCTGCAGATGTATGTACCCACATCCAGCTGTGCCTCTCTCCTCATACAGGATGAGCAACTGTTTCAGCAACCACGACTCGATTCGGAGAGAAACAAGGGAACCTGTCAAAATTAATCATCCCCTTCTAGCCCTTTCGCCATCCTACAACGTGAAAAAGGCTGTAAATCCCCCATGTACGCAAAATCAACCACAGAGTAAGGAAAATGTATCCAAAGGCCTAGAAATCTAGGTAGGATGAGGGAACAAAACTAAAACCTACTCATTTATATAAAACACTAAAACTTTTTCCAACACATGGTGTTCTAATTTTAGAACTAGTGCTCCTTCCACTCTCATCTGAGTCACACCGAAACTTATGAAAATGAAACAGGTATCCCTGCATATTTTAAGCATACATTAATAAGGTCTTATACTTTTCCAAAGTATGCAATACTTAATGTCTTACCAGCATTTCAATTTCAATAACACATTATAAAAAAGAATAAATACATCATAAAACAGACCATGGGAGATGCAAATCTGCAATTGGTGGATATTTTAAGTGATTCAGTAACCCAAAAAAGCTAAATAACTTAGAGTACTCCAAACATCTAACAATAAAACTTAATAGTATTAAATAATTTTGCTTTTCGCAAAATGTTTTAATTAAATTTTTTTTCATCTGTCATTAAGAACGTGCATGAACCAAAGTCTTTAAAAACATACTATTTGAGACAGACCTCACCAGCAGCATGCCTACCATTTTTAATACCTTTTCTTTAAATTTTATGTGAGATGTAAAAGTAATTTATACCTTCTTCAGTACAGAAGACATTAATTTCTATATCTTTCCTCTCCTCTGACTGCACTGATTTCGTAAACTCTGTTTTGCATCAAGACATTGAGTAACTCAGTCCTTCAGTCAGTGCTTTTATCTTATCTAAGCAACAGGAGGAAGCAGTGGAGGAGGCAGATATCAAATTTATACACTGAGTCTTATCAAGTGTTTTTGCTTCAATGCAGTGCTTGTACCTTGACAGAAAAGTAACAGGTGTCAAAACCAACCAAATAAGAGGCTTTTTTTTCTCCTCTGCACCTACTGAAAACCCTTACATTCAGAGAGAATGTCAAGATGAAATGGAGTTTTCTTGTCTTACTACAAAATGTTTCCCACCGACTGTGTGCAAAACCAAGAATAGTCCATGTTGCTTTATATATCACAGGACAACTCAACCTGCATCTGCATCAGCTGCCTCCTCTCTTCCTTTCAGTAAAAAAAACTTAAAAAACCCCAACCAAACAAAAAATCTATACACTCCGACAGATCTTTCTGCAAATTTAAGCTTTTAGGATGGAGGACATCATATTTTCCACTAAAGTAATCCTCTGATGATCTCAAGGCACAGATGTTTTTATAATGTATCTAATTCCATAGGTATTGCATTACCTTTAATAAGCTTCCAGGATGATGCAGTTTGCTGAGTCAGCTACAGCTGTAACTTTTTGTTCAAACCACTCTCCCACTGGTCTCAAAGCTCTGCTCTGTTCAGCGTGATGGTTAATTACCTGGTCGAGTGTTCTAGTTTTATTATGAAAGAATGAAGCTGTCTCTCTATTAGTGATAATCCCAAAATTCAGTCATTAAATAAATAGTACGTCGCTTAAACATTAGCGGCCTTAAATTTGTGTTATTTCAAATTACACCTGAAGTATGTAACCAGCCAGACTCCACCCACTTTTTTTTACATCACTTACATACTGTTATTGCAGGCTCATATTAAACTAACTTCTTCAAGAGCTAAGATGTTTCGCAAAAATACAGAATTAGCAAAAGGTATTCGGGTTGCCAAGCCTCTGTACTAAAGGACACAGAATCCTACAAGTAACTGACCTCCAGGACTATTGAAACTCTTCAGTTTGGGGGAACCAACAGTTTACAAAGGCAATGTGGTTGGAATGGCCATTTCCATAGTTAGTTAAAGAACAAACAAACAAAAAAAAAACCCAACCGAAAAAAAAGTCCTTTATGGTTAAAAGTGAACACAAAGGAAACAGCAGAAGGAAGAAAGTAAACAGAGTAATGGAATGGGAATAAAAGATTGAAGGGAAAAGAGATAAGTGTCTGGAAGGATTCAGGTGAAATGAAAAAACTGAGTTTCCTTCCAAAAGCACGAGGGAAAACATTTGGGCCAACTAACCAATAATATTTTAGGTCCACTATTGAAATCTTTAAAATAAATTTGGAAATAGCACTCTAGAACTATTAAAAAACAGTACTATAAAAAGCACAATGTCCCTTAATGAGAATAAAAGGTCATATGTATGAAAAGAGAGCAACGAAAGCCAATAACAATTATCAATACGACCAAAAATATGACGTGCTTTCAAAAGGACTGAAAGAACAGGCGCCTTGTAGCCACAAGTAATCTACCAAATTGGCAGAACTAATTTACATTTCATCTTTTTTTCTCCTTAATAAACCCCTATGCTTTTTCAACTGTCATTTTAATCGCATTCCTCACCAAAAAAAAGAAAAAAACCTCAATTTTGCTTGACACCCAGACATTTGCACTGCACTGGGCTGGGACTACACCAGCCAAGAATAACTTAGGCCATTGAATTATTTAAGCAGTTGTTCGCACTCAATTAGATTTTCATGAAAGGTTAAGCAATAGGCTGATTCACAGAAACCTCTTCATGTTTATGGGAGGTATCTAACATAATACAAGGAGGTATTTAAAATTCATTCTTTTGAATGACTAAGCTGATATATTAGTATTTTGTATCTATTAAAAAGAAAAAGCATTTTAAGCTTCAAATTCCATTTTCTTCATGTCTAATTAGAAAATATTTCATTTAAGGAAAAAATTAAATGAAAATATTTCCTTTGTGAAGTAAAATCTACTTTCAAAATAGAACATTAATTTCCCACTGTTAATGGGAAACTGGAGAAAAATACCAAATGCCCATATAAATACGCACAGGTAATCTTTTCTTTACGTGCCAAAAATAAACTGATTTAATGTAGCATTTTAATGGAAACTGGCCACACAAAGATGCTATTCTTATCGAGGAGAGGCTACGCCTCCTTTCTACTGCACATTTCCCCAACTATTTATTGTCATCGTGGGGCTGCAACCAGCAATGCCCAGAAGTGTTCTTTGAACCAGACTTGCTTTACAGAGTACTAACTCCACATCAATTTCTGTCTGATTTCCTTTCCCGCAGTGTTACAGAACCTCTGTAACGAAAAGCTCCATAATTGCAAAACAGAAAATATATTAAAAAAAAAAAATTTAAACATTTTTTCTGCTGGCAGGAAAAAGAAAGCATTCTATTGGAAAACCAATAATTAAAGAATACAGGGAACATAATCTGTTCTGACTTTGATTTCTTTGTTTTAAGGAATATGAAGATCAGGCAACACAGAGAGGAATGTTAATGTGGAAAGACCTTAGAAAAGTACTGAAATAAAAGTAGACATTGTGAAGGAATGAGACCAGAGTGTCTGCTCACCTAAGTACAACTTCCAGAGGAAAACACACATTCCTCACTTTTCTCAGAACTTCTCCTTTTCAGCTGATGAGGAAGATTTTCTAATGTGTATTTAACTGCTAACCCTTAACATCTGTTACAGAAAAAAAATCAAATCAAGTGCATAGAATAAGAGTGTGAATATTTAAAGCAAAAGTAGTTAAAAGGAAAGTGATTTTAAAACTTTAGCTTGCACAGATAGTCATGGTTCCAAAATTAAAACAAAATTGCTGAAGTTGATCAATGCTCACCAGGTTATTATTTTCTAGAAGAAAACTTATATTTTATTGGAAAGCCTTCAACACTCCAGAGATGGAATCCAGGAAATTGTGAAGGGACATCAATGCAAGTCACAAATTTATTTACTTTACATTTCTTCCAGAGTTATGAAGAAAGATCATACAGCCTTTTAATTTTCCTAACAGGTAGTCTGTATCATGGAGTCTTTTCTCAACACATCTCCCAAGAGAAAGTTGCCCTCAACTGGAAATCTATATCTCTGCTACATGTGCTATTTCAAGAGATTTTTCACTTGCATCTCTGCCATCATTTCTTCACAACAGAAAATCAGCTTGAAGAATAAAACTTTTAAACCATATGTCTGTGATTTTCAAGAACTTGTGTGGGAAACATGTCTTTTTAAGCTTAGAAGTACTGTACTTATTTTCTCAAGGAAAATTTTAAACAAACATGAAAGAAAACCAACCATTTAGGACCAAGACTCATGTATTGAGGTATCTACATACGGTAGGAAATGCTGGGTAAAATCTGTGCGAGCCCAAACAGGCTTGGGCAGACACACTGTGGCGGGGGGAAAAAAAGAAGAAAAAAAAAAAATAGATAAAGGCTACCATGCAACTCAACTACATAATTAAACTAAACCCTGAACATGGTGAAAAACTCTGTATTATGAACAAGATTCTGATCACCATGTGCACACTCCAGCACAATAAAAGGTGAATAATTCATAATCATTTTCAAAGAAAAAGTATGCATCACTCAACTTGGGGGAAACACAGGGGATTTCACTGGTATGATTTTTCTTTAGGGACAATGACAAAGTGCCGCTCACCAGCAGGAAACTGAAGCACTGAACTGTGCTCCATGTGCCATAAATCAACACTGCAGCCTACAGGATGTCTCTCTGGTACCAACATGCCATCAATTTTTCAATAACCTCCTTAAATAATGGAATATGTGAACGGCGACAACAGTAATGAAAAATGAAATGTTTTGCACGCCAAAGACTCTAGAATAACACAGTTAATATGTTGCTTCTATAGTTAGAGAAGTTTTTTAATATAAAACCTTTTCCCAAAAACCCCAACATGTTTTACCACAAAATGTGGATAGCATTTGAAGTATCCAGGCTTTGAGCTCCATCACAGCTGTTTCTAAACAACTTGGTTCAAAACAGGGTTTCTTTTGTGGTTTTAAAATTAACCAAGACAACAGCTTTCTGTGTTACAAGAACTGCTTGTACATTCACCCTGGGCTATCATTACACTTTCACGTTCCGGCGAGAGAGCAATCCTTCACGCTAAGAAAGCTCTCCAGAAAAAAATCATTTTCAAAAGGATTCTTTAGATCCTGATCTAGAATCAAATACAAAAATACTAACTGTTCACGAATGAAGTCAGGATCCTGCTGTCTTCTTCTCCACCAGTCAAAACCCAACCTCAGTCATCTTTCACCTCTTTTTTTCCCCCAGAATAAAAAGGAATAAAAAAAGAGGAGGTTGTCTTAGTGGCACATCAGCTGTGAGGCACAGAACCATCTGGGAAAATCACTTCAGATCCGTGCAGTGAGTCCTAGGCACGAGGTCACCCATGGCCACCAGCGCTCACACAGTAACTGGGGGCAGGCAGACACCTGTCACGGGGAACTGACTCCACGAGTGGGAGGGTACCAGGTTAATAGAAGACTGAATGCTCAAACACTAACAGAAAATCTTTTTAAATTTATAGAAGTCATTTTACACCTGTAGTTATTAAATAATTTTTAAAAAGGTTAATATTCTCTTTACTTTCTCAAAAAGATTAGTCATTTTTCTCTTGTTACTCAGCAAATCAGTGCACGCAAAAGAACCAAGGTAATTTCTCAGCAACAAGAAAAAGAAGAAAAAGCTGAAAACAAGGTTTTAAATGTAACACACTGCAATTTGGAAGTGACAAGCCAAGTGGCTCATTTGTAAGCCAAAACCAGAAGTTTTAAGTTTTGTGCGACTTATTTGATGCAAAACTTTTTTGCTAAAACCAATCCATTAATGAGCTGTGAACTGAATCAAAATGCAATGAATACTCTTTAGAATACACCATCTCACCAATTACATTTTATCCTAAAGCAGCTTGCCTACCCAATTAGCAACTAAGTCTAAGGCATGATTGATTTTCTAAGATTTGATAGGTTTCCTGACTTCCAATGAAGTAGAGTTTTTCTGAATTTAAAAGAGCCCAAGCATCCCTTTCAATACATTTAATATTAAAATTCTTGTATATGCTGTTACACTGCTGATACAGAACAGGCTACCTAAATATAATGCTTTCAAGTACATTTTATCTCATATATAGTGTTTTTCACACATGAAGAAGTCACATTTCTACTACATCAGGCAGTGAACATCTCAGAAATGCCAAAGGGACCAGGAACGCGGCAGGTTGTGATGGTTCAGAGCAACCTTAATGTCAAAGTAACCTGTGCAAGATACACCTTCTTCTTAAAAATAATGGTGCTTAAGTATATTGTTCCCTATTAATAATTGCTGTTTTCCATCCCGCTTTATCTCTCCTTCATTAAAAGCTCTTGAGGAAATGGACAAGTTGGCTGTAATTGTTATTTACTATTTGGACTCTATCATTCACAGAGTGCAAACTTCGTTTGCAAAACTGATTCTCAATGCAGAAAGTGTTAATTACAACAGAAATGGGAGCATGTGTTAACTAGATACAACAATTCAGCTTGCAGCACTTTGGCAAGTCAGAGCTCAGAAGTGAGAAACAGTAATAGATTTTTAGTTTATTTTCTTGATGCTGTATGCTCAGGGTATTTAAACTAACAGCATAATAAAATATTAAACCGCACAGCTCTTAGGGTGTGAAATCCACAAGCAAAACACTCATCTACCAGTACGGCATATAATTTTTTTAGACATAATACCCAATAATCTGCCACAGACTGTCGCTATGGATTCTACTGTATTTGACGTGCAGATGCTATCAGAAAGTCTACCTCCCCTATGTAAAAAGCAAGTGCCACAGGGCACTTGAATAATTGCACATCCCTCGCTGGTCACCGCAGCAATTCAGGAAGCCACGGAAAGTGTATTTCTTCATTCTTTGCAGCCAGTAATTCAAAAAGATAAGGTGGGACCCAAATCACACCTAGAAATTTTCCCTGAGCCAACAACGCTGAACTGCTGGAACACTCAGCCACAACAACCATGTTCTGGAGGAGCAGCCGTGTGTCAAACCTCTCATTGCAGGGACTCGTACAGACGAACAGCAAAGGGCTCCTCCGTTCCCACAGCTTCTGCAGGTTTCCACAGAAGGAGAGGTCAGAACAGTTCATTCTTTTTGTATCACCTCACCCAAATTTCCATTCACCCAGAATATTCACCTGAGTAACTCTCCAGTTTATTTGGTTGATGTGTGGTAAAGACAGACCCAGTTAACAAAGCTGCAATTTCATACTAAAAACTTCATAGCATAAACCATACTTCATACAAAGATCACAACTTCCAAATGAGTATCTTTAAAATTCTTAAGGTCAACCACTGAAAAACATGTTTAAAAAAGCACAGTAATGTTCCATCCCCAAGACTGAGCTCTAGCAATAAAAGGGATGATTGTGCTCCCTTCCTTGCGTGTGCAATATCACCCCTTCTCCTGGGCTCTGACAGTTCTCTCAGTTCACAAGGCTGGCAGAAAACTAACAAGGGATTAAAAAAAAAAAGAAAAAAGATTTAAACTTTTCCTTTGTTCTGGAGATCTGACTCAGGTGACATCAAGTTCAGAGTAGCACAAGAAAGATCACAAGGAAAGGGGGAAGAACCTTGTTGTTTGGCAGCAAGATGCTGGATCATCTCCTCCAACTTCTCTAAGCATATCTAATGTTTGGATGGTCTCTAACTTCCCAGAAATCACGAAAATTACTCCATAACTAGTGCATATCTAGGATCCTGTCATACCCTTTAGGAAAGAAAACAAATATTGTGCAACTATTCAGGTTGTTGGTTATCATCCCCTAAAGATAAAATTTTATCCTTGATGCAGCCCAACATTTTTCTTGGCCTTTGTAACGCATGTGGATGGTCAAAACTGAAATCAGCTGTCAGTAACCAAGCAGTGGGGAAAAAAAGAACACTCCAGAAACCAAAACCCAAACAACTCAAAAGTTTAAAAAAGTCTAAGTGAAAACATCATAATAAATCCTTATAATAAACAAGCATCAGCTTTAAAAGTTTAGGAGAACTTCAGCTACGCAGCATTTCAGTTATTCCTTTGGAGCATAATTCAGCGCTATTCTGGCTTTCTCATTTCAAGGAGCTAGGTTTGCTGTAGCCTCATATTTATATATTTGAGCCTCTAATTACACAAGAAATGATCTTGCCAGGGTGTGAACCACCAGCTCCATCTTCAAATCTAGTTTGGCAGAGTAACATGACTGATGACATGAAGGAAGGAGACTTGCCAACAGAGTTTGAGGATAAAGATTATATACCTAGTATAGAAAAATTCTTTATTCTGATCCTTCACTATTCCTTCTGCTGCTGTTCTTCTCTCTTTGAGCCAATACCATCACAATAGTCTTTTCAGTGCTGAGGGAAGAAAAGAGCATCGTGATGGAATGGTTGAAATCTTCCACCACACACAGTGATTTTTACATCCATGTCTTTGCTATGCCCAAGTCAATGGGAAAAACAGAAACTGTGGACTTCAGAAATCACATTAAGATATACAGGAGCCATTGGAGCTCTCAGAAGACGCCTCAGATAATGCACACCAAGCCTGAACGTTACTCTTCTGGATGAATACGAGGGCGCCAATAGCTAGACAGTTTATATTACAGATATTTAAAAGTTTAAATGATGGAAAAATGGAGAATAAAGCTGAAAGTAGATATTGTATATGGCTTTTTTTTCTGCTCCCATTAATCATAAAACACGAAGAAGCTGCGATAAAGATCAGAAAGAAAACTACCAATGCTGAGTAAGAGTGAAAAACAAGCAATAAAGAAACAATAGTGGACAACAAGTAAAATAAAATTCCATCTACATTTATTAGGAACAAATGTTGAAGTGGATAGTTCCTGAGTCATTAGAATTCAGCTTTTTTAGATCACATTTTCCCCAAATTATGGACTGTCAGACAGAAATCACTTCACTAAGATTTTCATCAAAGACAAAAACCAACAGCTTTAGAATCTGGCAATAAGCCTTTCTTTTCAAAGAAAAAGAAAAAAACCCCAGAGGGTCACTTCAGTGTCACGAGCCCGAGCCCAGCCCTCTGCAGTCCCCCAAATACCCCAGTGACTTCCAGGGGGCATCGCCCAGAGTTGTCAGTGCCAGGGAAGAGACACAGAGTGCTTCTCATGTGGTGTTTAATTACTCTTCCATCATTTTGCTCTACTTTTATTGTTAGGTACTCGCACATGATTTGAGACAGCAAAGATGACAGAATTCTACTCCCTGAAGTCTTTTCTTGTTTTTAGGGTTTCTTACATACTGTAATAGCACCGCTGCAGCTGTTTGGCTCAAACAAATAAGGCTTCTGGAGTAAGAGAATGCCTTTCCCTTGAGAGCAGCAAGCAAATGCTGTGCAGAAAGTGAGTATCATTATTAATTTACAATTATTTCGTAACTTATCCCTGATATACCAGCCTGTTTAAAGGCATCCTTTCTTTTCATCCAACGAATGTGATGTTGGATATTAGCTATAGTTACAGCATCTAAAACTAGATGACACATTGAAACATTCCGTTTCCTGTATCATTTTAAAGCTGTAACAGCGTAAATTACATTCTCTAACGTTAAAATTATGCAGCAAGTTAATGTTTATGTTACCCTCAAAGAACAGATTTCTGTCATAAAACATACCTGGTGTGAACAGATCCCTACATCCTGCAAATATTTACAAAACAGGAGTAAATCTCTTCCTCGAAGTACCCCTACAGCTGTCAACAGGAATATCAAGGAGAATATTACTCTTGATAAAGCATTTATCCGTATATTCTACGTAAATACACCTAACAGAAAAATCTAAGCAATCTCATGGAACCTGCCCGGCATTACCAGATAATTCCTCACATAAGCACAGCAATCAGTGCAACTGCACCACGGAGCAACCATCTGTGGTGCAAACAACTGTTTTCCTATTTAATTTCCAATTCACCTTTTAACTGCACAAACCTAATGGTTTCCATTTTTTTCCGCCATACACATTACAAGCAAAGAGACACTGTGGAATGTTTATCTCTTATCTGGATATTGTCATTTTACTGTCTCAAACTTCTTAAAACAAGCTTTTCGCTAGGGAGGAAATCAGTCAGCATCAGACCAAGTGGGGAAACCCTGCACTTGCTCAATGTCTGTGGCTCTTACATAGTTCCAGATGTTCAGAACATTAATAATGCACTAACTCAAAACCTCTTTTTGAAACTTTAGAATGTGCAAATTGCATTAAAACCTCTTTGCCCTCATTAATGGTATTGTTACAATCCCAGTACTCTGGAAAATGTTTTTTGGCATTTGTTTAACTTTGTGATATTGCCATTTACTCATTTTAACAGCCAGTGTTCAAATCTTAATGCTTTTAATAGGCCTGGCTAAACAGACTACCATCTTTTGTAAATTTATTGAAGTAATTTATTAAATAAGTAAAAGTTGTCAGAAGGCAGTGTTGGGGTTTTTTATTGATAGCAGAAAAAAAAAAGATCGGTTTCTTATAATTTATTTACAAAACTGCATTTCAGGAAAGTTTTAGAAATGAAAATACTCTGTTCTTGTTTCAATGTTACGACCAATTCATTTTCTGCCACTCTGACATAGAATTCTTTAAAAAAAATAATTTCTACTACCCTCACACAAGTCTCAGGAAGAAAAGGGGTCTGTCTTAAACTAAGAAGAGCCAGACATTCGGAATTAAAACTGAAACCGTATCCCTCTCTCAGCCTGTCATATATAGGGGTGGCACATTTATGTCTGGGCCAGCAGACAGTGTATTCAAGCATTCAGGCTCACATCCAACGCAGACACACCACTGTGCAACGGCAGAAGAGTGCAATAGTCAGAGGTTAAACTGAGGTCCCTCCTGCTGATTCCAAATAACTACCTGGGCTGAACCTGAAGATCCTCAGTCTCTTTGAAAACAGCACAAGTCAGAGCTATTGCCACATTCTGCACTCCTCGCAGAGTTAATGAATATTGCTTGCCTACAGTTGTGTAATGCTGCCCAGAATGGTTTGTCAACAGAATGGTGAACAGCACGGGCTGCACCTTCACTACAGCCTCGGTTGATACCTTAAACATGGAAGGGAGCCAAGACAATAAACAGAGATGTTCCAGTCCAAATGGATTTGCTGTCACCAGTCCTGTCTGCTCTCATTGAAGAAAACACCATCAGCCAAGGCAATAAGGAAAAAGGGATGAGACTGACAGAACTTAAACTCTCAACTAGCAGCTCTTAAAATTATGGGTTACATACGAACTCAAACGTGAAATTCAGCACTTATTTTTTGCAAGTGACAAAAGTTACTATATATGTACCATTATAACCTTACCCCAAAATTCCCAAGGGGAACAGCAAATGCAACGCAGCATCAATTGGTCTGTACCTACACGTTAGTAGTTCCACATTCCTAACTAACATTGGCAATGCCAATTTATCATGAAGGGCATTTGTTCATTAGGAGTAGGGACTGAGACTGCCAGATGCACTCAAAATTGGATACTGAATAGTTTTGTCTCAGATTTATCATACACAAAATTCATGAAATACTCACAGGCATGCAAAAGTAACAGCTATTGCTAGAGCTGACTGTATTGCAAATATTTACCCTTACACAGAAGAAATATGATTAATCTGAATCAATGGAGAACACTACATCTTAAAGGTGTAGGAGAACAAGAAAAAAAAGTAGAAAAATCTTGGATTCTCAAGTGAAGAATACTTAACAGTTCATAAGTCGTACTGATGAAAACAGGCAGTCAAAGCCTTTTGAGCAACTACCTTATTTTAAAAATTTTACTTCCAAGTTATGGCTCAACAATTAGCAGACACAGCTTAACCAAAAATGCCTCACAGGAAACAAAACAAAAACAAATCCCAACACACCAACATTAACATTATTGTCCAAAGCTTATTTTGTAAAAGAGCTACTAAAGAAAGGTCAGTTAATTCATCATGATGGATTATCACTAAAATTTATAAGCATTAGCATTTTTCTCCTTGCTGGATACCTTGACTTTGATATGACACATATTGAATGAATCATCTAAGATGCAGGCACCGGGCAAGATATATCTTAATGCAGACAGGTCGGCGACATGAACCCTAATGGTCCTTATCTTAATCTTGTTTAAAAGCATCTTAGATTTCTGAGTAATCTTTTCACCTTCTGATATTCTCTTTTATAGAGTGTTTTTGCTGGAGTTGCTACTGATTTTAACATAAATGCATTTTTTCTGCATAGTATCACCAGTCTTAGTAGCCCTAAAAATGATCTAGGTTTGCAATTTAGTAAATGTTAAGATTAAGCTTATTTTTTAAAAAGTCAATGTATCAGAACTCCGGTAATGACAATAAAAATTTGCATGTTATTGTAGATTATCCCATTCATGAAACATGGCATCTCAGCTGTTCATAACAAACATACATCTCCACATTTGATAGGTGTCTATCTGATGCGTTGTTTTCTTCTCATCCATATTATTTTCCTCCACTGCATTATTAACCTCAGATATTTGCCATATGTATATTTTAAACAGTCACTCTTCAATGACAAGTATGTTTATTCAAATATCTGATTAAGATAAAGGCAAGTTTCTCTACTACTGCTTTTTTCATATTCACATTGCATCTGGTAATTCTAAATTACACAGAGATAACCAGGTGACAGACTCTTCTCACAAAACTGCACTGAGCTCTTCAAGCTACAGCTGCTTTCATTAAAAAAAAAAAAAAAAAAACAGGGGATGGAGGGGCACAGAGGATGATAACAGGTGAATTATTTTTAATTCAGACTTTTTTGCAATAATAGCAGTTGCTACATTATGTAAAAAGGTCTTTGGAAAATATGTTCTCAGCCTGACAATGTATTTTCTTAAACTGATCCTTAGGAAAGGTTGCAGGTTTACAATGTTGCAGACTTTAAATTCTTCACAAAACAGCTGAATGATACTCTACAGATAATAAATATCTTGTAAGAGGCACTCCAGAGCAAAATATAGACAAGTGACTACTACCTTTTCCTGGCAATAGACAGCTTCTTCAAAGAAATCTAGAATCTCTCAGAAAATATCTACCTGAAGAAACGCTAATAGAGAAAAATGCAAGCCATTAACGGATGCTTTTTGCCCGCATTAGCACTGGAAGGAGTATGTGCCTAAAATGCGAGCTCCTACAGCAATGTACTCCGCTGACATTTATAACTTTCAGCTCAGCTGTTCTCTAAGCAGCCTCCAGTATTCTCATTTAATGATTAGGTTAATGTAGTGACATTTAGAAATTTTACTTGCCCTCTATTTACTTGCACATGGAAACTTTCTAGTAGGTTGATATCTCTTCCAGGTGAGGATGTTTTTTCTCTCCTTTATACACTTCAGAAGTCTGAAACAAACCATTACATTTCTGCCAGCTTGTTTCTCTAGCTCTAACATGAACACAGTTCTAACATGAACATCGCCTTCACCAAGTATTGGTAAATTCTTTAACGTATACAAAGCAACTTGAAATTCCAGACAAAATATAGAGAAATAAATATTACTCATAAAAACCCTTAAATTCCAGACCAAGAAGTTCAAGTGGTAATACCTTGTTTTATTTCTGCCATATATTTATTTTATTCCTGACACTGTGTAATGAAGTTCTGAGTAACAGGACAAGCAGCCAGAGAGCACTGCCTGGGTGCTAGCTCGAGGGTCCCTGCATCACTCATCACAAACTGCATCAGGCAGGGTTCCCAACTTCTGCTTCCTGGGGCAGGTCTTGCACCCTCCATCCTTCCCATTCCCACAGACTGAGGCCAAAAAATGTTGATTTACCATTCTTACAACAAAAAAGAACATATATCTGTATTTTATTGAAGTGAAGCGAATGAAAATGCAGCAAGAGGTTACATCTGTCCCTAGCACTCTCCTTACACACAAGCAAGGAAAGTAACGTATAGTTGAATACCTGAATTAAATTAATAAAGGGCTTTCCAGAAAAATAAAACTTACTTCATTTACAAAGTAATTAGGGATAATTGTCCAAAAAGTTTTCAGGCAAACAGGTAAAAGAGTGCAGTGTGAATGCTGAAAGTGGGGTACTGAAACAGAGGCACCCAAGAAGCAGGGCTTCTGCCAGGGGCGCAGAGCACCATTGCTGAGCCACAAATTCTTAAAACTAAGAGTATGTTGGACTGAAAAATGCATCTCTAGTTGTAACCAAGCTGAAATCCAATGTACATGTCTAAATTCCAGCTCCATCAAATTACCTGGATAGATGGTACTCAAAATTCAGAGCACTGCCCTCAGCCTTCCAGACATTTAAAAAGACTATTTTTCACTCATTCCAAAGTTGAAACTCCAATTCATAGAACAGGCTGAGCCTTCAAAAAATCTGCTTACCTCATAATATTTAATATACATGGTCATGTACCTCACTAAATTAATCAGATCTTGATAGCCTTGAACAATTTCTTTAAAAGCTGCAGTTTTTTAAAGAGACGTAGCAATTTTTCCCATGAAAATCTCTGAAAATCAGTTTTGAAATGCAAATGTGCAGGTAAGCAATATTCTGTATGATGATCAAAGAAAAATACCTTGTTTTCCCTGTACTAATACGCTTATCTTTACATTATTCTGTGTTTTCAACATATTAATCTCAGACTTAAAGGCAACCCAAGCCAGAATAAAAGAAGTAGAATGAAAAAGGGCATCCACAGAAAAATATTGGCAATGTGATTTTAAAATACCATCCTTCAATTGTCTGCAATTTATATTTATCAATACTTTCGCTAGGATCATGGAAGTGTTCCCACAAGGAAAAAAAAAAAACACTCAACGTGTTTAGCGAGGTGACCTTTCAGTAAAACATAAGGGCAGCGAGAGGGGGAAGGTACCAGAACGGTCCAGCAACCTCCTCCCTCCTTTATTAAATGTCATTACGAACTCTCCCTGTACTTTCAATTCAGATCACTATTCTCATAAAAACTTCCATAAATATTTTTCAGGTCTGGACACATAAGATCAGCAATCACACACTGCTCGATGTTAGAATAATGACGAGAGTGAAAACTAGAATATGCTCCCACTTCAATTCTTAAATGCAATGCAAAATTTATTTTCAGATCGTTGACTTTGCACACAAGTACAGAGTTTTGTGAGACGGGTTAAATAAATTTATAGTCAGTAACCTGCTTTTTTTCAATTACTCTACATTACCTGGTCTAATGTGGTCACCTAATGGTTATTGTCAGTAATTGCACCGATGGTTGCAATTTTTTATAAATACCCAGTGAAAAAACCCCTCGCTTTGCAGCCTCTTCCGCTAAATAGTAAAACTAACATGAAGGTTTTGTAAAAAAGAAGAAATCGGGTTTACTTCTTTTTTAAAAACATCCTCTGTTAAGGAACCTTAGAGATGAGGGAAATGGTCTGAAACATTTCTGTAATGCCTGTGGTTTTGTTCATTTGGTAGGATTTTTTGAGTTTGTTTTTTTGGAGAGGTTTTTGGGGTTTTTGTGTTGAGAGGATTTTTTAAAAATCATAAGTGATGGTTTAAAATGAAAAAAGTCATACTCTTGCAGGCATTACAAGAAAAATGGGCATGAATTACAGAATTATATTGCAGGTTCCTTGGAGCTGACCATAAATAACAGTAAGAACTAATAGAGAAGAAAGCAGAACTACTGCGAGGTACAGATTAACCATAATTAGATATCTGTTGTCAGTGAAATTAGGTATTACATGGTTTGAAATTGAGAAATTTGATTCCTTTCAGCCAATACCAGTGAGCAATTCCCCCTAACTCAAGAAAAATACACTAGAATCTCCAATGCAGTGAAATGGAACAAGATACAAGGAAGAAGAAATTAATTGGATGAATTCCTCGTTCCAATAGCATACAAACAACATGCAAAGATGTTCTTGATGCTGAGTCATACGCACAAAGTTTCCTTTCATGATGTGCGCTTACGTGGGGGAGATTTTATTTGGTTTTTTTTTAAATAATTCCAAAACATTCAGGGAAACAATTTGAGAAAAAAGTGCAGAAGAGTCTGGCTCTTTTTTTGGTAAAGCTAATTGAAACAATTGTACTCATTAACTGAGATACAGACATCTATTGAAAACAAATACAAACAAGTTTTTTCATGACAAACTTGAACACCAGCCAATATGCCAGCTAAGAAATTACAATATAATATAATCACAGCATGTTTCTACAATACATTTATTTTATAAACATTTATATGTTGATGCACAACGCAAAAATTACACAGTAGAGGGTGTGTGTTTTTAGAGGAAGAATAAGAGTTCAGATTTCCTTACCTTATAGGATGGCAAAAAGCACAGAATTCCTTGGCCAACTGTTTGACACACTGAAAGCAGAAGCGCTCCCACCTCGTCTTGGAACTCAAAGGTCTCCGTATGCTGGAAGGTGGCACACAACTTCCGCCCGTTAGGGCCTGCTCCAATGGTGCCAACCCAAACCTGGCGCATTTCATATTAAAAACATTAATTCTAAAACATGCAACACAAACTGTATTAAATTACTTAAGGTTAAATAATGAAATTTTAAGTGTGGAGGAAAATATTGAGATATTTCTTAACAAATTAATTCCAGTACTTATATCAGTTATTGCACTTTCTTTTAAGACAGCTATTACCAAAATAGCACAACTTCAGCTTTTTCCAGGGGTGTATGTGTCTAAAAATTCCCCCTTTTGGCATTTGAAAACATCCTTTGCAGTTGCATTAATCCAAGCAATATTCTGTTCTGTACATTTCTTTTTACTTATTGAATGGGTTTGCCATCATTTTTACTTGCAAGCTATTGTTTCCTTTAGAATGGCCAGCATTACACCTCAGGAGAGGGAACAACGATACAAAAGTTTACCTGTGAGTTCCGAATAACGTGATTTGCCTCCAACTGAATTGAAAACTTCACACCAAGCTCTGAAGAGAATGAATCCATTGGAGAGAGCGTGCCAGATGTCAGAACAATTGTTCTAACATCATTTAAGTCTGAAAAAGCCTAGGTTGGAGAAAGAAAAGAAGGAATTAAGAAAATCAATACAATTGCATTAAGATCTTATATGTAATTGTCATCACTCAAGTTACTTAAGACCTTGTACTTCCCACTCAGCTTACCACGGCAGGATTCAAGCACCAAAAATTAAGCATGTGGACCATGGTTTTCTGCCGCGAACTCCTTTTATGCTTAGGCCGTGCAAAAAATGCACTTGAATCTGAACCATCAGGTTGGTTTTCATTCATCCAAGTGTAAGTTTGCTGCAGAGCCACCCTGTAGTCATCTGCATACCTATACAGGGAAATACGAGTAAAAACTATAATTAATCAAACTGTAAGCATTAAGCTCATACAAAGCAAAGACAGTGTTGCTACAATGCATTTACCATTTAAGTATAAAAAAAATAATTTCATACTTTAAAAAAAAGCAATGAAGTTTTACAATAATTAATGTTTAAAAATAAGGTTTAAATCAGAAATTTTTCATAACTGCTTGCATTAGTAGTCAAGATATCCAGACAGTCAAATGATAAGTGCTGTGCAGAAAAACAGAACCCGTAGATATTTAACTTGGCAACACGTCAAAAAAATTTACACTTGACCTTCAAATAAATTTCCTCAATATTTGAATTCATTTGTAAATGAAAAAAATAATTTGGTAGTATTTAAATTCTTCCCATGTAAATCGATTTTCCAGAGCTTTCTGAATTGTTAGTTTTGCTCAGAAGCCAGGCATCATAACTGAGGTGTTGCACAAATGAAAGGCATTTTGGCAAAGCAGCTGAATTAAAGACAACCACACAGCTCTGGGTATGTATTTGCACTGACCTGCTATTATCTCTAAAAAGATATGAAAGAACCATGAACAACCCTTTTAGCACAATCTGAGTGGCAGGGCTCACAATCGGTATCTCAATAAGTTCCTCTTTGCCGAGCATTGATACTTTTTCTTCTTTTTCCAGGACAGTAGCAAGGTGTTTCTATAAGAGGCAAACAAATTCCACGTTAACAACATTCTAAGTACCTTCTCAAAATCAAAGTTAATACAGCACACTGTTTTAAAAGTTCGCCTAAGATACCTATTAAAGTCAGAACTGAAGACAGAATTGAAAAGGGAAAGTAACAATGCTTTTAACATATTTGGCTTACACAGAAAAGAGGTATTAACTTGAAAGTAGAGTAAATACATTTCAGCAGTCAATAAAAACACAGATGGATAGAACAGACAAAACTATCACTGATTCAGCAGCTCAATTTAAATAATTGTATGTGATCAATTATACCCTTTAAAACATTGATTCTCCACAATGTCCAGTAGCTCAAGTGGATTAGTCCTGGTTTTCATCAGGTATCATCTTCAGACAGCTTTCCAATATTGCAGTAAATTAAAAGATGTGTTAGCATTTAACTTATGGACATTTTAAGATGTTTAACAACATCATTATTATGCACTCTGTTACTCATTTATATAGCATACATCATTACCTGTAAAATGGGAAAAGTAATACCAGTTATTCCCATTTTGTGCAAATCGGTGAGCATCTCTTTTCCACTCCAAACCTTACAGGAGGTTTCATACCCTCTTTCTACCAGATGACTTGAGCTCTCCTGTAACCAGCTGTAAAAAGAGAGAAATCAGAAATAATTTCAGCATTATTTTAGAGATTTGGAGATACTCAGGAAATGCCGGAGCTGTCTGCTTCATCAACCAGCAGGAGGCATCAGAAAGACAGCTGTCATTTCTACAACAGTTCAAAATATTTACCTGTAAAGTCAGTTAATCATTATCAACTAAAGCAACAGGGCTTAGTGACGTTTCAGTTCCAGATCTCCTGTCCTGTCACTGCAAATAATCTGATCAAGGGAGCAATTAAAAAAAAAAAACAAAACCAAACATAAACTTTCCTTTTGCCAAGTTAAATGCAAACAAAAGCCCATAAACACTACTATAACAATCACCTCCTTGGCTATAATTTGCTTTATCTTATTAAGGAACAATGACCACTAACACAGGCAGAACTTCACCAGTGCAATCCTCTGCCCCTTTTCCTCAAATGTAACATCAAAAAGACCTGGAACTAAAATTAAGAAAAGGCCACTATGACAGAAATGAAACAGATTTACAATGGATAAAACATTTCAGGAAATTTAAAACTTCTGTTTCCCTGTTATGAACTTCAAACATCATCCCATACTTTTGAAATGGTCATGCTATAAATGCAAATAGAAACTTAACACAAGGACCTTCCTAATACTACAATACCACCAAAAAAGTGAATTCTAGAATAAAATCCATACATTAATTCTAATGTTAAAGCATTTACTTGAAATACCTATTAATTTATTTTTAGAGTAAAGCAGTAAGCACAAATAAAATTAGCTCGATTCCCAGAAAGATATTTATGGTTTTGAAGTGAAAATCAGCGTATGCAATATTCTCAGGAAAAGATTTAACAAGTGTTACAGACATGCCTTCAATTCAAGAAAGTCTGTTTGCTCCTTCTCTCCCTATCAGAAAATCCCGTTGTTGATAGAGCTTTCTCCATTGAACAGAGCAATTTGTCCTGGTAAATCTGCATCTCATCAGAAAAGCTCGCCAGTATTCTCTGTTGGTATATCTTCAGCTTCCTCAGAAAGGTCATTTTGGCACCTCTGTGGCATTAAGTGCTTTCTGGAGTGAGGGCCCAGGATCTTTATAACTGAAATAAGATTTTTCTAATTACCCACGCATTTGGCAAAGTCATCTCACTATGCAACAGCATTTTACCAATTACTGGCTATTTACACCCACTCCTCTGCTTTCCAACAACTGCTTTTCACGCTGTTGGCAGATTTGCCAAGACAATCATCCTTAGTTTTTCTGATAAGGTTATAAGCTTGAGGCAACCAAATCTCCAGCCATGCCATCCTCATCTTTTACTAAAATTTAACATTCGAAATATCCAAGGTAGGAGAATTTGCTTCTGCAAAAACGAAAAACAAATGTCACTTGTCTTGTGACACATAAACATTAACTCTCAGAATAGAGAGAGGATAGGAAAAACGGTGAACTACTTGCTGTGGTGTACTCCAAAGTCTATTTCACCAACCACTAATGCAACTAAATGACGATTTGACGTGCACTAAATCAGAGTTCAGTTAACTTCAAAGCCACTTGTACCATTATTTGCTTTTATTCTGCTGACACTGCTGTTCAAGGTTTCATTAGCAGTGCATTTTTGAACTCTTTCAGTCCCTGGATCCCCCAAAAGAAAATTAAAGGCTACAGAGCTGAATTCCAAATTTTGTAGTGGTGACAGACACTTCAGACATCGCTTCAACTTTCTCATGTTCCCACTCTATCCAAAAGATTTGTTTCTTCCCCTCCTGGAAAGGGGTTGCCCAGAGAAGTTGTGGATGCCCCATCCCTGGAAGTGTTCAAGGCCAGCCTGGATGGGGCTCTGAGCAAGCTGCTTTAGCGGGAGATGTCCCTGCCCATGGCAGGGGGGTTGGAACTTGATGATCTTTAAGGTCCCTTCCAACTCTCACCATTCTATGATTCTATGATTTGCAGGTATCCCAATTTTTCAGACCCTTATCTCTTTGCTAAAATTCAAGTTGTTTCACAAGAAAAACAAAAGGCATGAGTGATAAATTCACTTTTAACTATTATGAATCTGTTCCAAATAGATTCCAAACAGATTCCGAGAACAGATTCATGGCTTTTTCAAGGCTTTGAAAGCATTTTATAAATGTGAACTAATTCATGCTTTGACAAAATCATCGTATTACTATTTGTCAAATAAGCAAACAGAAGCACATGAAAGATAAAACCTATTTATCTTAGGTAAAATTTTCACACAGAACTTCACAAAGTGGGACAGTAAGTTCCACCAAGATTAGCACATCATGCAAGAGCTTAACATACTTTTCAAAAGAGAATTTAAAGGCTTCCCTTTAAGACAAGAGTATGTTTTAAATAGAACAAACCCCTCTGGATTCCTCAAATGAACAAAGATCAGGTGACTGCATAGTTTGAATTATGCCTCTGTTGCATTTTATCTGATGTAACATAGTAACCCATAAATTGCATCAGCAAAAGGAATCTAAATTTAATTTTAAAAAATACTAACTGATACAATGGAATTAGAAAGAGTTGCCTTACTTTGTCAAAGAGCAGCACACAGCCCGTAGGGGCTCATGATCCTTCTGCCTGATGTTGTTATTGACCATGAAATCCAGCTCTTCTCGAGCAGCTCTTAGTTGACTTTCTGTAACACCGTAGCTCACCGACTCCCGAGCACAGTCCTCGATGTTATGGGCTTCATCTAAAATGACTACTTGGCCTTTTAGGTTAATTTCCATCTAAAAAATAAAATTATTATCTAGTAAAACAGAGTGAAAGATATTAACGAGAAACAGCAACTCACAGGATCCCGTCAAAAAAGTGCGTATTTTGCATTCTGATGTAAGCAACAGAAAGTTTTGAGCTTTTTGATCCAATTTCTGTAACACAGAAAATAACTAGAGGGAGAAAAGGCCGGGGGCAGGAGGAGGCGGGGGGTGGGGCAGACACGGAAGACGACCTTTTCTCAGCCAGGATGAATACAATCTGAACCATTTTTCCACAATAAGGGAGGTGAGACACTGTCCCAGGTTGCCCAGAGAGGTGGGAGATGCCCCATTCCTGGGAACATTCTAGGTCAGGTTGGACAGAGCTCTTAGCAACCTGCTCTAGTTGGACATGTCCCTGCTCACGGGACAGACGGCTTTTAAAAGTCCCTTCCAACCCAAACGATTCTATGATACCATTACACTCTCCATCAACCAAACAATTGTGAAGTTTGCATGGGTTTCTTTTCCATTAATTGAAAACGAACATGTGACTGATGTTGAAGCATTACTTGGAATACAGAAATGCTTATTTGGTGGGGTGAGGGGTAGGGAAAAAGAGAAAAAAAAATAATTCAAAAAAGAGAATAAAAAATAAGGAATTATTTTGTAGGTAATATCTTGGATATAAATCAAATTTTCTAACTTCCCTATAACTTCAGTTATTGCAATCTTTTTACAAATATACTTACGCTCTCACGTATCTGTGGGTCTAGGAGATAATTATAAGGACAAAATACAATATCTGCGCGCACCATGAGTTCTCTGGCTGCAAAATAAGCACAGGCACGAAGCTTCTTTCCCAGGCTTACAAGATCTTCAATGTCCCAAGCCTGATACATCCCGTGTGCAGACTGTAGGGCGTGGTGTTCACTGAGTTTATGTACACTGTGATAGTACAGACAGGACTTGCCCTAAAAGCAAATAAGCACAGATAGTTATCAGTTACAAAAAAATAATGAAAAACAAGTTTAAATCCTCCAAATTGTTATGTGCATTCGACTTTATTTACTGGTAGCATTTCTACCAGCTACTTTTTGTATTGGAAAATAATGAAAAACACAATGTCAGAAAGAAAACAGACAAACCCATGTTCTTAAAATGTATATTGATAAAGGACACTTCTTTCTTCTTCATCTTTAAAACCAAAGACAATTTAAGTTTTACTGAGAACATTAACCTAGCAGTCATAAATATTATTTCTATCGTCATATATTTTTTCAGTATTGATACTTTGTATCAACATTTTCTAACATATCTAACATATTTAAACCAAATTACCAGAGGCATTCAACCAACACAGTATAAAGAAGTCAAATACGTTACCCGTTCCAACTGTTCGATTACTTTTCATTTTAATATGTTTAAAAGAATGCTCATTTTCTGAAACAATTACTCACATGTTTTCCTTCCAGCAATTCTACACACATTTCATTCCTGTTACTACCACTACCAGATACCACTGGATGAATACAGGTATAATCCCGGCTGGAAAGAATTGTCATAGGGACACTGGAATATACTGTTCTCTTCAACTCTCTGGTAATCTGGGATATCTGCTTGTGTGTTCGTGTTCCAAAAAATATTTTGGGAATGAACAACTGATCTCCATTTTCTTTCTTCTTTGTGTTACTGGTATTTTTATCAGTTTCTTTTCCAGAAGAACAGGAACACTCAGTGCAAGGACCAGAAGACTGCAATCCAAAAGAAAAAAAGATTAACAAAATCCCAAGGTGAAATAGACTATAATCAGATTTAGCATGTTTCTTTAGAAAATGCCCTCTAGGATAGTTCAAGACAGCCTGTTAAATCACCAGGTTGGCACATCAAACTGCAAGAAGTTTAAAAACATTAAAGCATACACACCATCAAGCCTGAAAATCTTAAAAAAAAACCTTCTAGCAATCACTAGATACAATTTCACCATATCCCAATCACAGGAAGAATTATTATTCCAGTGGAGTATTTGCACAATGTAATAATTCAAATGAACTTTTCACATTTAAGCTTCAGCATAAGGACACTCCTGTCACAGAACAAGAGTCCAACACCTCAAGGAAGAAACCAACAACCAAATAAAAATAGAGTACATTTTTTCCTTAAAGCAAGCAGAAGAAATCTGGACAGTCTGAAGAGATCTATTTGCAGATAAAACAGACTACATTATACACTCTCCATTAGAAACATGTTTGCCATGTCATTATGTCAAAAGCCATCTAGTAACTGTCAGAATAAAAGATAAAATAGGTCATAATTCTAAACAAAACCTAAAGCTGTAAAATATTTGTTAAAAGACAATTTTTTTCTTCTTGAGAAGGCCAGTGTTTCATAATACAAATTACTGGAACAGCTGTCATGAAATTGTAATAATTATTGTGAAGAGACACAAGGAAAACAAAATAACTGGTGAGTAACCACGTCCACACACACCTCCCATAAAAAATAATGAATTCTTCCAGTGTAAAAGAGTTTGTATTTGGTTTTCAGGTGACAGTGCAAGCAACAACATGTAGTTGCCCGCTCAAATACTCCTCCCTCCCCTTTTAATTGTAATCAGTAAGATTATCCATTATAAACAAATGCTAAGTCATGCCGTGTGTTACACCACAGTTCTGGGGATCAAGCTGTCTTTTAGCCTCCGTTCCGAGAAAAAGCAAGTTCGTGTTACCCTTAGTCCCACTCAGCCTTGTCCGCCATTAAATATTACAATACATGATAGAATGCATGTAAATGTAACCCTTCTGGAGCTGTCACTCACTGGGATAAAAGGTTCACTGATGTGCCAAATAAACAGGCCCTCAAAGCAGATAAAGTTACACCCATGCTGGAATTGTTACATTCCCCTCTCAGGTTGCCAGTACCAGCAGATTTCATTACGGTGTGCTGCCACATTAAATAGCCAGTTCCAAATATCCTGCCTTCTATATTGAATAATTACTTATTCACCGAAAGGATAAAAAGAAGAGTTATGAATGGGGCTCTTGTCAACAGCGAAGCAGGAAACAGCTGACATATGGTATATGTTACATATGTGGCAACACTCAACGCGGTTTGTACTCACACAGAAAACTGCAATGCAAATTGTACCTTGATATTTCCATCAACTATATTCTATTTTGCCTTTTGAAATAATGAAAACCATGTTACCATGCTAACAATTAATATAACAGAAGCCGTTTACTTACTGCGTAGGGCCTTTAAAAACACGTTTATCTTTTCATTCTAACTTAAGTCAGATGGTGTATTCAGGAGTAAAAGAATACACAGAATCCAGCAATAATACCGTATCACTAATATTTCACTGCTAATGCTAAGCCTCACATTTAGTTTGCCAAACAAAAGTAATAGAAAATTATTAGGAGCAATCAGGCAGCAACCAATCAGGTTTTGCAAAAGTTGTTCTAACAACAGGAAAATGCAATTTAAATAAATACATATATAAACATGAACAGAAGGCTCCTCTATGAGTTTAAAAAAAGCAGATACATTTCTTTTCATGAAAAGAATTAACAGCGTTCTTATGTGTATTTTACAGGTGACCTTAAAAGTTTTTCTTAAAAGGTTTGAAATTGGTATAATACTGGCTTTAAGAAGCACTTTACCCAGTACTGCAGTTTTAAAATGTTACCTTTAACTTTGAAAAAAAAGTTTAAAAAAAAAAAATCATCGAGAAAGCTGTAAACTCAGATTAATTTTATAGTAAGTAGTGAGAGTATAAAATTGCCTGCAGTAGTCATAACATTTCTGAAAGCCACAGGCACCATTAGCCCAAAATAAATAAATAAATAAAACCTTTTTAAAAGGACCTTTATATTGACGAGAAACTTTAAGAAAATGGTTAAAACACAGTTTAAAAGTCGAGTACCTCATGTTATTTGCACCTTATTCAAGTATGTCAATTTGCATTCAAATTCTTTGTATCCTTTAGAAAATGGCTTGGCTGTCTTTAAATTTTATTAACAAACTACTTTAATTGTATATTTCCATAAAGAGAATTTACTATTGCTATCACAGCAAAATCTAATGTGGTGTTACTCTCCCTCTACCACAGCAAAAGGAAAGAGAATACTCTCCAGCTGAAAAAGTGCTAACTCCTATATGGCAGTTCCCATAGCAGTGTTGCCTCATAAAGTACTAATTTTTAGATTCGTAACAGATATATTGGTTAAACTATAATAACATTAGAAAATGTTTAAATTTATTTATGAAAGAATAGGGGGGGTCTGAGAGGAAATAATATTAAGACAATAGAAAACTGTTTCATAATACCCTCTGGCTTCAGGGCTAAACCTGTTTTCAGCCGTTTGAAACTGGGATAGAGATTTTCATTTGGGAGAGGGGAAAAAAAAAAAGATACTTCTCTACTTTCTGCAGTATTTAATCAGAAACATCCAGTAACAGATGCTGTTAGAGATCAGATATCAGACTATATGGACCTTAGGCTAATCCAGCTTGTTTTTACTTCTGTCAGGGGGTAGATAATACAGCCTATCACATCAATATTTATACGGCAAAAACGTGGAAGTCCGATTAAAAAAAAAGAATAATCAGGTCTACCAACCTGTCCTACCTGTAAAATAGAGCTAAACAAACACTGAGGCTATGATCTCTGAAACACAAAGAGATAAGAGGAGTTCTTCATATCTTCATCTACATTTCCCACTTACAAAGCCATCTAAATGATACAGCAGTGAATACCTCTTGTGTGAAATATCACACAAGCACAATCTAGTAAGATATCAGCAGTGACATTACCAGAGCTTTTCAACTATTCCTTTATAAGCGCTCAAAAAGCACAGTATTCTGCTGCTGCTGCAGCCTCTTGATTAAAGTACACAAAGCAGCTGTTTATCCTCTCACAGTAACCAGCAGGTGAACCCGGTTCAATATTTATCACAGGCTTTCACAGATCACTGCTAACCAAGCAAACGTTTTAATTAAGCTGGAACTCGCTTCAAAGAGCTCATTCAAAACGTCAATCAGCGGGAAAAGGATCAGATACGGTGTCAGGTGAGAGCGTGTAATACAAATCCACAACTTTCTTCATCCCATCGTGGTAAATTAGCCTATTCTGGAGTCCAGACCCTGATTGTAACAGGCTGCCAGTCTCCTGGAATGTGTAACAGAAGTCACTCAAACTCCATTGTGAAGGTTGTAAGCAATATGTTAAACTGCAATGGGCTAGCACATTAAGACAGATTCTTTTCACAGTTGTTTTTTGATACCCCAAGTGTTTGTTACACTACTCTCCATTTACTGTTTACTTTTTTTACCTGGTATAAATGGGGATTCCTTAACCCAGCTGCCCCAGTTTCTCAGACCATATGCTTTGACAGAAGTAATCAAGAGAGTACCATAAGGGTATAATTTCGCATTTAAACTCACACTAGAACTGCCCTCTCTTGCAAGAATTAACAGCAGAAGGGCAGAAATGGATTCCCAGGCTCTGGGCTGAAAGCAGCAGCAGATCCTCACCCGCTGGATCTCCAGGTGTTGTTCTGATGCAGCAGCGCTGGGCAGCACCTCTCACGCTCTTACAACAACCAACCCATCCCTTCTCTGTTGGGCCATAAAAAGGAATGCTTGACAAGGAACTAACTTTGCTTTAAACACAGGATTGACTACCGTAAACCACAAGATATACAAAGGGAGGGTTATCTCATTGATTAAGAAAATATTTTGATTGCATTATTGTATTATCCTAAATACATAGTCCATTACGATAAGTGTTGAACATAACCTCAGCTGACTTTATTTCATAAACTACACTAGAAAAGCATTTTATACCTAACAGCCTATGCTGGGATGGATCTTCACATCTCAAACTTAATGTAGTTAAGCTGCAGAACTACTAACGATAAACAGGGCCTTACTTTCTGCAGTTGTTTATTGATACCAGACAAGTTCTAAGTCTGCTGAAGTAACAGTTCACCACAGGAAAATAATACCTTATTCTTTGTTTCTTAAAGATAAAATTGTTTAAAAAAACCCCCACACAAACAAAACACTATTGTCATTCTTAAAAAGAAACTTTAACAGAAAAAAATAATTTCATATTTTCTTAGGTTACTTCTTTCTAAAAGAGTAGTGAACAGTATAGCGTTTGAAATTTGAATAGGATGCTGTACTGTCTGTCTGCAAACTCAGACCCAGGGATACACATTATAACACACTCACGTACAGCTCAACCACTGCTACAAAAATAGTGTCTTTTTAGAGCAATCAGACTGTGATTCAGTCTTTTATTATTTAACAGTTTGTTGATCCATACCAAAAGTTTTCAGTTTTCTTCACTACATGAAATTTCTAGAAGTTGTAAATCAAGTTTTTCAGACACTCACACCGAAGTAACAAAGGTAATTTTACCATCAAGAAAGGATGAAAGGTCTTTTTATTTGAAAATCAACAGCACACTCTGCTGGCCTTTGTATTTCAAACTACCAATTGAAGATCAGGGGCACAAAGCATTTCAAACCCTACTCAAAAAACCTACAGAGCTTTCCAAAACTAATAAAAATTACTTCCCATCAAATGAGCTAGAACACAGATGCACTTTTGTCAAGAAAAGATCTAGCTCTGGGTGCCTTAAATAGTATCAAAGCTTTTGGCTTCTTTTGTGTTTACAAAATCAGAGTATACTGGAAAACAACTATTGAAGTTAAAACATACACTGATTAAAACAGAAGCTAATTTAGGACAGAGAGAGAGCCAAGTGCTGTTGAAGAGGCGAAAAGAGAATTGAAATGCTTAGTGAAACCAAGCACTTTTCCAAACATGCAGATAAAACCTTGTACTTAAAAGCAGAGTTACCTACAGATGGGTATTACCATAAAACAACATTTAAAAAAATACGTTGGAAAGGGAGAATGTGCTTTGACTTTTGAAAGGAGAAAGTAGATTTCTGTATTGAAGAAAGAAATAAAGGCCAGACCTTATTCCTTTCTTATATTTGTCTCAAGCTCATACAATTTCATAATTTCATGATTTCATGATGTGCTCCTATATTTAAATACTGACAAGAATTATTCTGTTACAGCCTTTGATAAACATTCATGGGAACTACATCACTAAGGTAATTTGGGATCTGACATTTCATCACAACTGCCTCAGATTTCTTCTTCTTCTGGTTTTGCTTCAGCACACTTTTATGTAAAATCAATAAGATTCAAACACCAAGAAATGAAGAAAATGCCTAGCAGAAAGCTGCAGAAACGGCTGCATATTTGTATCTCAACTTCTTATGTGATACCTCTGCTATGAAAGTGGTAACTTTAAAAAAAAACTACAACAAACAAAACCCCAAACAAATCCAAAATGTAAATCTGTCAGAGTAATAATCAGGATTTTTCTTCTTAATCACGTGCGATATATATTGCTCATTTTTAGTATAATATATAGTAATGATCTGCTCCAACTTTCTCCATGCTACTTTTTAAGGTCTAAAGGCACACGTGTTTTAATATTAAATGCAGTCTTTCATCTACTACATACCCCACAAAAGAATAAATGGCAAGTTGAATGAAATCGACAAACTCTGATGTCACTTAATTTCCATGGTCCTAGTTTCAATTTCTTCCGTAATGTCATAAATCTACTATAAAGTGGAGTATAACACAGATTTATATCTGCTATAGAATTCCTGTCACGTAGTAGTATACAGGCTGAATCCCTGGGCCAGATTATGTGCTATTGAGGAATCACGGTGTAAAAGAATTCAACCCACTGTTTAGAAGAACAACTTTCACAGAATTAATTTACACTTTGCAAACCCCATTGGTTAGACAGCACCACTAGGAGTAAAAGCCACTACAGCTCTCTCTATTGATAGCAATAATATATTACTTTAAAGCAACTTACAGACTTGGGAACCTTTACATTAGGCTGTAACGCAGCTGGAGGTACAGTGTTTTCTGAAACTATATTAACAAGCTGCGTTTCATGCATAATCTCTTTACAGTAATATTTTTAAAAAATTGGTCTGGAACTAACATTCTTGATGTAAAAGATATTACTATACTACTTACTGTCTGGGGAGAAAAAGTAGTGGTTTTCACACTTTTCTCAGAGTGAACAATCAGCTCTCCATTTTTCCTCCGATGATAAACTTCTAAAGCATCAACTAGCTGCACTCCTTTTGCGAAGCAATGACGTTTTCTAACCTGCTGGGGCAAAGAGGTTCTGTGTTCAAACACACTGGACAGAACTACGTGCTTCCACCAGCAGTCAGTCATTTTGTTTCAACTGTTTTCAGTCTGTTTTGGTATCAGTATTATCACTAGTATTTGGTAACAGTTTAACCAAAGCTAAGCCACACAAAAGTCATTTGGAAAAAGCGATAAAGTTTTAACTACAAAATTCATTATTCAAAATCTGTAATTATGGCTGAGCTTTTCTTCTTTAAATTTCCCCACTGCGACAAAACTGATGGAAATTAGAATACTATATAGACATAAGCAGAAAACTTCCATAACTACAACAAGAAATAAAATCAAGCCATATTGATCTAAAAACTCAAACAAAGCAATACTCTAAAACAATATAAAAGCTATTTACAGTGCACATCTGAATACAAGTACTAAGTCACGTGATACCAATCCCGACACAGACGAAAACATTACAGAAATATTGCACTCCACATATTAGGCCAGAGATAACAACATTTGACAGGATATAAAATAGAACTCTAATACATTCACAGCATTATTTGAATTTCTAATACCTATTTGCAAGAGCACTTTTCTACTCTAGAATCTCATACTTTGACTTAATATTACAGATCAGCTGGGGATAAAAACATTTTGGGGATATTAGGTGTTTAAATATGCAAGATATAATTTAGGACATGGTATTATGAACAATTTAGCGCGACAATGGACTCCTTTGTAACAAGTAACAATAAAAATGAACAAAAACCTGTCAATCTTACTACGACTGTGACATGACTCAACTATTCTCCATGCCCCTCTCTGAAATGTTGATAGGTATGTGACAGCTTTGTTGAACGATGCCTGGATTGTTTTACTGCCAATAAAGTTTGCTCACCTGGTGCTCAGTTTCTAAAGGACGAATCCTCTTCCTGTCTACTTGAAAATCATCATTCTCCTTGTTACATTGAGATAACCTTTTTTTGGCAGACAATTTTGAAGCTAGCGTTTCATTTTCCTTACTTTCTGTAATTAAAAAGAAAATAAAAAGGTATGTCTACTACTAGGAATGCATTAAATAACAGCAACATTTTAAAAATAGAGTTTACTATAAATACATATGATGTAGGAAACAGTATTAGACATTTCTAGACCCATTAACCACCATTTCCATACAGATTTCCATGCAGGGCAGAATCTGCTGTTAACACAGTATAAAAGTCCCTGACTTGAAAGCAAAAAAATAAATGACATCACCACCTACATATTTTACTTCCAGAACAGATTTTTAGCTGCCTGTATACGAAGCTACCTGTGTTTGTCAGCGGGCTTCCAGGTTTTATGGAACTTCCTGTTTCATAATTATTAAAAGAGCATGAAGCACCATGATTCACACTCGTTGCAGCCTCGTCAGTCTTAGGTTGGGAATGACATGCGCAGCGACAGGGCGGTGAGGTCTCTGGTTTTCTGTCTTCCTTTTCACATGACGACGTAAGCGGTGATTTCTCTAAAGAACACAGTCATTTGTCTTCCATTAAAAACTACTCAAGACCATACATTAGAACTAGACTTTCAAAAGAGTTAAGATGAAAGATTTATTTAGGCCTTATAAACCTCGTGTCTCTACCAAGTCTGAACAAACTCTCATCAACTTTTGAAGAATTGCAGCGCAAAGAACTGTAACAACTTGCAGAAATGAAAAATACCCTTCTTCTTCAATTCAATCTGCATAACTACAACCCACAAGTATTTTCTTTCAAAGTTCCAACAGCCGTCCAATTCCCTTATGACACCAGATAGCTAAATCCAGTTTAGCATTACTGGCCATTACTAGTTTATGTTGCCAAAAAATATAATGGTGAACAAAGACCTGGTAAGTTTCCTGAAACCAAATGTTTAAAGTCTGATAAACAACAACAATCTATTATAACATATTTTGGTAATAAAATCTGGGCACACAGACCATAAGACAACTTACCATACAGAGACTGCTGCCATGATAATGCAGAACAAAGTAATGCCAAGCTTTTGCCACTTCCTGTAGGGCTCTCCAACAAACAGTGTTGCCTGTTATTTAAGCCCTTCACAATCTTTAAAGAGAATAACAAGAACAAAACCAGAATTAATAGGAAAAAAACAAATCTAATCTAGAAATAAATTCTAAAAACAGATCAGGACACGTGCTGTCTTGTAAAAAAAAGAAAAGAAAATCAAAACACAGCACAATCACCTTTAATAACAACAGGTCAACAAGTCTTAGCTATATTTCTCTCCAGAGGAACATGGCTCATAAGCAATGCTCAGAGGTTCACTTAGGGGGGCTGTGAAATACTTACCTGCTACACAGGAGTACCTGGGGGGGGTGTGGGGGGTGTAGCTTGCTTCCTTTAGTCTTACAGAACCAAAACATTGAAACCATCTGTTAGACAACCAAACCATTTTGCCAAACCACAGAGAAAAAATTGTTTAAATATGGTTAAAACTGTGTAGAAACGTGTAAATGTAAAGTGTAATAATTAATTTTTAAAAACTCTCCAAAAAGTGAAAACTTACTGAAATATTACATTCTAAGACGGGTGTTTTACTAAATCATTTCTTCTTATATACTTGCAAAATTATATAACATTTCTATTACAGTATAACTAGTTAAATAATCATATACGTTATGTAACACAACTTGTTTCTTAGCATAGGCATTCACAAATCCCAAACATACTTCAGCATTCCCTAGCCAGATATCCAGATAGCATTGTAAGACCAGTAAGTTACATTACAACTGAAATTCTCAAGATATTGGCGGCTCTGAAAACATAAGCCATTAGTTTAGCAAATGTTAGTATGAATTTTACTTACAGCATTCATCATAGCAAGTTGTGAAGGGTAAGCCTTGCAAGGGAATATAATCTTTACTCCCCCAATAGTATATTCAGACACATCCGAAGACATGGCTACTTTTTCCTCCTGTTTACTTCAGGTTTTTAACTGCAATAAAAAACAGTATTAACAAGTCAACACTAACAACCAGGCAAAGCCTGAAACAACGTATGGCACCAAACAAAACCAAGCAGAAACTGCCAACCTGATAAGGGGACTAAGCTGCTCAGGATATTACCAGAACTGGCATATAGGAATTTACACACTGTCACTTCACACTCAGTCCTTGTTACAAACGCGAGGAAGTTACCACCACCCGATGAGTAACATCAGCAATTTAAATAAAAGTATGAAAGAACCGCACACATCATTTCACATTCTATTTCTCAGACCGAATACTGTTGGGATAAGAACCCAAATCTTTGTGGGAGAAGTATTTTAGGATATTTAATAAATAAACAGTCAATTTTTCAGGTCCATTAGCTTGAACTCGAAGACTTTGCAAACGACAAAGTTACAGCTGACAACAGTAGCTCATACTGTTCGTTTCATAGCAATGAGAAAATAAAACTGGGCACTGACTTTAGAAATAAGATAATTTAAACCAACTTTTTTTTTCCAATGGTAATACAGGGGAAGATGAGGTGACATTCACTTTACTATCCTTTGAGTATTATCTTGCATTTCTCTTACTCTGGGATAATAAGAGAAAGTCAGTTTCCCTATCACACTAAAATGTCGAAATTATTGAATTAAAAATACTGAAGAGGCATAGATGACTTTACAAACGGACATTTTTTTAAACGACATAGATTTTTTTTCTAACAGGTTTTCAGTATCAACAAAATAAAAGCAATTTTAAATTGGCAGATTCCCTATGATAAATTAACTCACTAACCTGTGTCCTCATCTGACTTTTAATGAGTAAGCACATACATCAAAAAAACACCAATGTACAGCATGATTCAGCTTCATCATCAACTTTCTCAACAGGAAAAAGAAATCCTCACAAAAAGAGATTGCTGACACGAATTTATATCCTATCCGTCCTTCCAAAAAAGTAGCCCCACCCCATTAAAAGGCTTTTCCCTAACACGTTCGGGGGCAGAGGGGGCGTCGCTCAAGCGAGCGCTACTTCGGAACTTAGCTTTGCCTAAGAAACACCAAGGGCAGGGGACACCGGGAGTGCGGAGGGACCCTCAGCCCCGCTCTGCTCCCCCTGGGCGGACCGGGGCCTCTCCCCAGGGAAACCCCGACGCCGCCTCGGCCCTACTCCGGCAGCCCTGGGAAGGACGTTTCCGCCTCTCTGCGGCCGAGGAAGCTGCCATCATCCTCCTGCGCGCCTCAGCTCACACGTGGGCGTTTCCTTTATCTTCTTTAGGACGTGGTGGGACCCCAAAAAGCCACTTTCGGCCCTTCCCTCCCAGCCCAGTCCCCTCACAGCCGCGCTCGCGGGAGGCCGCTCACCTCAGGCGGCGGCGGCTCCGGCCCCTTCAGCGTCCGTCCTTCCCGCCTCCGCCCCGGCACCAATCAGCTGACAGGAAAGGGCCTCGAGCCGCCAATCAGCTAAAAGCACACTGAGCAGCTCCCGCCTTCCACTTCTGCGCTATCGGAACCAATCACGGAGGGCCTTGTTGGCTTCCGGGTTGCACTCGTTGCTGGGCAACCGTGCGCTAAGGGTGGAGAATTTCTATTGCAAAATGCTTTTAATACTTTTTATTATTTACCTTGTTTTAGGCAGGCCGCGGCCCGAGGGCGGCTCCAGCGGCCCCGTGTCGTGCTGCTCTGCGGAGAAACTCCCTCGGGTTAAACCAGGTAGGAAACCTAAAATCCACCCAGTCACCTCCCTTTGAAATTAAAAGTATGAATATCTATGACCTGATGCAAATCATACGGTTTGGGTTTGGGTTTGGTGGTGGGTTTTTTTTTTTATTTAAATACCACTCCAGCATATAAAATTACACATAGAACAGAGGAGAAAAAAAAATACATACATTTAGATTATTTACATTTTTTACATCAAGATGACAAAAATAGAGGGCAGCTGGAGAGTGTGAGGGGATGGTGAGCCCAGACGCAAACCTGGGCATTTGGCAGTTGGGTACCGGCCCTCCTCGGTCAGAGGCAGCAGACGAGCAACACATAACTTTCTCAAGGCCACGCTAAAGCACCAGACCATTATTTCTGGACTATAAACTGGTTTCAACTGAAAAATATTTCACTTATTGAAGGACCTTGGATGCTGTGAACAGAGCAAGTGCTGGACTGACAAGTTTAGCAATTCCCATGTGTTGAATTCCTACACTCAATTCTGGCACAACCGCCAAACCCTGATTTTCTTTCTCTGCCACAAAAGCAGGTGCTGCCTCACGTAGGAGGCTTGTGCCACAGTCTTCAGGAAATTCCCAAATATTACATCATAAGCAGCCTTCTGCAGTGGTACAACACACCTGTCCAGGCTAAATCCTGCAGCTTTTGTGCAGGAAAAGAACAACCAACTCCACACATGAAGCACAAAGGATTCTGCCTTCTTGCCCACTTTGCTGCAAGTAACCCCTTCGTTACTGTGAAATCTGCCATTCCTTTCACTAAAGGGAAATTCAGTTTCTTTCTAAGTCAGCCTTAACACCAATTTCTTTTTTTAATCCTATCCTGATGACAACTTGAGATACCTTTGCCCTTATTTCTTGAAGCCTTTCTCATCTCTTTTAAACTAAACCATCTGAGCTGCATTAAAAGTACACAATCTTTTAAAAATCACATTTGTACGGCCCATTTTGGAGTACTAGTACTTTCTTTTAAAGAAACCTTTGGTTCAGTTTCAAACTTTTAATGAAGCTGGCTGATCTTTCAATGAAGTTATTAATCTCATGGACTGAAACCAAACCTTGACCAACGGTTTGAAACACAAAAAAAAAATTAAAGCATTTTCTCAGTACTCGATGTGATGGTGCAAGTTAGTTACACCACTTTTTCAAGTCTTCCTTGGAGTATTTTATTTCCTCTTGCTCCACAAGGCTCTGGAACCGTAGTTCATTTAACCTAAGCAAAGGCGCTTCAATCTCAATTTTTCCTTGCCCATCATTTTGCTGTTTGCTCAACAAAGTATTCACGTTTCAGAGTGTTATAAACCCCTTTCAGGTGTGTTGCTGTATCACTTCAGAAACTAAGCGAGCCGAAAAATCCCGCTTGGTTTCACTGACCCCATCAGCCTCACAAGTTTTCCCCTGGAAGCAATATAAGCCTCTTTAAAGAATTCTTTTCAGCCATAACTGAATCGAATGAATGAAAGCCACGGACTTCTTGTGCTCCAGTTCCTTAGTCCACATCCGCAGCTTTCTCCAAATTTAGGCACCATAGACCATGGAACTACCTACAGTACAATTTCACTTGTGTTCTTCCTAAACTCCGCTTACGCTCATGTTAATTATTTCAATGATAGTATTTTCAACACACTGGCATAACCGAACATCGGGGTCCATGCTTGCAATGTCTCTTGAACAACTTTTGATAGATGAATCTTTACAAAGTCCTGACACTTCATGTGGTTTCTCCTTCAGTTGCTGGAGACCTAGAAAATTAAGTAGAAAAAGCAAAGGACATCTAAATAAATATTTTTTTTAATTGTTATATTACACCCATAACACAAACATCTATGCTATAAAATTGTAAATTTGAGCCATCACTATTTCATGCACCAGGCATGAAATAATCCACGGATTATTTCTAGAGACACCACAACATTTCTTTTTTATTTATCTATGATTCCTTTGAGGTTTTTCATATTCCCTCTTAACATCTTTTAACATAAATACCCTAGCAGAGATAGCACCAAGAAACCTTGTATCACATGAACAAAGCATTTGTCTTTAGACAAAAAAGGAGACAAAAACAACTGATACACTTAAACAGTTAATCTGTGTTCACACAATTACTATATATTTATCCAGCCGTGCTATGTCACGTGTAAGACTCCAGGCAGCTAATTTGACTTTGGGTTTCAAAGAGATTAGGAAAATTTTATGGCCATTATGCCTCAGCTAAAGGGTTAAAACATCCTTGTGTTCTCAAAAGCCAGTGGCCTTTGCTCAAGTCTTTCATCCTTAGACTACAATGGCAAATTCTATGCACAACACTTGCATACAGGGACACATCTTGAAATCATAAAAGCAGGGAAACAAAACAGAAGGAAGGCAGTATGAAGCTTAATAGAAGGGGTACTTTTAGCCTCTAAACTCTCTCCTCCAATCCAGTAAATCCACCTATCTCTATTCCTTCTATATTTACAAGACAACAGCAGTAAACTTCGTATTTCATTCCAACTACACTCAAACTTTTGGAACATTAACATCACTTTCTCCCTGGGACTACAACTTTTGAAATACAAGGTATTTTACTTACGGGTAATAATTGGGTCAAAGTCCCTTGTTTGCGTAGCAACATCAGAGGCACAAACTTGTCCTATTTGTATCAGCAGAGACATAATATCCTCGTACAAAGGAGGAAACGCTTGACAGAACGACACCAAACAAGGCAGGGTCGGCATGAAAAAAGCATAGCGCTTCGACTGGGTTAAAACTATCAAGGAAAAAGAAATTGTTAAGGAATTATTATAAAAATCCAGTCAAGAATTGTTGTTACTTCTACAATTGTAATTAACACAGTGGCATTTAGACAAAACTACATTCAATTTAGACAAATAATCATAATTTACACAAGAATGTATTTAGGGGATGCTGAGTGCTTACCTGTGAGCAGGGTTCCCATCACATTGATTGCTAAACGAGCCACGCTGAGAGATTTAGGTAGTGCATACTGGATACACAAAAATGAAAGTAACTGGATGGCAAATATCTGTTCAGTAGGAGAAAGGCAAAAGAGAAATAAGCCATAGAGTTACAGATTGCTTCGCACTTTCTATCCAAAGCAGAGGAATCTTTACCCCAACAAATTCCAGTTACCTACAACAAGCCAAATATGTAATCTCCCCTTGTCACAGTACAGTAAATCAGGGGCTACTAATTGCTTTAGAAAGTAATAATAATTTGCCGCTGTTTTTCATAATCATCATGAAAAGACCTTCAAAAATATTGGTGAAACATTTCTAAATCAAACTCTCGACTCCTCCTTTTGCTGAGAGCCTGTAGTGAGAAGAAACCACTGCTCTTCAGACTCAAACAGCGTAACTTTGAGGAAAGCCACATGTGTCATTCCGGCAGGGTTTGTTCTTGGAGTTAGACCACGGGAAGAACCAGGAAAGAAGGAGAAATTTATTTAGAAATTTACACCTTATAGTCTTGTCCCAAGTTTGCTTCAATAAACAGTCGTAATATTCCTCAGAAAAAGACTCAGTGGTCAAACTCTTCATGAGAATGAATAAAATTTTGATCTTAAGGCTGCTTCATCTGTTCTACAGAATAGCTTTGCAGAAAAGGGTTTCAAAATTCAAATCTTCATTAAAGTCTCTGTAGCTATAATGTATCAGATATAAAATAAGTAGGCAAAACTTTTGCCAACTGATTTATATTCAGTATAAAGAACAAATGAAAGTAATTATGAAAAGCGCTTTTATTCATGTTCTTGAAGGTAATACCAAAATTCATGAGTATTTCCTGAACAAGTGTACGGAGATACGTTAGAGGAGATGTCACAATCCCTGTCTGAAAGGGATTCAAAGGCCAGGCCTTTAATTTAAGGTAAAAGTGCTACAGATACTACCTTGATGTCCTAGGCAAGTTAGAACAGGACTTTTTTTAGGGATCCTTTTATTTTCTCCCCTTAACTGATACTTCATCAGGGTGAACCACACACAGTGAATCTCAAACCCGAGGAGTGTACGGTACCTGTTTTTCAAGTTCAGGCTGGGCAATGAGCTCGGGTATGAAATCCAGGCAGATGTGCATCGAGGGAATTCCCGCCACTGTCAGAGCCAGAAGTTCACATGGGTAACCCTGTGTGATTAAGAAAAGATGCGTCCAAGGTGTTTTAAAAATTCCTTTCCAATTAAGATTTTAAACTAGATCTGTGTTAATGCTTTTTTCAAAACTAACATGCTGTGTCTTTCCCCTGTGTTCCAAACTTCACCAAAGGCCCCAACTTGCTTATTTTCAACTTGCTTATTTGACTGCACCATTGCCTTTTTTAGTCACTTCATCAGTTCCAGGTCAAGGCAAATTAACTCCTTTTAAAGAGACTGCCATCTGGCAACGAGCAATTTAACACACATTAAAAACGCATTTATATTAAAAAATTTGCTGATCTTTCCCCCTCTTCTTTTTTTGAAAGCACACAGCTGCTTTGGCAGAGGCAACCTTTCTCCTTCCACTCTAAAGAGATAAACTGTGCCCTCACCAAAAGGAAAGATAAGTAGATGTTTACATTTGAAGCCAAATTACAGTTTTGAATAACGGGTATACTAATTTAAAACCATGGCCAGAAAAAAGTAACCCACAAAAGACATAGAACAATTAAGTATAAGATGATTAGGCCAGTTTTCCTTGGCCTAGAATGGACAAATTATTTTGGTATAAAAAAGGGCAGAGGCCCAAACAAAGCCTGTGTTTAATGATGAGGAACAGGCATAATTTAGCTGCTCCCTTCTCGGCTACAACACAGAGTCCAAGCACTGAAATATGGAGGAAATGCAGGTACCGCAAGTTTGGAGAGATGAGAAGCCAAATTATAATTTCTGAGGAACACAACAGCATTCAACACCCTTTGACCACTTCCTTTGGCTCTTTCTTAACCAGAGAAACCTAGAGAGAACTAAAATATGGAAAGCAGACCTGGAAATGAACTAGTTTGACTATGTTGGGATCAGCTATGTACATCTGATGCAGCAGACAGCAGATCAGACACTGGACCTCGCGAAGATTACACAGCAAGCTGTCTTCTTCTTCTTCTAGTTCTGGGCTCTTAGCGCTTGTGGAACTATGAACGCTCTTTAGCAAACTGTGGATATTGCTGCTCTGGGCTTTCTCTTCTTCTGTAGGTAAGCAGATCTCGAGAAGAATCTGCACAGCAGCACTGTCCTGTGAAGAAATAAGCAACAGAACATGCATTAAAAACTCTAATGAAATCAAAGAAATCAAATACAAGGTAATGAGAACTTAAGAAACGTAAGACTGTCAGGTGGCTAGAATTTCTAGCTATAGATTTTTTTTTTCTGAGCAATAAAGAGAGCTCCGTTCAAGAATCACAAACCCTGAAGAACATTATAAATACCCAACACTTCATCTGAATCAAGTCTCGAAGAACAAAAGCTTAACCTAATGGATCATTACAATCACAGATTAAAAGGGTAATTTCAAAAGAATCTCATATTGTTTCAAAATAAATATCCAATGGTCTCTTAAAGCATCCAGATTTAAAAAAAATATGCACATGGCCATGTAATTCATAGTATTCGGAGGAGACTACACTAATAATGTAAATATAAAACTTCCTATCAACTCAAAAATTATCTTCTAATAGGGACTATCTGTGTGTCACTCTTCCAGACAGAGGTAAGAAGAGACTGTCTGTGAAACAGGATTACTCAAGAATTCCCGTAATATGAAGCTGGAGTAAATTAACCATTCTTCGGTCTCACACTTCACAATGCTGGCTGCTTCTCTTAGCACAGTTCAAATGATCACATGTAGGTCTGTCACATTTATTCATGTTTTCTGCTGCAAAGCAGTATGGAAAGAGCCTCTGGATAATACAAGCAACAAGGCAAAAGGGATAGTAAGCAAAACTCTTCTGTTCTAACAGAAAACACCACTATCAAAGCAGCTCATCAACACAATGCGTCAGACTAGCAAACAGAAGACCAAAAATATTTAACAATTTGAATACGGAAACAGTTTTCTTTTTCATTGTAACAGAAGTCAGTAAAAAAGAAGTAAAAAAGTCTTCTTTTTTAATTTCCTGTTTCTGTATTTCTGTTTTATCTTTGTCTTTCCTCACATCATTGAATATCCATTTCTTCCCCCTTACCTGAGCAGCAAGCAATGCATTTTTTAATTCTTCCCTTGTAACTTCTGGGGCCTCAGGGCCCATCGCATTGTTTTGGGATGGCCTGATGTCCTGCTCTGCTGTTTCTTTTAGGTGAGAGTTGAGGTAAGCTTTTGAAGCCAGAAGATACCCGTTCAACATGTGCAAAGTTATATCCATCAGAGGAGGACTCCTGATACGGGAACACATGATAAAATGAAGGCATTTCAGTAGGCAGAACAGTAACACAGTAATAATGTGAATAAACTAAACACACTCCTCAGAGGCTCATCTGGTTGCAGTTTGGTTCATACCTAAGCGGTTTTCCCCAACACAGCTAAATACCAAAGGTGACAATCCCTTCTGCTGCCCTGCCATTCCATCCTGCTTCTCTCAGGCACACACAGATGTGCACACTCTAAAAAACAAGGAACTACTGAAGAGACCAAATTCAGATGAACAAAGGAAACCTAAAAAATGTTGGCTGAACGTGAAGAAAAAATAATCACCTGAATGATGAGGAAAAATACAGCAGACAAGCTCTGAACTATTTCCACAATACTAAGATGGTAGTTTTCAAATCACATTGCATCATAAATCTCCCCAACAGTTTTAGAAATGTAGGATTTTCAATTTGCATCCAGGGCTGAAGGGATATACCTTTAAAAATTTCACCTATGGGCTGGGGATTAAAGACGTCATCAAGAGAAATTTGAAATCCAGCCGAGTTGTAGCAACTCAAATGAAAATTGGATTCACAGCTCAATTGCTAAAAGGCAAGGAGCAACAGATGGATACAAACCAGAACGTGAATAACAAATCACGTTGACTATTAGCCATTTATTATGAACTTAAGGATAATACAAAAGGGGAAAACCAAACCACAGCTGATGGAAAACATGAAAAAAAATAAAGAAGGAATAAACCTAGGGGCTGAAGTACAATTAAAATTATTAACCATATCTTTTTTAGAATAACAGATGCAATTTTCTTCATTACTATGAGAAAGCAACGTCCTAATTTACAAATCCCAACTTATTCTTTGCATTATTTTATATTCTCCTTAAAAGCTGGTCCACTGCTATCAGTTATCATCACTTTCACTACTAAAATCCTCAGCTCATTCTTCTGCACCAGAGCCATACAGCAGCATTACACACTCTCCTCCGTCATCACTGACAGCAAGAGGAAATAATTTCTAACTACTATTAAAAGACTTCCTTGGGAAATTAAGCAAATCTACCTTTGCCATATCCATCAAGAACCCAGAAACCGTCACCCAAACGGGTGGGATACCCACAGGCCCACGATAAAAGACAGCGTGTGCAGTGTAGGGATGTCACAGCTACAGCCTCAACCACCACCACCACCATGTGGCAGCAGACATTTTAAGCACCCAGCAACGTCTGTTTAGAACAAATTCACACACGCAAATCTAAAATGGATGATCTATGCACAAATCCCAAAGTTTCCAAAACAGAACTGAGTGTAAGGCTGTCCAACAGGACACTAAGCTGGACACCGCACGCACAGCTCACTCAGTCCGCTGATCAACAAGCTTAAATACAGAAAAGATGGAACTTACAAGCTCAAAACATATTTTCAAACTGATCATATGAAGTACTGAAAGCTTTTAGAAGTTTTCTATAAGACAGCTTTATGTTCGGCGCTCACTATATATCAGTGTAAGTACCACTGAACGAAAAAGCTGGAGGAGGGCGACGCTCACCTGTGAACTCTCTGATCACATCGTAGTACAATCAAAGGGTCAATCATCAGATCATTCTGGGTATATTTCTGCTGTCGGACTATTTTTACTGAAGGCTGCAGAGCATTAACAGTCATCACCCACAACCTAAAATAAGATTATTTTTACAATTTTTTAATTATGTAGCCTGTAAGAGAATAAGGATCACATAAGCATCTGGACACTCACGTATCTCAATAACTGTATTTTTCGAGGCGCCCGTCAAGGAGCCAAAAGCCCATTTGCAGACCTTGAAGTTAACCAAGATATAATTAACTCTCATTCACTGGAATTACCGCAACCAACCTGTTTCACTGCAATAAAGCATCCAGCTTCTCAGAAAAGGAACGCACTTTGGTAAGAATGTGCATGTTTCACCAGCAATTTGTCATAAACAATGCACACTGTAAAACTACACTCCTATATTGTAAGTGACTTCCTTTCCCTTCAGGATAAGAAGTACCACCTTTTTAAGTACAAAGGTTAAAAGTCCCAAGGAAGCAAAAGCAAAAAGGAATGCAACTCCCAACACCACCTATTCAGTCACAACCTCCAAATTCCCAAAGGCATCGTGTCGTTATTTTTGAAGCAGAAAGTGGCATTTCACCTGCACCAATGAACTAAACAGTATTTTGAACCTACCTTCTTGGCATCACGGTGTTCAGAACCATCCAAAGTTTATTGACGGTCTGAAGAATCCTCCGAGGGACCCCGGTGTCCAGCAAGCAATTCATGTTTGATGTCAAGACTTCTGCATATGGGATCAATTCACCAGCCGAGAGAAGTGTTAAATGCTCTAAGATCTGCATCAGCTGGGTGTGATTTCCAGGCAGCATGGAAAATGCTATAAAATAAAGACAACGGATCTTGGTAAAACTGGACTTCTGACGCTTTTTCTGACTTGGCAGCAAAACACTTCATTATACAAATGCAGTGCGATCAAATTAATTAAATATCTACACACTACCAAACTCACTATATTCCAGCCAATTTGGAAAGAACACTGCTTACTTCACACGAAGTTATTTACCTTCTTGGAGCTGTTTGGGAGAGTGATTCTTCGCAATGTTCGTAAGAAGCATCCTCCTCAGTAAGGCGTCGGTGCCCGTGATGTGTTCCTCACAGATCCAGTCCTCCACAATACAGAGGTGTGGGTAGTTCGTTGCGAGAAGGCGTAACAGTGCAGAATGCAAGCCTTTAGGGGTGTTAAGAAAGTATAGATCTTAGATTTGAGTGGCTACGTCTTTCACCCCAACATATTTGTGCCTATTGCTTCAACAACAGGCCTTAACTGAACCCCTGTTGAGAAGGTCAATGAGTTTCCAGGTTTACAGCCTGATATTCCAACTCCAACAGAAAGGAAAAGTTACCTTTCGGAAAGGTGGGAGGACCTGACAGCAACTCTTGAACTCAGTCTGGAATAATTACACATTCTCAAACAATTCCTACTCTAAAAGCTACCCTGGGTAGGTAAGACCTACTCTAAAAAGAACTGCCTTCCTCCAACTCTCACTATTACTCTTTAAACATATCTATAATCTCACTAAATACTACTGACACATTTTAAGGCACACTATGACACAGACAACAGAGTTGGAAACACACTTCGCATGCCTTCTGTGTTAGACTCTGACACACAGACGTACCTCCCAGTTCCTGCTGCAGCCCCTGTGCCTGCCGGATGAGGTACTTGATTGGAATCTGATCCATTAAGGCTGACGAGTAAGACTTGGGTTTTTTCTGCATGGCAGCTATAAGGGAACAGAACAAGAAAGCACACATAAGACTTACAGTTGGGAAAAAAATATTCCCCCAACTGAACAAATAAAGAAAATGTAGAGCGCTTGTCTCTGTATTATCCAGGTAAAACAGAGAAAATCCCAAATAACACACCTCATTCCTGTTAAAGTATTAAATTAAGCTCTTCAGGAAACCATTTCTGTGAACTTTTCCATTTAAAGACTTTCCTGGCATTTAGATTTGTTGGCAAGACTTCCATACTATCTTTAACCAAGTCCAACTGATTTTGACATCATTGCTCAAATCTGCACTTTCTTTATTCAAGGCTTTTTATCTGGACTGCTTTTAATCTGAAAAACAAATTACTCAACTACAGTGTCTTAGCAGAACCTTTATCTCCTTAATTTCTACAGCAATACTGTATTTTTTGCAAGAATCTAAACTGTTTATGCTGTGCTTCAATCTGACAGCAACATGAACGTTGGTTATTGTAAGAATTCCTCTCTTTGCATCTAATTTTCAGTTTATCTGTTTTCCACTGACGCAATGACATATACCCAGTATCTTTGTGTTTGCCAGAAGTGCTTCTTCGTATGACAGCACGTAGTAGAGGACAAGTAATTGTGTTGTGATGCTGTATCGCTGAGGAAGACGAGTATTTTCTCCCTGTATATAAAAGCACATACAAAGGTCATGTTGCATTCCTAATTCTTGAGAATAAAAATTTGGATTTATGTGCAAATATGAAGAAAGATAAGTCAGTCTTGTCTAAAAATAGCAAGCCATATGAGGTCCAAGCTGAAAGTTGCAGGGAATTTTCTTTTTTTTTTCCTTACCTTTTTTTTTTTTTTAAAAATGAGCTTCAGACATAAAATGTATTTTTCAATCTGAGGACACTAAGAAGGAGTAATCCCAGGATTCCAACACAAGTCAACGCTTGCCAATCACTCTACATGTGTCCAAGTGACCATTATCAGACTTTTACCAAAATTAAAATGCTTCTTTTGAGTACAAAAATTACACAAATCCTACATAAACACCTCCATTTTTCAATCCATTAAGTGCTTTTCTTTGCATTTTTAACAGCATGAGTTGGTGAGGTCCCAAGGCAAAGGGCAAAACAGGGACAAATAGCAATCCTCCGAAAAATCCGAGTAGCCCTAACAAGATTCACTTCAAAACACCTGACAATCGCTGCAGTAGGAGGCAGTTTACTATCCAGGCATTAAAGACAAAATTGAGGTGACTTACAGAATCCACATCACGCATATATACAAAATATTGAATCACACGTTCACACTAAAGCACGTGAGAGAAGCAAAGAAATCACTTACCCCAGAGAGTCCTTGGAAAACATTCAGTATCTCCTGTTCTGTCACAGGCTGGTTCGTGGCCTCTGGGTTGGATTTAGATGCCGGAGTAAGAATAGAGTTAATGTAGACATCAATAAGAGAAAGCAGCTGAGGGTGGAGCGGGGTGGTGGTTTCACAGAGCTGCCGATAGATCCAGTCCTAGAAAAAAATATGCCATTACATATTCAGTTTCAAAGCTGGAGGGCAATTTTTTTTTACGTCTGCAAGTACGTCCCTATGTAAGTACGTCCCTTTTTTTGTCTGCAAGTATGGCTGGAACACCTCTCCTATGGAGACGGGCTGAGAGCTGGGCTTCTTCAGCCTGGAGAAGAGAAGGCTCCAGGGGGACCTTATAGTGGCCTTCCAGTAACCTGAAGGGGGCTACAGGAGAGATGGGGAGGGACTCTTGATCAGTAGGACAAGGGGTAATGGTTTTAAATTGAAAGAGGAGAGATTTAGATTAGATAATGGGAAGAAACTCTTTGCTGTGAGGGTGGTGAGACCCTGGCCCAGGTTGCCCAGAGAAGCTGTGGGTGCCCCATCCCTAGAGGTGTTCAAGGCCAGGCTGGATGGGGCTCTGAGCAACCTGGTCTGGTGGGAGGTGTCCCTGCCCAGGGCTGGGGGTTGGGAACTCTATGATCTTCACGGTTCTTTCCAACTCAAACCATTCTATGATCCCCTTTTAACTAGTTACAAAAAATGTAACTGAATGACTTTGGAAAG